>PVJD01000289.1:0-504873 GCA_004026545.1 Mormoops blainvillei
TTCAACATAGCTAGGACCTTGCAGTTCAGGAGCACCAGGCGTGGGCATGATTGGGTCTAACTTGGACTATGGCTGCCCCAGGAGGGAACGTAATGCTGGCAGAGTCAAATGGGTGTCAGGAAGCCCCAGTGGAAAAGCCTGTGCATGGGCCTTGTCCCCCAAAGCCTTGTCCCATCATTGCTTTATTCTGGACACATGCAAACCTCTACAACAGACGGGCTAGGAGATAATTTGAGAAGTAAGCTCCAAACTGCCCCTGGGGTCAGGATTCATTCAAAGTTGGCAAAATTTTTCTTTTGAGTTCAAAGGGAAAAACCACTTATCAAAGAGCTCAAGAGATTTCTTGAACCCAGACCTAGTATTTACCTTGCAATATTTTAATGGATGAGGGTTAAATGATTCCAAAACACACAGATTAAATTTCCCTAGAATATACATGGTTTTGGAAAATGAAAGGGAAATGGTGCTTTGAGCAAAATACATTTGGGGCTCTGCTGTACCCCAAATATTTAAAATATACTTCCAAACTTGCCAAACCCTAAGTGCTTCTGGGCTCACATAGCTCAGCTCTCAACTTGAGAATACTTTTTCACCATTGTTTTCCCCAAGCAGCTGTGGCTCATGAGAGGAAGTCTGTAACTCAGTTTTCTCTTCTATAAATAAAGGCATCTCCAAACCTATAGGCCTAATGTCTGTCCACACCAGAAGGCAAGAAAGAAAGGAGAATACAGTTCTTTCAGGTCTTGTCATCCACACAGGATTATCGCACAATTAGGCAATGAGATGGCAGGTGCTGACCTTTCGAGACTCTCAGATTAAACAAACAGCACCAATTCTCCTGTGACATTACACTCGAACACAAGGCCTTGGGAGAACCCTGTTACCAGTTTCGTGTGAAGCCCTACTGAAGCCTATATACACAGGTCAACCCAGGAGTGTTGGTCTGCTCAAGTTTAGATACAAGCACCAGGAGGGCTTCCAAGTAGGGGCACGATCCACCTGGGCAGATGGAAGCCTGTGGCTGGTGGACTGGAGCAAATGAACCGCATTGTGACGAAAGCCAAAAAGTTGTGTTTGGGAAAAAGTCTCATGACATATACATGACCATCTTTCTAATTCTCCTACAGTGGGATTATAAATGGGTACCAAATGGATAAAAACATATTCTGAGTCAGAGGCCTCAAGTCACCCACTAAGCACTGGTGATGTGTAGTTCTCAGGTTTGCAAATGGGTTAGCAGGGCAGAATCAAAGTGTTTCCTTTCGTGGGTTTGTTTTGTTCATTTGTTGGCGTGAGAAGCCAGGCACATTTCTTCAACCTTGGAAGCAACGAAGGAGTCTTATTCATTGGGGTTTGTGAATCAACAAAGAGGAATGGCGTTTAATATTTAAATATGTCTCATGTAGCCATTAAAAATCTTTTACGAGTGTTAAGCCATTATTGAAGCAAGATGGGCTCTGGGTCATGGACCCTTTCCTGGCACTCCCACAGTGCTAATGAGACAAATAACATCTCTCCACAGGCCCATGGCTGCCTCCAGCACTGAATTCACTGTGCCTGCTGCAGTTACAAATTCTAAAGGAAAAAAAATTACCATTAGAAGAATCCAACCCCAGGAACTTTTTCCTTTTCATTGCCTGAACAACAACAACAACATAAAGTACAGTTTCCAACTCAATTAAGGTCAGCTTGGGTTTTCTTCCGTGTGTGTGTTTGTATGTGTATTTGAAGGGCCGAGTAGGGAATATAGACCAAAGACAATGAAATACATGGATATTAATAACACACATATAAGCCTGTTATTCACTGGACCATGTGAGTTATATCCCTAAAAGTTATTTACCATTATATTTATAGATGGCATTATGTTCCACGCCCACCTAAGTCATCTACTCTTCCCATGGCAATGAAGTGACGACAGAAGGAAAGAACAATGAAGGCCAAAGCATGGAAAGCTAATAAACAATGAGCACGCTGCATAAGAAAAATATGTGAGTGATCACGGATGCTGTAAATTTTGCACAGCAACTTGTTGGGGAAGATTTACCTTACTAATGAGTGATATCCTACACTTGCCAAAATTAAAGCTTTATTATACCCCATTGCCAAATCATATCCTACAGAGAAAAGCAATCACACGTATGAATAGTTAAGATGCTTATTATATATGTAAATGTTTCCAAATGAACTTCTTTCACTCTACCCCAAAGAGGATAGAGTTCTATATTCTCCTGCCATCAGAGCGTGGCTTTCCCCCTCGACAGTAATTTAATGGCAACGACCACAAGATGACAATGAAACACGAACGTGTGTGGTTTCCAGAGCATATATTCAGCACTAAACTTCATCACAGCCTATTTTTATATCCTGTTTAATGACTTACGAGATCCTTAAAAAGCATTTATTAAAATGAAACAACAAAGGATTATGGATCTGGACCTCTGAGTGCTGCTATTGATGGTATCTGGTTTTTTAAATCAAAAATTGACAGGGGAGAGGACAGTTTTCAGTGTTTTTCCAACTATGTTGTAATGTCAAAGCATTTAGAAGAAATTTTCACAACTGGCAGGTGGTAGCAAAAGGGCAACAATTACATGAGATATCTTTGAATTAGTTTATCTTGTTGCTGCAATACTATTAATAATAGTGTTATAACCTTCAACAAAAGTTCATCGAACTTCACTAATGTTTTCGAGATTCATTTTGTCATAAGGGGCAAAGATGGCTCATTCAAGGTGCCCCAAAGCAAGAGGTATGGGTGAACTCAAGCTGGAAGCAGAAAGCAGTCATGAATTGAGATGGCTTTTGCAGTGTGTCTCTGTGTGAATGCGTGTGTCTTCCTCCCTTTCTCTCGGGGACTGCATGGAGCCCTACTCACACCTTCTCAGTACATATCTGCCTAGTTCTCCCCATTCTCTTGGTCCTCGTCCTCATAATCTCAGCCTATAATCGCTGCCCTGGCCTGAAGTCTACCTTGTGGCTTTTTGATTCAGTTCCTAAAGCTAACCTGCTCAGACTCTGAATTTCCTCAGTTCTAAATTCCAAGAGAGCAGAGAGAGGATGTCTCTTTTTTTCCACCTAGACACCCCTGCTGGAGGTCACAACGAGCCTGACAGACCATCGTTGGATCATATGTGCCCCATCAATCCAACCTGAAGTCACCGATTCAGCAGGGCCTTGGCTGTGAGGGGAGACATCTCACAGCCCTGAGGGCATGAAAGTGGCAAAACACCACCCCAGTAAGCGGCTGCCGCCAGGGGTTAGCAGACGCGGGATGACTGATGGCCACTGTGTTTCCAGCTAATGGGGGACTCTTTTTTCACTTCAATCTGGAAACAATTCAAAGGCAAAAGTCTTCCCCTTTGTAT
This sequence comes from Mormoops blainvillei, assembly GCA_004026545.1. NCBI lineage: Eukaryota > Metazoa > Chordata > Mammalia > Chiroptera > Mormoopidae > Mormoops > Mormoops blainvillei. The sequence continues at coordinate 3,369 of PVJD01000289.1, forward strand.
TTTTTGGTTAAAAGGAAAAAGCTCTTAGACTGTAAGAGTGCACATAAAAAAGAAGGCATTCCCTGCTAAAAAGTAATTAGAGGCAAGCATTTTTCAGACTAAAGTGGGTGGAGCAAGGTATCCTTGGAAACACAATGGATTAAACCTAAATGACAATAACAACAACAGGGCCCTGGTACATGAAAATGACCATGACAGGATAGTCTGAAGATGAGTAAGGATGACACTCAGAAGAGGAACAGCGATCAGTAGAGAACCCAAGAAGAGAAACACAATATCAGGAAGATACTGCTACTTTTAGTAGGTCATTATTTTTAGAATCTATGGTAATATCTTTTAGTAGCTATCCTTGGTCGGGGTTTTCAACAATCCTTAGGAAGGGCTAGGAAAAGAATGTGCAAACCAATTGTGTTCTTGTACCCTTTGTTACTCATACTTAAGCTTACATTAACTGATGTATAATAAACTAAATATGATTTTCAATCCACAATAGAACTTAAACACACATATGTCTCATTTATTTAATCTGGAAATAGATACTTCTGTTGTTGCCCATCCCAAGAGGCTGTAGGATATAGGAAAACTGCTCAGCAGGGCCGTCTGGAGCTTTTTCTTCCAAAATGTTGTTTTTAAGCAATCACCTAGACCCTTATTATCTTCTCAGCCACCTCTCCAACTGTTTCAAGGAAGGAAATAAAAAGACCAGCTATCTTCTAGTTTATAACTCTATTCTCAACCCATCACAGAATAAGAAAGAAGTGAGTTACCCAAAGAACATATTTGAACCCATTATTTTGTTGAGTGTGTGCGTGTGTGTACGTGTGTGTGTGTGTGTGTATTTAGGACTCAGAGCTAATGCTCAGGATAAACTAATTCAAAAATACTCAGAAACCTTCCTTTATGGTACTGGAACCTAAACTCAATAAGAGCAGTGAGAGAGCACACCTGCATTGTTTCCTGGGTGCCTAGTACGGTGTTTGGCCCAAGATAATGACTCAATTAGTATGTGTTGAATGATTCAATTAATTAATTGATAGTAGGCAGGAAGGGAGGAAAGGACAAAGGGAGGTAAGGGTCACTAATAACATCTTTACAAGACTTTCCTCCCATCTTGTTAGATATTATTTCACTAGCAGAATCCAAACTGGGGCAATTTACTGAACACAGCTGTTAGATCACGCTGAATGGTAGACCAAGACCTCTTAAGTCCATTGAATCTAAAAGGACAAGCCACAAAAATGGCAGTCCTTCCTGTCCTCAACCAAGCCAGTGAATAGCGTTGGGGTTCCAGAGCCATTGTCAAATGTGTCTGACTTCGTAAGTTGATGTTTTGGAATTTACTAGGTTAATGCCTATATTGTGACTCATATCAGACATTTTAGAAGTGAACAAAGATGATGTTAATTATGATTGATGACCCTGACCATATCCATATTCTGATTGCTATTTGTAGCTTCATCATTCAGGTGCCTATTAGCTCATATCAATGTCTGGTTATGAAAGGGTTCCTAGTGTTTACAATGAGAAGCCTTGGTGATTACAGCCATATAAATGTGTGAATAATTGAGAGGTTATGCTGCAGTACATGCCTCATCAAGCTTCCTTTTCAAGTCTCAAGAACATATTTAAAGCTCAACACTAGCCCTCAATTATGCTTCAATTACCAGCAAGGAAGAAAAAAGCTACATTAACAAAGCTGTCAAAAAACACCTTCTGCTTTAAATTTACTTGGACAACTGGACAATGGAAATACTTCACTCATTTAAGGGTCGACCTCCTCTGGTAAAGATTCCACTGCATTAAAAAAATAAATAAATAAAACCCTTGACATTTACTGAGCTCCAGTCTTCATCCTCAAGAAGACAGATGGGACGTCAATCTTGACAAAAGAATTATAAAGTTGACTAGACTGTCAAATTTATATTGCAGGTTCAGTACAATTGATATAGACAGAAGTGAAATGTTTATATATGTATGAATCAATAAGATCATATCATAGTGGTCTCAATAAATTTCAAAGGACCCAGCAATAAAATAATCTGGTGTAGTGCATACCACCCAAAGATACAATTAAGTACCAACTAATTTTACTTGGACTCCATAAGAGAAGGTTCTGCAGTTTGGAACTGAAACTAACCCAACACCTGCTAATAAAGAGTTCTATACTTTCCCACAAATTAAGATACATTTCATACAATTCTATTTTAAAGGAGACTTCAAGTTTTAAGGATAACTCCTAATTTTTGTAATACCAAAAGTGTGGTAAGATTTATAAAGTAATAATAACCACTAAAACTTAAAGACTTTATTAAAATTCAAATGCATGTTTATTTTTAATGTACATAATATATTTTGCAATCTTTATGCCAGTCCAAGTGGAGATAATCTCGGATTATTCCTCTGATGCTAGGGTTTTTTTATTTTAAACTGTCCACAGATAAACTTGACAAATTCCTTACCCTGAATCTCATATTTGTGTAAACTAATCCTTTTCACTCAAAATAGACTATATTCCTATCACCTTATTGAGTGATTCCTACTTTTAAACATCCCTCGATTTGTTTGAGGCTCTTCTCAGTACTGTACCTTAGAAGAAGGCAGCATAACAGAAAATGTTAGAATCTTCGTGTTGTAAGGAGCCTTAAAGGCCAGCTCATCCTATTGTCTCATTATAAATAGGAGGGAACAAAGATTCAGAGAGTTCAGTGACTCATCCATGGCCAGGTACAAAAACATAGTGGCAAAGCTTGGACTATAGTCCAGTTCTCTCTTACTACGGTTTCCTTTCCCTCTGGCATCCTCCAGCAATGCCAGGTGCTTCTCAGCACCCACCACCATTTCCCCCCCGATGCAAACTCTCCTGAAGAAATGTAGTGATTCAACTGAGAAAGTATTCATTGTGTACCTACATTTGTGGCACTCTAGAAAATCAGGCGGGTAAGTACAAAGCTGACTAAGGTTTGGGTCCCTGCCCTTGCGAGGAAAAGACGTTCCCAGATCACCAGTGGCCACAGTTGGTAACCTCACTGAGGAGCTGCCACGTAAAAAGTCAGTACTGGGGAAGCCTCGGAGCTAAGGGAGAGTGTCCCAGGTTAAAAGGCCTCAGAACGCTTTGAGAAGTAGGTGGCATTTGAAGGTGATGAGGGAGACTGAGGTAGGTGGCTTTGGTATTCATTCTGGAGAGAGTTCATTCTGCCAAACTCAACTTTAACTACTAAAAATATATAATTTAAAAAATATAGTGGATTATATCTGGTCAATGATTGGTGCATCAGAATGTTCCTACAGAGTGAACAGGTGAGCGTGCAGTACACTAATGCACATTTATTCATGGCTTTGTCTAAATTATTCATATAAATAAATCTGTCCCCAACACAATGCTTTCATTTTATATAGCAGGGCATTAAAGGCAAGTATTATTTGTTTTATGGATAAAAGCTGATGATCAGAGAGATTAAAAACTTTCCCACAGACACATGACTGACAAGTTGCAGAACTAAAGCTAAAACCCATTTCTCCTTACTCCCTGCGTTTCCCATACCCCCACGCTGTCTTTATAAGTTTACTGCTTTCACATCCATTTTTATGAGCATTGAATAAGATGGGGGAAGAACAAATACAAGGTCACAAGCTTTCAGAATGCCACTGCAAAACCAATCTCGATACATCAGATATAGCTCTGATGCACTCTGGACTCACTCACAGCCCACTATCGAAACTTTGATCAGCGGCCTAGTGTTATCAGGCAGTATCCTCTCGATACAGTCCACCAGGCATGGCCTATACATTTGCCATCTTGCCTAAGAAAACTAGAAACACCTGGATCATGTTAGGTCACTTCTGAGTTTCTACAGCTGGATTTTATGCTTCTCCCCTCTTAAGGAGTTGACAATCTGGAAAAATCTTGATATGCGGCCAAGAAAACAAGAGCCTTTCATTTTTAGCATAGACATTTCTATATGTTCTGGCGAAGGAGTGAAGTGGGGAGAGTGAGTTGGAAATTATTCCTTATGGTGGATAACTAAAAGTGTGGGCAGTGAGAATGATGGGTCATGACCTTCTAGTACGGACATATGAAAGCAAGGAAAACCATCCCATTTCCCCCCTAAACAATTCTCTTCAGCATAACAAGTGGCTGCATGACTCAATAGCCTCAGTGAGTAGTGCCCAGTGGAGAGTAACTTCAGGCCGCCCGTGTTTCGGCCGGACCATCTGCTGTGTGCGTCCCTGCAGCTGGGCCTCCACTCTGCTGTTCCTCCACCCTCTCGCAAAGAGACACTTGAAAATCTCGCTCCGGGCAAAGGGCAGGGGGCCAGGGGTGGGGTGGCTCTGCTTACTCTGTAGAACACGAACAATTTCTCTGGTCAAAAAGTTTCTGATGTAAAATTAGTCATCAATTTAGCTATTTTTTTCCATGAGTCTAAATCCTGGCTTTCTGCATGTAATGTGTAGATGTAAAATACCCAAACCATGGGAAGAGCTACAGTTTCCAGGACATGAACTTTGAGGCTAACAAAGTTCAGAGTAAATTTGACATTAACCAAACATCGCCTCCCTACCCAGTCTATGGGGGAAAAAGTCATCATGCTGAAAACAAGAAAAGAAGGTTCTCTACCCAAGGGCACATAAAATACTCTGTGACAGTGTGAAACAGGGGCTCCTTGGCTTTTTGCCTATGGCAAGAATAGACCAAGGTGTACATGTATGATGGGTCACAAATGCCACTTCACATTTACAATTTATGAAATATATGCATCACCCAACAGGGAGAAAGCCAAGGAGAGAGGGAAAGTTCCACCCACTGCTGTATCATTTCCTTGACCAAATCGGAATTACTTACACATAAATGTATTTCCCATCAGTGTATGACTCAGTGCTTGTGTGCAGCTAGTGATAGGAGGGCAGGAGGGTCTCTTGTTAAAATGTCCCTCCCACGTGGGCAGTCCCAGACATACATCTGCTATACCCCAATCCGATGCTATACTTCTGACTGATTTCACTACCCTTGCATGCTGACTCCTTTCTAGCCAATGCCCATTAAAAGTAGGGTGCCACGCTTCAGCCACATTCTCACAATTGTCCAAAACTTTCCTCTGTCGCTCCTGACCTGGCACCGTTCTGGCTCCACTCAGCTCTTAACTCTTGACTTTACCTCCCATTGGCTACCCTGAAGGCAGCCCCTTATAATTAAGGACAGCACTTGTCGGTGCTAGTGTTAAGCTCCCATGCTCCCTAAAGAGAGTAGATCTGAATCATTGTTTGACTTGTTCCACTTTTGGACACTCAGATGGTAACTTCCACCCCGCACCCCCAGCTCTCGTCCCTGGGACCAAAGCTGCAACCCTGACCTGTCAAACCTCAGTCCCCTGGGAGCTGGGGTGTGGGTGGCACGAATCAACTATTTCTCTGCTGTGTAATGAAAACCAGCAGTAAGGAGCATTCCTACCTCCTCATTATTAACAACCAAAAGCTGTGAGACGCTTGCTCCTCTGCAGAGAACTCTACTGTTCATTAAAAAAAAACATTTTAAACATACTCTGCCTTCCGTAAAATAACATTGGCAATAGCAATACCCATATTTCAGTCCTTGCCCAGGTCACAAATAAATAAGACGTTAGGAGAACCTACATGACATGCTCACATATTTTGCATGGAAGGTGAGGAATATGCACTTTCCTTCCTTCAGAAAAAGTACTATCCCAGAGGAGGGGTTGTTAGGATCCTTGAAAACTAGCAGTGAAGCAATTTAGGAAGGCTGGCAAAGGAGGGAATTCCAAGTGCTCAGGAACTACTCAGACTTAGAACTGAGCAGGGCAGATGGCTGAAGAGGGAGGGTGCTGTGGAGGGAAGCATGTAACAGGGAAGACGAGGAAATAGTAGTAGCTACTGCGCCTTGTGCATAAAGATACCAAGGTTTAGAAAGGACAGGCGTTTTCCTGGAACCATGTGATGCTGCCTCCCTGCCCTGGATTCACTCAGAACTCATTTCCTAATGCTCCTGACCCTTCAGGAAGCTCTCCCAGCACCAAGCACAGTCCGGTAGGCCACAGGAGAGGTTTCGATCTTTGCTGGAGGTTTCATCTCCATCTTCGTGGTGGCAGCCTCTATGCTGGGCCTGCTGGGCCTTACCGCAGCAGCTGTCCCTGGAATCTGAAATCATTATGGACATGACTGAAAGCCTCTCTCCTGCCACCTCCCACCCAATCTCCTGACTCCTGCCAAAGGCTTTTGTGTATGAGATGCCATGAGACCCTCTTGGTGCTCACATACATGGACGGGTTCGCCTGGTTCTGAAATGTGCAGGAAGACTGACCAGTGGGTCTCCTGGCTTGCTGCTACCTGCCGTGTGTCCTGTATATGGATACTCACACTACAGAGGCAGCTGCTAGCCTGGGTCTGGCCTTCTACAGTGGCTCTAGGAGGATCAGCTGGTGTAACTCAGAAATGTGGAGGAGTTTGGGGGCAAACTTTCACCAGTGGGAGATAGAAACTGACTGATAAATCCTTCTCTCTTCCTTCCGGCAGACATTAACTCCTGTGACCTCTCTGAAGATGTCTTTAAAGACTGAGTGATCAACAGCACCAGTTGCAAGGCTGTGGCCAGCTTGGGAACATACCACTTTGTACCTGCTCTTCCTCCCACACCGTCTCACTCTTTTTCCTTCCCTGTTGCTTCCATGGGATGGCACTCCCCAGTAAAGTGATAACACACACTGTTGGCCTCAGGCTTTCGCTTCCAGGCTAACGGTGGGCTAAGGTAAATGACATCCCGAATGCTGACCATGTGGAAGTGACAGAGCTGGGGTTTGAACCCAAGCCAAGCTCACCTATGATAAACAGATAAATAGAGGCCCCAGGTAGCCATATAAACATAGGAAAGAGTGAGACTTTAATTTTTTTTAATGGTAGGCCTGTCTAAATACAAAGACAAGAAATGAGCAGAGCAAAGGCAGAAAACAAGTGCCACATTCTGTAATTTTGGCTGTCTGAGACCAGAGGAAAAATGAAAGTTTTCAGGTCTCCTGCCTCTCACATTTCCATCAAACAAGATGTCTTGCAATTATTGGCGGTCTTGATTTATCCTAGGAGAAGTAACTTTCTAATGAAGACAACAGAATTTTGTTTCTATGTGTAATTTTTACTCTGTTTTCTTCTAGTGTACCCTCTCTAAATTGGGTACCAAACATTACTGGCTACTTCACAAGAGATTCTGTTTACACTAGTTCTTTGATTTTAAGATAAAGACTTCATTTTAAGGATCTTAAGCACAAAATGCCAGTTACCACAACTGTTGCATTTTAATTATCTTCTTATTCTATATCGATTTCTCAAGCACATGTAAGTAAAAAATCTCTACATGAGCAGTAACGGTAGAGCACTGCCCTGGAAAAGTCTATCATCTTAAGCAAAGAGATGTAATTTTTAAGGTGTGCCTACCTTCGATCCTGTACTGCCTTTGGGACCTTTAGATTGTTACAATGAGCATCGACATTCCAGTAATGAAGAGAAGATCTCCAACACACATTTGCAGGCTCTGCCTCATAGATTTGGATCTAATTTTCTCCAATAGTGGAAGATGGACCACCTGTTGCCAAATAAATCTGCTCTGGTTTCTCTTTCAGCAAACTGTACATCTTCTCCCTGGAGTACTATTAAGAGATGACACAAGAATCTCCTTGAACTTTACCAGTCTTTGTAGCTCATCTCCCTGAATTCTCATTCCAGTCTCTACAACATGTCTGGGTTCAGGCAGCATCGTCGTCATCTTCCTGCTCCTCTTGCATATGCCCCCTCACCCACTTCCTTCATTCCATCCAGGACAAGTCATTGGAAACGGTCACAGAGGAGCCTCCTTGTCTTCAGAAAAACACCATGGTCATCAGAAAAAAAAACTAAAAGTACTTCGATTGTCCCATCCAAAAACCTTAACCACAAAGTCTAGAACCAATAATATGCCTAGTATTAAAATATTTCTTTTTTGGAAAATGTGCCCAAATGGTGACAGAGGAACCTCTTTGAAGGTAAAAAAATCTTGAACTGAATCCATTTTGAATCTCTGGCCTAGTGAAGTCTAGGTTTCACATCAGTTGGTCTTCAGATCATCAAGGAAGTACCAGGAGAGCTGGAGGAGAGTATCAGTAAGACTAGTTAAATGGGGCACTTAGAGGCATCACTGATAAATTTCATAGCTTCTGTCTGCCACCACTACTGCTATAAAATTGTACATGGTTGAAATAGAGATTAAGGGCAATGCCAGATAGGAAGAGAAGTCACAGGAGGGCAGCCAAGAAGGGTATATGGAAGTAGAAAGTATCATCCAACTCTGCGCCCCGAGCAAGAGGCTGGCAGTGAGTACTTCCGTGACTGAAACTGCCTGAGGGCATGATGTCATTTTTAGACTTGTGAAGCCACCTTCTCTCTCTCTGCCCATATGCCAACAGCAGAGAGGTTCCCAAACCATGGACCTGCATAAGATCAATTCCTCCATGAGTGGGACAGCACAGCTTATAGAGGACTACTTCTCCATCAAGAACTCTATTTTCTCATGAAAGAATCACTACACTCAAGATAATAGAATCAAAAGGATCTTGGTTTTCAAAAAAGAACTTGACTATACAGAATAGATTATAAGAAAACCTGCCATTCATTTGAAACAGAAAAAATATATAACCCTGTTTTGGCCAATTTTTAAAAAAAGTTTAAAGTTTTGATTTTATTTTGACTTCAATCATTTCTTGGAATGTATTCAAGCCATTTCCACGGGGCCAAGCGATTCACACGCCATCCAGAGAGCACAGACCCAGGAACGGCCAAAGAAACCCGAGGGGTGCAGGTTATCTATTTGATCGCTTTTCTGTTTGAAGGAGAGTCACCACTTTTTTCCTACTAGGAATTCAGCTTTTGTACTGTGGTTGATGCTGAAGTGGAGATGGGATCAGGAAGTGACGAACTGTGGCCTTTGAGGAAATATTAAGTGTTAGAAAAATAATTTATATTTGTTGGGATTTTGGACTGAAGATGTAGCAACCTACAAGTCAAGAAGTCAAGGGTTCCCTTTCTCCCAGAGAGAATGCTGTCACACTGAGGGCCCGGGGGAAAAGAGTGATACCTACAAAGCCCTTCAGCTCCATGGTGGTATAAAAAAGGAGAAATATGGTGACCTCCCATGATTCCTTTCTCTCAAGTCTATAACTAAGGAAACAACAACATGGTTAAAAGAAAGGACAGAGTGAAAAAAAAAGTCTTGTTGATAAAAATCACCACTCTTTCTTAGTGAATTCTCATGACACTCAACCTCTTTATGGTTTTTCTAACTTTTTATCTTTTTTTCCCCAAACTCAGATGGCTTTATATTTGGGTGGCAAAATTTAATAGGAATGTTGGCACAGAAGAATGCATCAGAAGAAGAGAGAAGGAAGCAAACATTTTTTAAAATATTATAACAGCTAAGTGTCTGGTAAGAGTGTCATGAAAGGAATCATTGAGGTTGTAAAAGAAATTTAGCTGCGAGAAGACAATATGGGATAGCACACCTGTGCGGAAAAGACAAATAATTTTTGTATAACGCCTCAAGATAAAACTAAGACTAAGGTTCACCATAATAGGAAGATTTTAGATTATTTGAAGAAAAAAATGAGAATTATCTAACATTTAAACGTGTTGCATAAATATAGAGTGAGCTTCTCAACACTGGAAATATTTTAATAGAAACTAGATGACTCCTTGTCAGGGATGTTGCTAAGGGAATGTCACCTTGGAATTATGATCGAACAATATTTCCGCCTAAAATATTTCCTAAGTACCAATTGGTAAGGGTAACTATGATTAAAGTCCTTCAAAATAAAAAAGCTGGCCCAAGTCAATGAATTTACACAAACTTCCTTTAAAGTGGGATTATCCATCCATCCATCCCTTCATCAAATAATTCTATGAGCCCTTAGAATATGCCTGAGTTCAGGCGCTGTGGTGCAGTAATGGAAGGACAGATGAGATCACTGCCTTCACAGCTCTTGGATTCTTGTAGGGTACCACCTAATAATATTTTCACAAACAATACATAAGATAATTTTATATCATGGTAATTCTATTGAGAAAATAATAGGATAGAGAGTGGAGGAGGGCAGCGCCTTTAGCGGGGTTAAACAGGGAGGTCCTTTCCTGGAAAGGTCATGTGAGCTACCTGAATAGAAAAACAGGAAAAGCTGGCCATGCTAAGATCTGGGAAAAGTGAGGTCTAGGCAAGGGAAGGAGTAAATGGAGGGACTCCTGAGGGGGAAGGGTCTTGGTCCCCAAACAGAATGAAGGCCAAGCATCCTCATGAGGAGGGATCAGAGAGACGGCAGGGTTCATGCCACTTAGGACTGTGTAGACAACAGCGATGCATTTGGATTGCAGTGAAAAGCTACCAGAAAGTGATAAGCTGGGGAGTGATATGCTCTGATTTACTTGTTTAAATTGCACTGGCTATTGTGTAGAAAATGGCTGTCAGGAGTCGAGGGTGGAAGCAGAAAGTCTGGTTAGAAACCATCACAGCAATTAGGTGCGCACTAATGAGGACTCAGGAGGGAGTATAATTCAAATGACACATCAACTATTCTTGAGACATTAAGACTGGCCACAGTCTGAAAGCTGCTCAAAATAGAAGTGGTGTAACAGTTTGTGTGTGTTTAAATTTATATGTATATGCCCATGCTCGTGTGTGTGTGTGTGTGTGTGTGTGTGTGTACAACACCTTAAGGAGAGTACACACAGTATTTTTAAAACTGACAACAGAAGTTAAATAGAAAGCAATCTTTGATATTTCAAAGATTCCAATTGATGAAAATTTAACAAAAAGAAAAAACAGAAATTCATATCAGGGTTTTTTTTTTTATTTGCCTCATTAACATTGTTTTCCAAGGAAAGTAAAAAACCCATAATGTCTACTTAGACAATTCGAACTAAATGATACTGAAACTTGGTGTTTGACACCTGCTGGGATGTACTGCCTTCTCCTGCTGTGAGACGACAACAGGGGAACCAACCACCGACTGAACCTGGAGACCCGCTGGCCTGCCTGTCACAGAGCCTCATGGAACAATTAACCAGCGATGGGCTCCTTCAGGTTTGTTCAACAGGGGAAAACAGAAAACTGACTTGCAATCTAACTTGCAAGTAGTATTTATTCTCATTGTTTTATATTTCACTTTGGGAGAAAATATACAGTTGTTTGGAAACTGCAGGTGATATGACCCATTCGAACCAAGATAAAAACCTTGGTTTTATGTGCAGATGGATAAGCCATCAATCACTTGGCTGAAGGTGGAAAATCTTTGTTTAAGTCATCAGTGCTCCCAAGTGTAATCCTACCTGTGTTAAGCAGAGGGAATTCTGTTTTTTCTACTGTGATTTGATATTGAGAAATAACATGAGCAGATAAGCTTTATAACAGCACTAGAAGCCGTTGTTATTTCTAATAAATGAAAACCATGGGGCTTCATGAGCTGGACTCCAGTTAGTGGTCAGTGCGTGTGATAACCAAGGTAATGTGGAAGAACCCAGGTCACTTAAAGGCAGATGAGCAAGAAAGTAGAGTAGCTGAAACAAACTGTAGGAAAGGCGGGGAAGGCAGGGAAGGGGTGAGGGGAGGGAATGAGAATAATAAGATAGACTAGCCAGCTCCCAAATTTTCAAAATTATTCCTTTATTATATTTTAAAATCCATTTCAATGTGACAGCTAACTCATTAACCCTAAATTTTAGGGTTGTCTTTCCTAAAAATTCTGTGCTCGCATGTATCGTACCCAGACTGTCCTGGCCCTTGTGCCTTGAAAATTCCTTCCCTCCCTTTCCATTGTTAACACTTGAACAGTTTTAAACTGTTAATCAGGAGGGCCGTTATCATTTAAAGCCTATTGGGTGGTTTCAGCTTGGGAGCTATTGCTTACTTCTCTCCTTCTTCCCACCCTTGTGGTACCAAAGCCTCAATTTAACTCCACCCACTCTTTTCCTGTTCATATTTTTCACCCATTTCCAAAAAACAGTTGGGAATTCCAGTCAATGATGAAGATTATAGTCCCACCCTATGAGAGGACAGCCCCAGTCCTTAGAGGCATTCACCCCTGTTATGACCAATTCCATTGCCATGCAATTATTTTGCAGTGTTTGAGAAAGACATTTGTCATAGGAGCAAACATCTGTATGTATATACACACACCTATATGTACATGTGTAGACATGTTTAATACATACATGTTCTAAAGAGAGTCAGGATGAAATAGCCACACATTGGCGATGGCTATCAACATATTCATCAGTTAAACTAGTTTATCATCAATTTGATTATGAACAATAATTATAAGATACAATATAGTTCAGTGGCAAAGAGCACAGTCTCTCAATCTAGATTATCTGTATTAGGGCCTTGTTTCACTATTAACCTATGAAAAATGCTTAAACCGGTACACAGCAATCACTACTTAAGTATTTGCTGTCATCATCACCACCATTGTCGTCATCATAATCATCACAGTTTGTACCACCATTAACTTACGACTTTCCAAAAGAAACAAAGAAGCTATAAAATATTATGCCAGTATTTGCTCTTATTAGAAAGAAAATAGCCTTTTAAAATATTTACAAACCTTTGAAGGTTACCCTTCATTCAAGTAAAAACCATTTATTCTGTCCATGTGTTTTGAGTGTTTACTATGCACTAAGCACTGTTTATGTACCAGGTGCTAGGGACAGGCACAAACAAGACAGACAAGATCTCTGGTCTCATGTAGATTAAATTCTAAGGGACTGGGCACTAAGTGTGGTTCCCATGTGCCAAAAATTGTTTCAAAGAAGATTTCATTTTACAGAAGAAAACCAACAGTTTCTTCTACCCACAGGCTAGAGATTAATATGCTACTGTCCTTTAGAGCTTTATCCAGATCATGTCATTCCTATGTGAAAATATCACTTCTGCTTTATAAGCCACCAGAAGACTTATATCAGTGATTTTCCTCTAGCTGATCTGCTTGCTTTACAAGGTGCCTGGTCTAAAGGAGGGGACATGATTAGGCTCCCTTACCCTAGACAGTAACATTTTGACTACAGAAGACAAGAGGCTATGAATAGTATGTATGATCCTTGTTGAAAAAATTTCAACAGCAGGTGTCTTAGTCCTTGTAGGTAACTATAACACAGTACCGTAGACGGGGTGATTTATAAACAACAGAAATTTATTTTTCACCATTCTGGAGCCTGGAAAGTCTAAGATCAAGGTACCCGATTTGGTGTCTGGTGAGAGCCTTCCTCCTGGTTCATAACCATCTTCGCATTGTGTTCTCACATGGTGGAAGGGGTGAGGGAGTTCTGTGGGATCTCTCTTATAAAGACATTAATCCCATTCGTGGGGCTCCGCCCTCATGACCTAATCTCCTCCCAAAGTCCCCATCTTCTAATACCATCACATCGAGGGTTAAGGTCTCAAAATATGAATTTGGGGAGACAAAAACGTTCAGTCTACAACAGCAGGTTATTTTCAAATATAAAAAGAAAGAAATGCCAAATGAAGCCCCATTATAATTTGACTTTCACTGAGAAATCTTAGCTCAAACTACACAAGGAAGAAGGCTGACCCTGACAAAAAGATCTAACACCATTTGCATATGCATGGGTTTGAAAAATCATTATACTGAAACTCAGAATAGGTTTAGGACCCTTAACCAAAGTCCAACATCATGAGTTCTAATCCTGTGCAAATTATGGGAAAGTCATCAAACCTTACAGAACCTTACTTTCCTCTTCCGTAAAGTGGGACAAGACTTTCTACTTTGCTTATCTCATAGGTAAGAATACAATAGGACAGTATTATAGGATACATAGAGCACAAGCAATGGTCTTATTCTGGGACCTGAACCATGTAGTAGAGATGACCCCAAGAGGATCCTATCAGTCAGGGTTCAACCAGAGAAGCAGAGCCAGTGGGAATTTGTTCTAGGGAAGTGGTTTGTGCAACTGTGGTAGCTAGATGAACAATCTTTGTAAGGCTGTTATCTCTACAACTGATGTTGAAGGTGGATGTCCACAGAGCAGGCTGTCAGGCAGAAGGTGGCTGTAAAGATATCAATGACAGGATGGAAGCCAGAGGCACAAACTGGGATCCCTCGAGCTGAGATAAAACTCGTGTTTGATCTCAGTAACAGACAGAAGCTGGAGCCTATATCACAGAGCTAAACACAGGCACACCTGGCCCAGGAGTCAGAGAACTGGGTCCAGAGGAAATAGAGCAGTTACAGGCACAGTGTCACACCAATCACAAGGTGACTCAGCAGATCAGCAACGACATGTGTGATTACAAGATAGCTGCTGCTTCCCTTCCCCTCCAAATCTCCCAAGAATTCTCCTCATGGTTCCCCTGTCACCAGAAATGTACTGAGAAATGTCGTTCAGCCCAGCCAAGCTGATACACACAAAAAAATCATCACAAATTCTTTGATTACGAATGGGAAATTGATGTAGCAATTTTCACATTCTGATCCATACAAATGTCACTAAGTTCTAAAGCGCTGGTACTACAGCAGGCAAGAGCGAGAATTTTGGAATCCTCCTGACCCAAGTTCAAATCCAAGGTTTACCACTTTCTTGTTTTATGACATTGAGCAAGCGAGTTGTTTAACTCTCTGTGCCTCGGTTTTCTCACCCGTAAAATGGGAATTATAATACCTGTGTCATCAGTCAGATCAAAGAGTAAGGGAGATGAAATAGGCAAAATGCTAGAACAGAGCCTATTGTGTAGCCAGTGCTGCATTAAGTGGTGACTGTTATTCTAATGGTCACTCGCCATGGGCTCTTAAGAGCTAACTACACTAGAATCAAATGTCTGAAAAGATTCCCAGGGATCTCTTTTCCCTAAGCCACGGCATATGCTTAAGGAGAGTGCAAAAGAACTGTTCAAAGGACATTCCTGAGGCAAATAAGAATGGATCCAATTCATACATCAAATCATAGAGGCTGACTACTTTCATATTTTCCCAGCTGCCTGAGATATTTGCTGAAAGAACATTGGTATTTTGAACCATGATGCTTCCAACTTGACTTGCATAGTGGGTTCATCAGAAAAAGCATTTAACAGGCAAAGCCAAATTATGTTGGATATTATATGCCAAGAAATAGAGTTATGAGTATGGACTTATACTCTGGGGATAGACTGCCTGGTTTCAAATCTTGGCTCCATCATTTGTTGTGCTTAAGCAAGTTATATAAACTCTTTATCTCATGTTCTGTATCTGTAAGGTGGGAATAATGCTAGAATTCATGTCATAGAGTCATTTTGAGAATTAATAAGTTAAAATACATCAGAAGTTTAGGCTAGTAAGCAGAGCAATCATCAGGTAAGCGCTTGTTATCATCATCGTCCTCCTCCTCATTTTCATCACCCACAGATCTCTCGCCTAATTTCAGCCAGGAATCAGAACCTATAAACTCAGGTCTATGTACAACCAGTAGGAAACAGAAAAGCAAGCAAAGAAAACTTGACCTTCATCCAAGGACCAACATTCACCTCTCTAACGCCTGTACTCCTTATTGAGATCTACCTGATCTTTTTGTGTAGGTGGCCTTCTTCGAAGATTACTCCTCACCTGCCCAGACCTAGGAAATTGATCAGTTTTTCATTTTTCACTGGGTTTCAAGAACTGCTTCCTGGTCAGCTTTGGCCAGCTCCCACTCATATTCCAGAGTAATAGTCCATTAGAACAGGCTTCCATGACACCCTTGTGCCTAAAGAGAATTGGTGAAATAGCTTTCCATCACTTGTTTTAACAAGTCAAAATAATGGACTATTTCACAATCTCATTGTCTGAAAGAAAGGGCAATTTTTTAAGGTCTTTGCTCACCCATTGGAAAGCATCAGGTGATTGAAAACTGAGCTCCACTGCTCTATAAAGACCATGGTTTTTCTCAAATGTTTGCTTTTCCACAGTTGCACCTGCAGTGCACCATAATAATAAAGCCTGATGAAGTTTAAATAGAGATGTGTCTAATTCAGAACACAGACGCTTAAGGAAAGATTTCTGTTTTTAAAAGAGATTCCTATAAATGATTTAGCAAATTTGAGCATATAACCTGTCCAAAGTGCTAGCACACTTTGCCTCAAGCAGCCAATTTTGCAAGCAACGCTGTGGTTTTCTTGTCTCTCTGTGAGCTGTGGCTGCCATTTCCTCATGGCCCAGCCCTCAGTGATGCACAAACCAGGGATGTATTTCTCATTTTGTGCATAAAAGTGGTTTCCTTGAATTATGAGCCCCAAAGTTCCAAGACACTTACAATCTGGGTGGCCACGCAGGTATAAGTGCATAAAAGTCTGTTCTTAGCATGACTCAAGGAGAGAACGTATTCACTTCAAACAACTCATGTCTCTGGGAACATGCTTCCCAGCACTCCATCAGGGAGAGGCATATTTGTGGTCATAATGTACGACAGCAAAGGTACAAGGAGACACACACCAGGAGAAGTTAGAAAACCAAAGAGCCAAATAAATCTAGCTGTTTATAGGATAACATCCTCTTTAGCTCCCCTTCTCTCCTCTGAAACAGCTTAACTCCTTGGAATTCAACAGAAATGCAAAAAGGAAGTTTATGTCTGTGAACTCACATAAGCCCAACAGTAGCAGAAGTTAAAATCGAGACTTAAGAATAAAAAATAAATATTCAAAAAAATATTTTGAAAAGGGGCCTCTTAACTTTTGGTTAACGGCACAAAATAAAGATTCTTCTAGAGGTGAAGAACCTTCATCCTTTTCAGACTCAGAGAAGGAAGCTTCCATTGGCCAGTCAGGGTTGCTGGAGTGATGTGTGCATCAGGATCTGAGCCTGCAGGGGAATGAGTCAGCCCTGGCCACAACAGGCCCCAGGCCTCCCTCAGAGATCGAGGACCACTGCCACCAGAAGGGTCACTGCTGTACTACTGGAAAGAGGCAGAGCATGGAGGGTCATTTGGTCACCAGCAATTAATGCAAGTTCTTCAGACTCAGGACATCCATCTTCTCTTTCGAGCAGGTCCTAGGGCCTCACAAAGTTATTCTTCTAAAAGCCAAGAAAATGCTTAAAAGGTTATAACTATTTTCTTGGAAAAGTTAACTCAAATTGGAAGCACCCAGCTTCCTATAAGCAGCATGTCTTATGTTCCTGTTTCCTCCTATGCACCTAGGAATAGAAATATTATTGATTGTAAAGTACATATTTACCTATTAAAATAAAACTGCCAAACTGAGCAATGTCATAATAAGTCACTATGGATGTATGAATTTGATTCTGTTTGGTTATGTGTGCACTTGAACTAAAATTGTCTGCAGATGTATTTTTGACTATAGAATAGATACACCCCTAAAGAGTTGCCAAGAAATCTTTGAAAATAGGAATGTATCTGTAGAGTGCTGGGGAGCTCATTAACTCCCAGAGATGAATTATTTAGTAGAGAAACAGTGTGTACTTATGGGGGGTCTAATGGATGAAAGATATAAAAGAAATATAAGGCTTGATCGTTGCGCTAAATCAGAATCTAGTTTAGGGAATTGTTTCAAGAATTTGGATTTTCATTTATTGAATTTTCTTAAAATGGGGTCACCTGTACCATATATAGCATCTGAGAAGTCCCAATCTCATTATGTGCCAAGGAAGCAGGCTTTGATAAGGTCCTGTTACCAGATGATGCCCCTTCCTCATAGTTGAAACAGCCCTGAACTTCAGACCATCCAACTTGAAAAGGTGATTTTTCTAGAACTGAGCAGTCAGTCACTAAGGAAACTTGAACAGCCATTCCTCCTCCTCCTTCCATTGTCTTCCCATGCCAAACTGTGCTTTGTTCACTCATCATACATACAGAAACATCTGCACACACACACACACACCACATACACACCACACTCACACAGTTCACAAGGCCTCTGGCTATACTTCTCAGTTATTGTAGGTCCTCTACAGGGAGGTCTCATTCTGACAAGTTCAGCATCACCAGCCCATTCTTTTGATGCTCATTGACTTCATTCTACTTCCCCCCAAAAGAGGAGAATCAGAGGCAAAATAGAAGGTCTTTCTTCCTCTGAACTCCTCAAAGCATACTGTGTACGTAGCCCTAGTCCATTTATATCTAGATCCTACTCTGTCCCAAACAAAATGGGAATAAAGTTGTCTTACTTGGTTGGTTCGGTTATAGATGAGAATGTACCCAGACAACCGAAAGGACCCTGAGAGTCTTCTAAACCTGGGTGAAGCGGCAAAGGACTGCTGGTGGTTTAATGACAGTATGTGAATTAGAAATAATGCCATATCTCAGGACCTAGAGAAAGTTAGATCCCCATAGATGCGTCACTCTGTGAACAGTTAGTACAACACATCTAGCTCTTGATTACGTGGCTTTGGCAACATCCTCTATACACCTTCTCCTCTTGGTTTCTGTGGTACCACGTTCTCACGGTTTCTATCTGCCTCTACTAACAATAGCAGCGGCACCAAAAGCAATGGATGTTATATATTATAATGATGACTTACAATTATTGAATGCTTTCTCTGCACCAGACATACTGCTAAGTATATATTCATATATTACTCAATTCCTAAGCCTTGACTTTTCTTGTGTTTCCCCTTCCTCATTTCCCTCCATGGATTTAGAAACAATTTGTAAGCTAATCCTTCCCAAATTGCTATCTCCAGCTCGAACCTTTTTTTTGCATTCAAGACACAATATCTAACTGCCTCAGTGGCAACTCTTCTTGAATATCTATCTCTCAGGCATCTCCAAGGAAACTCTTCATCTTTCCTCAGACAGCAACCCCAGGGTTCCCCAGCTCGGTGCATGGCACTATAACGGCAGAATACAGGAGTCATTCTGACACTTGCCTTTCCTCACTCTTGTACCAAACGATGGCATCAACCTTGTCAATACAGCCTCCACAACAGGCCAAGCTTGCCGCTTCCCTCCCTTCCTGCAGTCACCTTTCTCATGGGCCAACGCCATGGTCTCATGACCAATCTCCCAGCTTTCATTCTTGCCCAGTGCAACCTATTCTCCACAAAGCAGTCACAATAATCTTTTCAAAATATAGTGGTTCTTGCCTACTTCAAAACCCTTCCTGTGGTTTCATGTGGCACCTAGGATAAAATCGAGATTCTTCCTGTGGCCTTGGCCCACCTCTGCAGTCTCATGTCCCCCCACCCCCATCCGCTTCAGCCATTACTCATTTCCCCAAACACTCCAAGATGACCCCCACCTCAGAACTCTCCCACAGGCTCTCTTTGCCCTCTTGATGCCGGTCTCCCTCCCCAGACTATACTCTGTGAGTGTCCACTAGCTCAACACTGTATCCACAGAGACAACGCAATGCCTGGCATAGGCGTTTGGTAAATATTTGCTGAATACGTGAATAAAATATACTCAATACATATCTTCTGAAGGTCTAAATGTGGACGTTCCAAAGGTAAGATTCTGCATCCAACTCCTTGTGTGTGGGTTTTTTTTCTCCACACAAGCAATTCTCTGACAACAGCTAGGTGTCACACAACTCAACTCAATCCCGACACTATCTTCCCAGAGATAATAACAGACTCCACAGGGTAAGGGCTCAATATCACAAGACTGCCCCCACATTCAGGTGCCAATGGCAAGTATAGGTTGTCACCTGTGCTTCTGGTCCTCCAGCTATAGACTGTAAGTTCCAAAGATCCCCTCCTTGGGTTAAATTAATTTGCTAGAGAAGCTCACAGAACTCAGAGAAACGTTTTACTTAGTAGATCACTGATTCATCTTAGAAAGATATAGCTGAGAAACAGCCAGCTGGAGGAGATGCATAAAGCAAGGTATGTGGCAAGAGGCACAGAGCCTCCATGCCCTCTCTGGGTGAGCAGTTCTCCCCAAATCTCTACTTGTTCAGCAGTTCAGAAGGTTTTGGAACCCTGTCCTTTTGGGTTCTTATGAAGGTTTTATCACATAGTCATGAATGATTAATTTGTTGGCCACTGGCAAACTGATTGAACATCCAGCCCCTCTCCCCTCCCTGGAGGTCAGGGGGTGGCACTGAAAGTTCCAACCCTCTAATCACATGGCTGGATCCCCTGGCACACAGCTCCTATTCTTAGGTTATCTAGGTACTTTCCAAAAGTCACCTCATTAATGTAACAAAAGATACATAATCGTTCTCAACACTTAGGAAATTACAATGGTTTTAGGAGCTCTATGCCAAATAAATACTTCTTATTATTATAAATCACAGTATCACAATAGGTCGGCTTGCAATATAGCAACCGATTTCTCTAAGAGTACACAAGTAAGAGGGCAAAAGAGAACAAGACAGAGTCTAGGGTTTTTGGACCCTAATCTCAAAAGTGCCATCCCATAACATTTGCCCTATCTAGTCATTAGAAGCAAGTCTCTAGGTTCAAGGAGAGAAGACAGAACCAGGGCATGAATACCAGGAGGCAAGGATCCTCTGGGGACCCTAGAGGCCACCTCACAGGCTGCCATCCAGAGTGCCTATCACTCTATGTTAATGTATATAAAGCTGTCTCTTTGTTGTTAAAACTGTAGGTAGAAAAAAAATAATTGGCTATTTGAACAATCCCCTATTGCTGGGGTATTTAGGATGTTTACAATTCCCCACTATTTTTGTGATAAACATCCTTGAACATATACATTTTCACACTTCTCCAATTATTTCTGGAGCATCAATTTCTAGAAATAAAATTTCTGGGCCAAAGGATCTGCACAATTTAATTATTCAGATATGTTGCCAAATTGCTTTCCAAAAATGTTGTACCAATTTACCTTTCAACAATTTCTAATACTTTAAATACTAAATATTAAAATGTTTTAATATTTTACTTTTCCATGACATAAGAAATATTGGGATGGTGCCACTTCTTCTCATGGCCTCTTTCCCAGTGTTCCTTCAGTAACTCCCCCAGTCAGGTATTTGAAGATTTTAAGATGTGATGTGTGTAACTACATATTTTACTTATTTCCCCCACTTTGTGCAGCTTTTCTTCTTCATCAGGGAGATGATGGTGAAGAATATATTAGCTAGGATAAATTCGGTTATGCTGCAGTAACAAACAAAGCTAGAAATCTCAATGGTTTGCTCGTGAAAACTTATTTCTTGCTCACACAAAGTCCATTTTAGGTTTTGAAGGCTCTCCATAACACCTTTTCTTCCCACGGCCACCTGCCTCTAGCAGGTGGTTCCACAGGACCAACATGTAGTGTCCTTGGCTGAAGAGGAAGAGAGAGCTGAAGGGCTGAGTAAGAGCTTTTAACTACATCAGCCAGGGACAGACAGACGTCATTTCACCCAAACATGCCTTGACCAGAACAAGTCATGTAGCCCACCCAGTGTTTCTGGTGAACATTCAATTATTCATTAAGTGTTTTAACTTCACTAAATATTGAATAACTGATACTAGTAAACATTTAATAATAACACATTGCAGTAATTAATATAGGCACATAACATGATAAATATGTAAAAGTGATAAATCTATTTACTATCTATTAAATTACATCTCTGTCACAAAACACAGCAGGTACCTATACGTTTATGGAGAGCAGGGGCCTCTCTCAATGAGCCTGGATGTTGTCAACAAGCTGGCAGCCTCGCCCTGAGTTTCGTCTGCTTGGTAAAGTTGTACAAAAATATAAAAGTAAAACGGTAAGTCTCTAATTTTGCCTTGCTTCATACAGACAGACATATGCCACTTCGCTCCACATGTTGAAATGGCCGTTGCCAGATGATGTATTTTTTAAGTGGACACAAATTGGCACTGGACTTTTCCACTGCTCCTGTTTCTAATCATCCATTGCCTGGGCATGTCAGGGTCAGGCTTAAAGACCTGCTAGAACTGGATTCAAGATTTATGAGGACGAGATGTAACCAGGCCTCTCCCAAAGGTTTGGGAAGAACAGCTGGAGTCTGGCCCTTTGCATCATGACAAGGACTATTAAAACCTAAAGCAGTAGGGTTTTTTTTTTTTCTGGGTTTTTTTTTTTTTGAAAGATGAGTATGGAAAAGCAAAAAGTAATCCAAAGAGAATATCAAAGGCATCCTCATAAGAAACACCTTTAAAGCAAAAGATTTTAACAGCTCTGGCTCTCTACCTCACTCACAATTCAAACTCTTTGTAAACAAAAGGCAAAAATTATTAGGTTTGAACTGTGGATTTTCCCCCTTGACCCATTCCTGAATGGAGTTGACTCATTCCCACTCAAAGCAGTGAGGGGCTGTTTTGTTCTCCAGGCCCCACCCTGTGCTGATGTAATGCACCCAGGCTGTGTTTTTCTGATGAGTGTGCTAGGGAGGGTCCCGGCCAGGGGGAGGGAAGCTTTGCCCAGCGCTCCTGGAACGGCAGGGAGAGAGGAAGCCTGGGAGCGCAGATGCCTGTCTTAGAAGGGACTGACAGCTCACACTGAGCATTGGAAGGGTCGCCTTGTCCCTTCTTTTCCCCCACCCGTCCCCTCCAAAACCATTCATCCCTGAGAGCTCATCTCTCATCATCGGACAGCTCTGGTTTCCTGAAGCTGGTTCCAGGGGCCACAGCTCCCTTCCTATGCAGCATCGGCCCAGGAGGACACCCAGCCTCCGTGTGCCGGCCGGCTCCCCGCGCCCAGGGCTGCCTCCCCAGGAAGGGGAAGCAAACAGCCCAAGATCTTCTCCGGCCTTGCCTATGGACAGCCCTGTCATCTTCTCAAAGGGGCTGTTTTATTTTTTTTAATGTTTTATTTACTTTTAATG
Source organism: Mormoops blainvillei (assembly GCA_004026545.1). Classification (NCBI taxonomy): domain Eukaryota; kingdom Metazoa; phylum Chordata; class Mammalia; order Chiroptera; family Mormoopidae; genus Mormoops; species Mormoops blainvillei. The sequence goes on from PVJD01000289.1 coordinate 26,116, forward strand.
TTGAATTTGTATTTGGGAACATGTCAGGAAGACCAGGGCAGAGAGCAAGTTTTTAAAAACTAAAGAAGAATATAAGCATTCCATTTATGATAAACCCTTGCACGTGCGCACACACGACACACACACAGTTCTCCTCGCTCCCTCTTTAAGGCCTTTACTTTGCCTATTGGTTTTCAGCTTCCTGAAATAATTCTATTTGAGAATTATTTTAAATTCAAGAATAGTGTACAGTTTTTTAAAAAATATGAGTGATACATATAGATAAACTTTTTGCATGTAATTTTTAAACTCTCCAGGGTACTTCATAAGACATGTAAACAAAGTTAGCATTTTAAAGTAATTTTATGGTTTTTATATGAAGCAACTTTAGTAAAAAAAACTTACTGAAGATTATAGATTTCTCCTGGATCAGTGGAAGCTGCACACAATTCTTAAATGTAAAAAAAGAAAAAGAAAAGAAAATGTTAAGAAAATCTACACTGCTGTGAACCATCTATTTTTCCTATGGAATTTAAATGTATGCTGATCTATTCAAATACTTTTACTTGCTCTCCCTGTTTAGCAGAAAGGGTTTTTTGTCTTCCCCTTGGAAAAAGGTGCAAAGAACAGGGGAAAGCACCTCTTATTTGAACGAGGGTAGAAGTCAGGTATTGGGAAAAACCAACCATTTTCTGGTTCTTTCTCATCTTTGGTGGAGAGCATGTTAGCTGAGCATTAAGAGGTCTGCACAAATGATTAAAAGTATAAAAGAACACAGTTCATCTAAAACCATTTTTTTCAGTGGTGAGAATTTGGCCATGAAAACTTTAAATCTGATAATAAATGACAGCTTAAAAATACATGGTCCAGCACAGATAATGCCCCTTTTTTATTACAAAATCTTTTACTACAAAATCATAAGCATGTAATTCTGTAACATAACAATAGCACACTCAAGCACATCATATGATATTTTAGATGAAATGTTCAAATTAAAACTATAAATTATTACCCCCATATTATTATCCTACCAACCACACTCTAGCAGGTGTTTCTTCTATTGGACCCTGTATATCCCAAAAAACCCTCTAATACTTTTCGTTGAAACCATTCTAACCTCTCTAGCCACCCCCCCAAAAAATGTTTCTTATTACTAAACAAATAAAAAACTAAATCTATTTGAATTTATTAAAGAAAAGATTAAAGAAAATTTAGAAATGGATTCTATCCTTTATAAAACTTTGCCTCCTCCTACTCCTTTGGAACACCCATCAAGAGCCTCTAAGTAAGTGAACCCACTTAGGACTTAACTCCCTGGGTAGCAATAAAGCAAAATAGCTAAGAATTTGGGCTCTCAAATCAAACTGGGAACACAGTTCCATCATTCTAGCTGTGCAATTTCATGCCAATTGTTTAACTTCTCTGAACCTCTGTTTTCTTATTTACAAAATGCTCATAATCATTGTCGCCTCTTTTTGAGGCTCTTAGGAGCAATAATTGAGCTATGCCATGAAAGCAGTAAAAAAAATTAGCCATTATTATTCTTGTATTTCTGACACTACTTGAGGGAATTTGTAACTGCCTACAATTTCTTGTTTGTTTTAATCACATATTCATAATTTATATGAATATATAAATATGAATAAATATATGAATACTTCATGCACTCCTAACTGATCTTGAGTTGAAATTCAAAAAATAAGGAACCCTGACATTAAAATTGTAACAATAATGAGGAGTATAAAAATAATAATCCTGCAGACTCACCTCAGTGTGATCTTTACCATAGTCACAAAGGGCATTCATGTCATCACTATTTCCACATATGTGAAGAAATTCCAAGTATTTCTAAAGCCAAAGTTACAAAAATTTTAGTGACAATTATTATCTGATTTAGCTTTTGTTTACTGGCAACAAAGACTATTCATATTTGAAATGTGCTATTTGTGTAGGAGCACTTTCAAAGCACAAACTGGAATATTCTCCCAGGTTTAGACTGAGAAAGAAAATAGGAAGATCATAAAATCCAACAGTTAAGTTTTTAAAGCACCAAATGCAAGAATTACAAACATCAGGTGGTAAAAGAATCTTTGTTTTTATGTCATCAAATAATTACATTTCAACTTACATTTGCCTGTGTATTTTTCCTCATACTCAAGTACAATATCTTCAATGTATTTACCTTACATTATGCTTTTCACAACATCATTTATGGAAACAAAAAAAAATCTAATGTATCACTCATGAAATTGGGAACAGGCAAAAATGGGCCTCTCTATATAATAAATATGACTGATACTGGATTCAATATAATAAAATAATTTAAAATAATACTTGATTTACACAAAGTAGCTTTTTTACTATATACTACACACATAATAAAATCAAAAAAATTAAACTCCATGGAAGACTAAGAGATTATATCATTTTAAGAGGGCAAATAAGTCAGAAAAGATTGGGAAACCGTGCTATAGGCAGTGAGGGGTTTTATGCAAAGGAGTGAAAGATGGACTTAAGAAGAGCAAGGCTGAGACAAAGAGAACAGTTAGGAGGCTGTTGGGAAAACCCATGTGAAAGGGGGTGACCACCTGAATGTAGAATTGTAAAAGGATTGACCTGAAGAGGAGAGATTTGGAACAATTTTAGGAGGTAAAATTGTCAGGATTTGTGATGGCATGATGGAGGAGTCCCTCAGTGGTAAATAAAATAAAAGGAGAGGAGGAAGTCATAGGTGGCACCCAATTACCACTTGGCCAATAGGGGTGATGGTGCCACCCACTTAAGTAATGAGTGATGGGGAGGAACCATTAGGAGAGAAGATAATGAGCTCATCTTAGCCAATCAACAAGTCAGGTTTTTCTCTGCCTCACTGAACATTCCCTTTCCTTCTTCTTTCTTCCTTTCTTCTACTCCACATAGCCTCTTTTTCTTTATTCTGATGCTGGTGACTTACAAAAAATCAGAATGTACTTTGAAGGTTTCTGGGCTGTGGACAGAGGTAAGGTCTATTTTACAAAATTCATATCTGTTGTCAACCTGTAAAGCTGGCCTCACCTGTGATCACTAGACCCAAGTTCTCATTCTAGTTCTTCCGTAAACCAATCTACGATGTTGTGCAAATCTCATAAATTCTCTGGGTCTCGATTTTTTTCTCTGCAAAATGAGAGAATGAACTATATAACTTTAAGTCTTCTTCTAATACAGAGATTTTGATTCCATAGAATCAGCATTTTTCGCTAAGCACAGAGCTTGGCAAGCTTTTAATAATTCATGCTGTATTGTAATGGCTAATTTTACATTGATTAAAATAATCATTTAATGCCAACTAGCAGGCTGCATCTTAATGTTTTGGAGTTTTAGATTAGAGAGAGAAAAAGGGAGAGAGAATGAGAGAGAGAGGGAGGGAGGGAGAGGAGGAGGGAGGGGGAAAGAGGGAGGGAGGACGAGAGGAAGGGAAGGAAGGAAAGAAGGAAGGAAGGAAGGAAGGAAGGAAGGAAGGAAGGAAGGAAGGGAATTTTATTTCATAGGGAGAAAATTATTCAATGGAAGCTCTTCATGTCCTGTGTTCTGGTGCATGCAGACAAATCACTTTCTTCTCTGCTTCAATATCCCCAATTTTAAAATAGAAAAAATAATCCTCCATCTCATGTACACCCTGAGAGTACAGGAGAAGATGACTGATAAAGTTAAAGGTTGAGAGGATGAAGGAAACTATTGCAAATAGAGTCTGGTTTGTTCTTGAAGAAAAACACTCCATAAGTAAAACATTTTTTTTAGATTAAACCCTTTTTAATATTTTTGTTGTTGTTGTTCTGTTACAGTTGTCCCTATTTTTCCCCCATTGCTCTCCCCTGCCCCACCCACCACCAACTCCCACAGTCAACCCCCACCCTGCTGTCCATGTCCCTGAGTCATTGGTACTTTTTCCTTAACTAGGTCCTTGCCCTTCTTTCCTCCCTTATCCCCCTCCCCCTGCCCCTCTGGTCCCTGTCAGCCCATAAATGAAACTTAATTATCTTACTTTCTATTGAAAATGCTAAGATCCCTTGGTTAATCCTATGCCAACCTTTGCATCATTGTGGTCCTTCCAAATGGCAGGATAGATATAAAATGCTTTAAAAAATAAAAGAATTTCCTAATGAAAATGGTATTTTCAAAATGTTTACAGTTTTCCCTCGAGCTTGGGAAAAAAAGTATTAAAATAAACTCAAAGTCCTCTAGATCAAGGCTCTCATTCCAACTCTGTCACTTAGCAAACGAGAGAGAAAAATATGTGACAAAAACCTCTGAACCTCAGTTTCCTCCTCTGTAACAGAGATCATCACATCCACTTACAGAATTGCTGAGATGATGAAATACAGTCTATACACCCATAGTCCTTAGCAGTGAACCTGATACATAATACATGTTCAACAAATACAAATATTTGTTCTCCTGTCCTTTCTCTCCATTCATCCATCACACAGCCTTCACTACAACATTTATCAGTGGTACCCCATTACCTTAGAGGTGAAATTTGAATTATTTAAAATGGTGTTCAAGTCCCCTGCCCATCATCTCCTACTATAGGAGACACCACAGCCTGTTTTCCTGGCGAATGCAACTGCTGGCAGTTTTCTGAGGAAAACACGTTTCTTGCTTCCAGGCTTTAGAAGATACTATTATGCTTTTTGCAAGGAACACCCTTCCAAACCTCAACTGCCTGTCCAACTCCTGCTCCTCCTACAAGTCTCGCTTCAAATGTCACCACCTCCTGGAAGTCTCCCCTGATCCTCCTGGTTGAGTTACAGGCTCCTCCTATCAGTCTTGTGAATGCACTTACATTGTTTTAATCATGTGTGTTCTTGAATGTGCAACCACATCAGACTGGGAATATGTTGAGTATAGCTTTGGTTAGACTTATTTCTGAATTCCTAGCGCATGGTAGGGACTCAATATACAATTGAAATGTAAGAAGAATGGGAAGAAGCAGTATAAAGAAAAAAAATAAAAGACTGGAAAGGGAAAGGAAGAAGAAAGAAGAAAGAATGGGGGATGAGAGGGATAAGAGGGATGAGAAGAAGATAAAGGTATTTTGACACTCTAACAACCTAGTCAATTCAAAGGATATTTTTAGGAAAAACACTCTCCTATGTAGGTGATGCTACAAAGTTAAAGGCTTATGATCTACCAGGGTTGAAATTTAATGAAAAAGAAAGATTTGAACAAATATAAATCAAATAACTTTAAAAATTAATTTTGTATTGACAAAAAAAGAATATGAGTCAAATATGCCGAACATGGTTATTAGATTAGATACCAGGAAAGCTGCCTGAGGTGAAAATACTAACATGCTAGAAAACATCACCAAGGGAGGTTTCCAAATCTATGTAAAGAATTTATAGAAAAGCGAAATGAGAAAAAAAAGAGACACACACACAGATACATATGCTATGACATGTAGAGATAAGTAACTCTGAAGGTGATTTGAAGGCAGGCCTGCCCTTGTGCTTCATCTTTTAGGAAAGATTATTTCTTTGATGATCTTTTTCCCCTGTGGTCAAATCATTATGATTATGAACTATGACTATGATTAATTTATCTCTTCAAACAAAATTTTAACATTGAAACCCTTTATATCTTATTCACTGAATGCCCTCATTAAAAAAAAATCAGTACCAAATGAAATTTGAAATCATGATATTCTACTTTCAACAACCATAGAGCATGTTTAAAAGAACAGGTCCTTCAAAATAAGAACTGGGACAACCTTAGCTGGTCCCCACACAAACATTCCTGTTCTGTTTCAGCATTTCCGCCCTGCCTGCCTCTCAAGCCATGTCCATCAGGTGAACCAAAGGAAGTGCTTGGGCTACAAGTGGGTAAGGGCTGCAAATTCTTAGAAAAATGTTACTTGAAGAGAGACAAGAAAGATAAAAGGATAAACTAAGCAGGACTCTCTTATGCCTGGGATTCACAATATCTTTTATGGTAAATATATTTCAATGCTCTTGAAAAGGATGCATCCTCTTTGGTGCCAGGGTCAGCATCTGACCTTCCCTTAGGTGAAACACTTTCTGGTCCAATTCTCTGGCCTACATTTGAAGAGCTCTGCAAAACCAAACACACGGAAACACCAGATACCAGCCAACGCTTTCCCATCTTTGACCTTAAAGGGCACTGAATTATCAGAGTCATCACAGAGCATAATTTCTATGCGAACTGCTCTTCATGGGGGAGGAAAGTTCTTGCTGCACCCGGTTGAAACAACTATTTGCAGCATATCCCAGATTTTTTTTTTTTTTTTTTTTTTGCTGGGTCTCTCATTATGAAGGTTTTGCCCATTCACATGTGAACTGTAAACAGACTGACAGATGGAATTCTTTCGTATAAACAATTTCAGATACACTACTCCTTCGTGGCTGTGTCAGTTGTTTACAGTATCAAAAAGCCACAGATACGCCTAAAAGTAAGGCAAGTCCGTATTTCTGCCAAACATTTGCACAACATCTACCCATAGTTTGTACCCGGTGCTCAAAGTGTTGCTGATGAAACACAGTTTCCCAAGTGTATTTATGAGCATTGTCTCATCGAGGCTCCCCGGGAATTTCCTCAGAGTACCCCCTTCCAAAGTGACCCACGTTTTTGTGAAAAGACCACAGAGCTGGCAACATGAATCTTGAAGCAAGCTGAAAAACAGGATGGCCCTAGGAGAAATGCAACCCTGGAAAAGCAGAAAACACTCTCATCTTCTGTTCAAATGTTTTTTCTCTAGGGCTTAATAAACTTTGTCCAAAGTAAAGGATTTCTCCTTTTTCCTGCAACTCAACTTCAAGGGTCTTAGGGAACTTACTTTGCAAACACTCATATCCATTTTAGATTTCTCTCCTTCATCCCTTTCAGCCATTGAGCACCTTACCCTCAATTCCACGGATTTCCTCTAAAGCTATCCTCTTTCCTGGTTATTCGAGCTATTTGGGATCCCTTTTTCATTTTTTTTCATGTTTCCTTCTACCCAAAAGTTTACCTTTTCTGAGGAAATGATTGGTTTCATATAAAATACCTAATGTTCTTGAAATCAGTACAATTGAGGTAGCCCATCTGATCTGTCTTATGTACAAAAGCTGTTTTTATAGCTTTATTGAGATATATTTGCATGTGCTATCGTTAATTCTTTTAAAGTGTATACAACTCAATGTTTGGAGAATAGTCACATAGTTGTGCAACCAGCACCACAATTTATCTATTTTAGAACATTTTCATTACCCTAAAGAAGAGCTTGTATCCATTAAAGTCACTCCCCACCCCCACCTCATACCCCCAACTGCCCCAGCCCTAGGCAACCATTAATCTACTTTCTGTCTGTATAGATTTCCCTGTCCTGAGTGTTCATGTGAGTGGAATTATACAATAACGTGATCTTTCGTAACTCACTTGTTTCATTTAACATAAGGTTTTCAAGGTTCGTCCATGCTATAGCATATGTCAGAACTTTCTTACTTTTTAACTGCCGAATAATATTCCCATGTATGTATTTTATTTATCCATTTGTCAGTTGGACATTGCATCGTTTTCATTTTTTAATATTATGAATAATGCTACTATGAACATTTGTATATAAGTTTTTATGTGGACATATGTTTTCATTTCTCTTGGGTATCTAGCTAGGAGTGGAATTGTTGGGTAATACGGTAACTTTATGATTAATCTTTTGAGGAACTGCCAAACTATTTTCCAAAGTGGCCACACCAGTTCCTATCTCCACTATCAGTACATGAGGGTTCCAATTTCTCTACATTCTTGTCATCACTTACTATTATCTATGCTTTTAATTATAGCCTTCCAAGTGGGAATGAAGTAGTATCTCACCGTGGTTTTGATTTGCATTTCCCTTTACAGCTAACAAATGTGAGCATCTTTTCATTTGTTTATTTGCTATTTGTGTATGATTTTAGAGAAATATCTTTTAAATCTTTGCTCATTTTTAAGTTATCTTTTCATAATTGAGTTGCAAGAGTTCATATATTCTGGATACAGTCCCTTATCATTGAATGTATGGTTTGAAAATATTTTCTCACAGGATGTGTGTTGTCTCACTTTCTTTCTGGTATCATTTGAAGCATGTAAGTTTTTAGTTTTGATGAAGCCCAATTCACCTTTTCCTTTGTCGCTTGTGCTCTTAGTCTCAGATGTAGGAAGGCTTTACTTAACTCAAGACCATGCATATTTATTCCTGTGTTTTCATTTAATGGTTTATAGATTTAGCTCTTACATTTGGGTCTAAGATCTCTTTTGAGTTAATTTTGTGGAATTTTGTGGAATGGTATAAGGAATTAATCAAACTTCATTCTTTTGCATGTGGATATCCAGCTGTGCCGGTGCCATTTGTTGAGATTATTTTTTTCTCTCACTGAAGTCTTTACATCCTTGTCAAAAATCATAAAGGTAAAGGTTTAATTATGGATTCTCAGTTTTATTCCATTGATTTGTATGTCTGTCCTATGTGAGCAAAACACTGTCTTGATTACTATGGTTTTGGTACTTCTCCCAGTATCTTGTGAGTAGAACCAGCAGAACAGACAGCCTTTCACCATTAAGCATGATGTTAGCTGTAGGCTTTTTGCACATGCTATTTATCAAGTTAAGGAAGTTCCCTTCTGCTTTTAATTTTTCTTATGTGTTTTTATTATGCAAGGGTGTGGGACTTTGTCAAATGCTTTTCTGTTTTTATTAATAAAATCATGTTGACTTTGTTCTTTATTACATTTGTTCTTATTACATTGACTAATCTTTTAGAGGTTAAACCAGCCTTGCATTGCTAGAGTAAATTTCACTTGGTCGTGGTATATAATACCTTTACAAAAGCTTTTTGAAATATTTTCAAGTTAAAGAAGGGAAGACATATCAAATCTGCCACCTCTGAATTCATTGATTGTGTGTAACACAGGTTTGGGGAGCAATCTTAATGTGACATGAGCTCTGAGCAGTAGACTCAGTAACCAGCTTCATAACAGCAAGTAAATAATCCCCACAGATTCCTTGTACCTGACTTATTGGGAAAACTTTGGTAGTGGTGGCTAAGTAATAACTTAATGTTAGCCTAATTTCGAGCTGTAAAATATACAAATGATATATTACAAATAAGAGGAACTAAGATGAGAGAGTAGTGGGTGGAGAGAAGGAATCACCTAACAATCAAAAAGTTGTAAATACCCAGAGGTTTATAGGACCAAAGGGACATAAAATTATGTCTATCACACATTAGTATGAAAAAATAAAGGTAGAACAAAAAAAATTAAGGCTCAAAGAAGTTAGATGAATCTATCAATGTCAGATCATTTGACTCCCTGTCCACTTTCCCTTCCAAGGTCCATCTCTTCTTAACAATGATGCTCAAATGCATCTGTATGGCCAGCACTTTGTGTTTGCAAATCATTGTCAAATACATGATCTTGCTTCCTTCAAGGGCCTTTGCACAGTGCCCCCTGCCCCACATGTCAGTTAAGGACACATGCTGAGTGAGCCCTTGCCTCTTCGGTGATGACAGTGGCAGGACTTAGTCTCAAAATTATTAAGAATTTTGTTCCATATTTCACACAGAAGTCAGGGTGATAGAAATTTAATTTAAATTTTGTGACTTCTGCACTAAAATGGAAGTAAATATAAAAGGATGACCTATTAAGCAATGATCTACACAAATCTGGGTTGCTTATGGGTAGAACTATAGAGTAAACAGAAGCCGGTGCTTTCAATCTGCTGGCAGATATAATGCAACTGTAGCCAGACATTCATGCTGAACTAAAAGCACAAGAGAAAATTTGCTAGTTTACAGCACCAACTAGGACAAACCACATTTTTCAACATCTTGAAAATGATTTGGACAAACTAATTCAGCATAGAATTAAATGTTTCCGTATCTACCAAAAAGAACTTCTAGTAGGTACCTGCAATTGATACACTAGTAAAATGGTGACTTTCTAGACTTATCCCTCGGGCTGGATTATGGAGGTTATACTACAAAGACATCATGTAGGATGGGAGTAGGGTCTCTTTACTAACAGCACAGTGCAGAGAAGAGTGTGTGGTGGGGAGACAGTCATCTCAGGTCCTTCAGGGAAAGAGTATGGGCAAATTGATGGATGAAAAGTGAATGGCCTTGTTGTCAAAAGATCTGGGAATTCGACTAAATTGGTGCCTTTAGGCAGGTGCACTCACTGCTAGGCTTCCATTTCTCATCTAACAAATGGAAATAAGCTAACCTGCCCTTCCTCATAAGTCGCTGTGCATTCGAAATGAGATAATGTCCTTAAGGAAGTTTCATAATTCTAAAATAGCAAAAACATGTAAAGTAGTATTGTTAATAGCTGAAACACTGATTATTTCAAGACCACAAGAGGAAGCTAGAGGAAAGATACTGAGTCAAGGCAGTTTGGAGGGAAGGGGGAGATGTTCAGTAAAACTGGTTCTCATTGGAGAAATCCAAAGTGTTCCAAATTTAAAGACCCACAGAGATATCGATTGAGGTATCCATGTAAAATAAACGTCTTCCTGATCAACTCCCACTTTGAAGGTTACAAAGGACTTTATGGTAGTGCACACCACTCCAAAATGCATTTATAGAGACTTATGAACAAAATTAAACTGTGTAACCTCCAGCTACCTTCTCCCCTTATTTTCTTTTTATTTTCGTATATTGAGCCTAATCAAGACAACCTCGTGAAATAACTTTAATGCCAGTTTAAAACCTAAAATGTGAAGCACATGGATAAAATGGAGACCATGGGAGCTGTGAAACTGCAAAAAAAGTAAAATATCTTTTCAGGGAAAGTGTTTGCAATGTGTGCACTTGTGTAACAGGAAGGAAGGCGATTTGCATGCAAGAGCAGAGAGAAAAAGAATGGGAGGGGGGAGTTGGGAAACAGTACTTAAGAAACTAGATAAGCTAAAAATGTCCTTCATGTTGAGTCAAGTAATTGTTCTTTGAAAAAGCTGGGACTAGGTTCAGGAGGACTGGGGCACAGAACCCTTTCGAGTGATAGCATTAATCGGCTATTGTGTTAATAGCATTAATCAACCCAAATTCATTAACGCCCCCCAAAATGTGCCCAGTCCCATTTTTTGAGACAGCCTCTTCTTTTTATAATGCAAATTTCAGAGCATACCTTTGGAGTGACTAGGAATCCCCACCACTTTAAATTATTTCTCTTCAAAAGGATTTATTTGAAATAATATTGTTTGCACTTGAGGCTTACCCTTCATGATTAAAAGTCCTAGAATACAATCTGAATTATTAGCTTACTAAGTATGCAATGCAAAGATTAGCAAAACAATGAGATTCAGCATCATTGACCCAAATTACTCAGATACTGATAAAGTCTGTGAGGTAACCTAATTTATTCTGTATATAAGTGTCATTGTCATTTCTATGACAAAGTAAACACAACTGTACTTTGGTATAAAGCCATGACCTAGCAACTATCTTTAAGCCCACATGTGCTATACGTCATTTCACTTCTGATTTCTAAGATCTCTTCATAATGTATTAATTTGGTAGTACCTAACATAAATGCACTTAAAAAATCATATCACAGCATATCAATGTTTCACTCTCTCTAAAAATCAATTTTAAAAACTTTTAAAAGAATCATACCATTGCATCCTAAAAGTAATAATTTAATTATACAGATTGTTAACAAAGTGGCTGCCTCATCAAAATTCAAATGTGGAAACAAAAATACTACCCCTTCCCCCTCTAAAGTTCAAGTGATCAAGGATCCAAAAGGCAAAATCCACCCAGGGGAATGCAAGCCGAGTTGAATGTGAGGCGGGAGTGCCCAGAACTATCACAGACTTGGAGCGGCGCTGTCCCGAACGGTAGCCATTGGCCACATTTGAGCACTGAAATGTGGCTCGTACAGCTGGGAAACTGAATCTCAACTTTATTTCCTTTTTCATAGTTAAAATTTAATTTTAAAAACTGAGAATTTACTTATTGGAGAACTTTTAAGTATGTTCAACACAACTTGGTATATAAATCTACTTCTTGAACAGTAAATTTTACGAAATGTATATACAGATTCAGTACTGAATTTCTGATGAATATTTAGTATCTGACTTGAGACATGCTCTAAAACGTACACAGGATTTCCAAATTGTAGCAAAAAAAAAAATTTAAATCTCCCATTAATAATTTTTAATATTGATTACATGCCAAAATGATAATTTGGATATAGTAAGTTAAATATTATTAAAATTGATTTCATATGATCTCTTTACTATTTTAAGTGTGGCTACTAGTAGAAAATTTAAAATTACATGGGTGGCTCATATTTCATTTCTACTGGACAGTCTGATTTGGAGTAGTATGCTCCCAGGCACAGACGAAATTGTGCAAATAATTAAACAAGAATTCTTACCTATAAAGGCAATCTCATAGACAAAGTAAACTCATATAGCACTTTTCGAAGCCTCAGACAAAGGTAGCCTATCTTACCCAGTTCAGGGTGAGACCACAGTCAGGAGGGCCCATTCAAGCTTTGGGGACCTCCCAGTGAGAAAGACGCAGTGTGGAGAAGTCAGAGCAAGTCAAAAAGAATTACTGAATCGCTAGAGGGGTTGACTTATGATGGGGGAAAATAAAAGAATGAAATCCAAAGAAGGACTAAAGATGATATAATTGTCTGCAAAGGACAGAGGGGAATTAGTTGGCATGACAAAGGAGGTTGCAACTAGAAGTAATGGGATAAAGGGAAGAAAGGAAAATGTAGGCTTGAGACTTTTTAAGTTGAGGAAAAACTAGACAGGGCTCAGGGGGTGAGGCTGATCCAGGATTGACAAAGGAATGGAGGACTTGACCCAGAGGTCTTTCCAGCTCTGGTTTCTAAAATCCTTCCTTGGTGGTGCAGTAATTTGCTGATGGAGGTGGGCGTGGCAGGCAAAGGGGGAGCTGGGAGGACAAACTGGATGGCCATTTCTATCTGCGGCGATGCTAAAATGGCTGTTGTCTCACTGCTCCTTTGGCTTCCTGAAGCATCATTTTGATGACACTGGTGTGTGCCCCTTCTCACAAATCGCTGTAGTGTCCATTTGATATTCATGTGTGTCTGCATAAAAACTCCACCAGCAAAAGTGTGTTACAAGGCAAATCTGCTACATGAGTCAGAGAGTTGTGAGGCCACAGATACGCACCTGTTTGTTACCAAGTGTTCCTCCCCCCCACACACAGTTTCTTTGTGAAACAGAGGTAGAAAGAGCTGAGCCCAGGCCTGAAGATTGAAAACAGATTGACATTCACACACATGCACCAAACCTATTTATTTCTCAACAGCCTTCTAAGATACAATGCAGAAACTCCTCACAAATACCAATATGGGACAATTATCTATAATATCTACAAGATAGATCACCAACTTAAAAATATGTTTTTTTAAAGATTTTATTTATTATTAGAGACAGGAGAACAGAGGGAGAAAGAGAGAGTGAAACATCAACGTGTGAGAGATCACATTGCCCCCATCTGGGGACCTGGCCTGAAACCCAGGCATGTGCCCTGACTGGGAATTGAACCAGCAACTTTTTGGTTCACAGGCTGGTGCTCAGTCCACTGAGCCACATCAGCCAGGGCAAAAATGTGTTATAGTTATCACCAATATGCAATCACTCTGGTAACCTTTTTAATAACATCACCTATGCTCCAGTGAAACGTTACCAAAAAAAATGTGTTTCCACAATCAATGGAAAGGAAATGAACATTCAACAACTATTAATTGAAGTACACTGTATTAGAAAGGAACTTTCCATTATCACCAAGGGTATACATAGGTGGGGTGGGAGGGAATATCACACCCCTTTTTCCTTACTTCATATAATCTCCTTACTAATAAAAAAAATCAAAAATAGAAAGCAATGATTTTTCAAACTCTTGCACACACATCTCTAGCAGTTTCCCCTTGTTCTGCTGATTTTTTACATGTAAAATATAAATAGACTAGTTCTAATTTTCAAAAATTAATGCTAATGAGGGACTTTTTTCTAATATGACTCTAATTAAGAGCATAGATTCTAGAATTAGAGTACCAGGGCTCAAATTCTGGCTCTCCCACTTGAGAGGGTATGACTTTAGGCAAGTTACTTTCTTCTCTGCACCTCAGTTTCCTCATCATTAAACTAGGTCTTGTATCTCTCTCATAGAAGGCTAGGTAGAGAAGTATGCATGCTAAAATATCAGTAGGTGAAATTCTTAGCGCAGTACCTGGCACAGAGAACACACTGACACATGTTCTTTTTTGTTGTTTCTTTTGCTCTTGTCATTGTTATGATTGACAGCACAGTCACCAGTGATATCGCACTGGACATCTATTAGGAAAATATAAGCAGTTAAAACAATCGAAAGCAGAGATTTAAAGAAATCCAGTTCTCAGTAGGAGAGTGACAGGTTGCCTCACCTGCCAAACACATACTGGAGAGTAGACTCCACTCTTTATTCAGCAAAATGACTCTTGAACCTTAAGATCAAATGGGTTGGATGAGTGTACTTGAAATAGCCATTGCATAATTCTGTTAGGCTAAACTGGGATAAATTATTAGCATGGCCCTGGAACTGTGCTTCATTGTGCAATCAAGAGATTCTGTATGGTTTTACTTTTCATACAAAAAAATATCAAAAACTAGAACCAGAAAACATTTGGAATTTTTTTTAGTCCATGGCCAGATCTTACAACATCAGTGATTTAAACCAGGCATAGAATATGAACTCAACTAGGACTCTAATATTTCTGCATTACTTGGTTACAGCGAACAATGCAGTCCCTGGCTGTTGCTGAAACTCTGCAGCATGCGGAGGCTGAAGGGCTGTGCAGGACCACTGGAATCTCACTTTCTCAGAGTTGCCCTCCTGGCATGCTGGAATAACTTAGTGCTACGATGCTCAAGTCTTCTGCACCATAAGTAAAAAATAAAAATATTAAATTTAATAAGTTCAGAGATGAAAATCAAAGCCACATTTACTGCCAAGGAAGCCAACTAACAGTGATGTGAAGCAAGGAGAGAGAAATCTATATTCACCCTGGTTTAAATATCCAAGAAAATGATAAGAGAAGAAAGAATTATGTTATAGCTCCAATATACCGTGAGCTGTGGCCTCCCTCCCAAAAGTCTTCAAGAAGTACACACAGGACTTCACAAGTCCATTATGAACTGATTTTCTAAATGGCTACAATTCTACCAGCACAGCTTTTCCTGAAAGAGGAAGCTGTTTATTTGCATCTTCTATACTGTCTTTTCCAAAGAGCCATTAAGTGAAGAAGCAGCTACAAACAAGTACCTGAAAAGAATGGGATCAAGGCAATGGTACAAAGCTTTGTCCCAGCAATCTGAACGCAGGTGTGAGAGACACAAACCAGGTGGCTAAAAGGCTTCTTTGTTTGAAGCTGTCAGTAGGAGGACCTGATTAATCTCATGCCCCATCCCTAAACTCCCTTTTAACTATGTCAAGACATCGTCTCACATCAGGAAGTCTACAATGACATGGCTATGTGCTAAGCTCAGTTAATGTGGCCCTAGGTTTAAACACTTCAGGTTGAAAGTGGATAATTGGTGGTAGTGGATTTTAAAAGCTCACACAGGTGCCTTTGAAAAGAGGTCAAAAGTCAAGTGCATCTCTCCTGAGAGTACTGGCGAGCCCTTCCTAAGGAGATCAAAATTCTTTTACACAAACCCCCAGGGTCTTGTAAGAACTGTTATTAATTTAGTTCTGTATGTTCCAAATAATGGAAAAACGATACCACATGTGTATATTACCAGTAACCTGGGCATATTTGTTCCAGAGAGGTAGACGTTAGATAGATTTTCACCTGGCACTTCTGGATTGCTAATGAAGTAATCCACTTTCTAATGGGGCAAAACTGGGAGTTCAGGTCAGGGTAATGAACCTTGAAAACGGTGAAAAGCCTGAGGGGAAAAAGAGTATAAACATAGGAATGCGTTGTCATATACTGAGTATATTTGTAAAACCAAAGCTATGGAGTTTTAACTATAGCTCATAAAAAAAAGTCAGAAACATTGCTGTATATACTTTTGAGTTCCAAAAAAGTGTGTTATTAAGCATTTTTCTCTTTTTATTTAATATAAGTTACAAAGTTTCATCATCATAACATATTTTATGTGTTTTGAAAAGCACCCAAACACTCCAGCCATTAACTGGTACATTTGAAATACCAGTTGGGAAGAGTTTTCTGGTCCAATTTGGAGGTCTTCCACTATCCATCTTTATTTTTTCTTTCCACCACTTGTTAGACATTTTTATTAAATGCATCTACTATTCTATTAAAATTAAGGTGTATTATTTATTAAAACACTATATTTGACATTAACTTTAAAACATAGGAACACATAGAAAATTTTATGTTTTGTCATATATTCAGTAAAATATTTAATTTTATATCCTTTGTGTCTGCACATAAAAAGCTACAATAGCATACCAATATTATTTTAAGCCTACATATATATCCACTAGAATGGCTATTCATTAAAAAAAATACAAGTGTTGGAGAAGATGAGTTAAAATTGGAACTCTTACGCACTTTTGGTGAGAATATAAAAAAGTGGTGCAGCCACTATGGAAAACAGCATGATGATTCCCCAAAAAACGAAAAGCAGGATCACCAGGTGATCCAGCAATTTCACCTGAGTATATATCCAAAAGAATTGCCCGCAGGGATCCAAGCGGATATTTAAGCGCTCACGATCAGAGCAGCACCGTTTGCAATGGCCCAAAACCGAAGCAAACCGCAGGTCCATCACCAGATAAACGGGTATATATACAGTGGGATATTATTCAGCCTTAAAAAGGAAGGAAATTCTGACACATGCTACCACAGGGATGCATCTTGAAGACATGCCAAATGAAATATGCCAGACACAAAAGGCAAGTATGGTATTATTCCACCTACAAATTCATAGAGACAGAAAGCAGAATGGTGGCTGCCAGGGGCTGGAGGAAGGGGAAGGGGGGAGTTACCGTCTAATGCAAACAGAGTTTCAGTTTGGGAAGTTGAAAAAGTTCTGAAGATGGATGATAGTCATGGTTGAACAGCAATGCGAATGTACTTAATGCCACTGAACTCACGCTTAAAATGGTCAAAATGGTAAAATTTACGTTATGTATACTTTACTATACCACATAATTTTTTGAAAATTAAAAACCCCTTCCTATGTATATTGGTGCTCTGGAGTTGGGGTCTAAATTGGATGTGCTTGGTTGATTGACTGCACTTAAGTCTGATGCACTGTTACTAATCAAAAGAAAATGTGTTTCTTTCAAGACCTTAAAGAATCCAACTGGCTTGAGCAAATAGATAAAAACAAGGGTGTAGCTGACATTTTGAAATTGGTACACAAGTTCTTGGACCCACTTACTCTATACTTAAAATTAAGAAAAAATGTTTGTCACTAAAATTTTTAATGAAAATCACTGGTTTGTCATAACAGTTTTGCCACAAAATCATGGTTTCACTCAAGAAATGAGGAAAGAAAAGGAAAAAACTCTTTCAGAAATAACATTTTAATTCAAATTTAATGTTAAGCACACATGTTCATGGTATGTAGCAAAACAAAGTCAACGGCATGAAAAGTAATATGACGTTTGATTAACTGGTGTTAAACGGAACGTGTTAATTGCAGAGAAGAGACACTTGCCAAGACATGTTAGGAGCTAAGCTTCCAATTTGAACTCAGAGTACAAAAGAAATGGCTCTAAGATCAGAGTAGCTGTTTTAACATTTACACAAGTCCAAGAAATTCCGAGCTCAAATCCCAGGAACATAAGTCTATTTATTCTACTTAAAGTGTTAACAGAGGACAGTTCAATTAACAGCATGTAACTTTTTTTTTTTTTGAGAAGACCTCAAAATCCCTTAACTTGCCAATAATAGTTTAAAGACTCCATCATGTTTTAAAGTCTGGGAAAAGATTCAGTCTCTACGAAGAAGGAGATTGCCCTTGGAGAGCTTGCTAAAGACTTCGGTTAACCAAGAAGCTATAAACCCCAATGTTCTCACTATTACTCACATATCTTTCACTGCTGATAGATCACAGCGGTTCACTTGATTGCTTATAACTAGCAGTATTCCCTGGTAGACATTCGCCAATAAGGACAAAGTTCCAGACCCAATAGTTCACATTCACATTTTCTCAGCCAATTTTCACCTACCAGTAAAATAATAACAACAACAATAACCAGAAATATTGGGGAGTCATGCTTGATTTCTGCTGTCTTTTAAACAGCCTCATGACTGAAACCTTTCTTAAAGAAACAAAACACACACATACAATATTAGTAAAATTAAGGACCACAGACACTGAAGCATTTAGTAAAGCTAAGGTTTTCAGAGTGGTATTCATTATCCTTAATAGGCATTATTGGTAATTTGCTGGCTGAGTTACTGACAAGCATCTTTGGTTTTGATCTTGGCTGTGTAAAAATTTGTTAGATTATAAATTTCATGAAGTGAGACACCATGTCTGCCATGGCCACAGCTAAATCCTCCGCTTCTAGCACAGCGTTGATCCATGTTAGGCACTCTATACAGATATGTGTGGAATGAATTAATGGAAAAATAAAAATGGGTAACATCATTGGAAGAAAATAAAATTTAAGAACTTAAAGCAAATTATGAAATTCTTTCCAGGTACCCAGCACCGTTCTTAGTGATTTACATGGAATATGTCATTTCATCCTCAAAACAGTTCTAGTCCTTTTTAAAAAATTTTTTATTTTTTCAATTACAGTTTATGTTCAATATTATTTTCTATTAGTTTCAGGTGTACAGCATAGTGGTTAGACAATCATATACTTTACAAATGGTTCCCTCCAATATTTCTAGTACCTACCTGGCACCATCCATGGTTATTACAATATTACTGCCTATATTCCCTTTGCTGTGCTCTACATCTGCATGACTATTCTGTAACTCCCAATATGTACACCTCAATCCCTTGACTCTTTTTGTCAAGTCCCCCAAACATCTTCCCTCTGTCAACCATCAGTCTGAAGTGGTCCTATTATTATGCTCATGTTATAGTTCAGGAAACCAAGGCACAGAAGATGTAGAGTTTAAGTGGCGGGCCACGAAGCAGGAGGTCTAGTTTCACAGTCTCCACACTTACTCTAACGCATAGGAAAATTTTAAAGTAAGCTTGTGAAAAGCTGCAGGAACCCTGGCCTTCTCCTCCCCAAAAGTACACCTGGAAAGTATAACATTTTTAAAGTACTAGGGCGGATCATTTCAATCAGAAATGCTCACTTATAGGCTTGAAAATGGAATTACTAAGAGGAAAAATATCAATGTTTTAGTGTGTCAACCAAAGAAAATGGTCTTTTTTAAATCACTCCCTCAAATATTAGAGAGAGAAGCCAAGGGGCCTCCTATGCCAGCTCTTTACCCTTTGCAAGTGTTTAGAACAGTACCTGGCACAGGTGAGTGCTATGTAAGTATTGTCATTACACAATTCCCTTCTATGATAAGGATACATGGTCACATGTTTTATGCTTCAACTGCTTTAGATGTAGAAGGGATGGCCAAGTCCATTGCAAGCAACCGTAATATCAGTCCTTACATTGAGATAAAATACAAATTGGTATTCTCCCTGGCCACTTAGGTAACTAAAAACCAATTTTGTGTAAAATTCTCTTCTGTAGGACAGCAACTCAGGTATATTAAGACAATACCATGTTCCCTTAAGTAACCACCTGACATCCTCAGGTTCATTAACCATTCTTTCAGTGCCATGAATTGAAACTGTTTGAATGGCCTATATTGGATACAGTCTAATTAGTCACTATGCCTCCTAAATTATGGCATCAGAATTGGACATAATATTGCAGGTGCTTTCTGACCAAAGCAGCTTTTTAAGGGATTATTAGATCTCATGATGTGGAAACTACTTTCAACGTGGCCTATTCTGCTAGCCATTTTTATGCTTACATCATAATGTTGATTCACAGTAAAATGAAGGTCAACCGAGCCCTGGCCGGTATGGCTCAGTTGGTTGGAGCATCATCCATAACTGAAAAGTTGAGGGTTCTACCCCCGGTCTAGGTTACAAGTTCAATTCCAGTCAGGGCACGTACTTAAGTTGTGGGTTCGATGCTGGTCCAGGCACATATGATCTCCCATCCAGGGGCACACAGGAGGCAACCAGCCGATGCTTCTCTCTTGCATCAATGTTTCTTTCTCTCCCTTCCTTTCTCTCTAAAAGCAAAGAGAAAAATATCCTCGGGTGAGGATAAAAGAAAAAATGGAGGTCAACTAAAATTCCTGACCCACTACCATGTACTTCTTAACTTACGCTTGGGAAATTAATACTTTGACCCTAACTATTTGATTTTAATTTTATTGAATTAAATTTCATCTGTTTTGGTCTAGAATGTTGAGATTGTTTTATAATTTTAATTCTGTTGTAAGATGGGAGTTTTACAATAAAGGCAGTAAAACTTAAGCTTTCAAAGCCCCTCACTTGTACAGATACCTACCTTGTAAGACACTGGGAGAAGCCCTAGTAATGTGTCCACATGGTCCATGTGGACATGGACAATGTCCATATAGATTTTTTGTAGACTTAGCATTAAGTAAGATATTTTCATTGTAATCAGTTCTTGATCTTTCCACTCCATCTTTCCCTCTGTCGCATGCGTCCCATGGTGCTCAGCACAGATGTGGGAGAGGTAGAAAATAAGATGTGAGATAGAAAGAGCCAAAAGTTAGTCCGTGGAAAATTCTCCCAAATCTCACAGCTCATTATGAAAGAAATTTAAACAAGTTTTTCCAAATTTGACAATTCTAAAAATTTACATAGCATTATCACAATAAATTTCAATTAGCCATGCTAGAGACAAGACAATTATCTTTACATTCTCTTGCTAGAAAAACATTATAAAACTATTTCCATATGAAGAGACAAAGAGTAAGCAGCCAAAAAATGGAAGGGAAAAGGGTATATGAAGATGTAACCAAAGGTTACAAATACAATTGCTATGTATCTTCCTATATATTGTAGCATTTTTAGATTTGTAAATTGTTGTACTTTTTCTTTTTCAAATATGTCCTAAATACTGATAAACACTCCAGATATCAAACTTCAGCAAAATTCTGTAACAGGTAATGTGTAGTTGGCTAATAACAAGAATGGAATAACTACTGCAAGTCATTCTGCAAAAATTCCATTTTTAGTTTCCTTACTAGTGCCAGCTTTATATATTAATATAACTATAAAAAGTGTACGGATATTAGCAAATGATACCGGGTTCGATCATATCTCCTACAGCGTACACACAGATGAAACGACGCCCATGGGAGAACGTGGCAGATGTGGGATAATGCTAGGTAGCTCCTTGAGCTAGTTGAACAACTCAGCTTGGTGTCACCCTGGTGGGGACCTCCAGGAGCAGCATGCCTCGTGCTCTTCGGTAACATGTATTGAAGTGAATGAAGTATTTGGCCACAGACGGGAGTAGATGTGGATTGTGCGGGCGCTGAAGCTTTTACAACTGGGTCGGGGGCCACGAGGAGGGAACGGCGAGGAGGCAGACATCACATTAGAAAACAAATACAAAATTACAGATACAAAGTTGAGTATGAATACTTATTTAGATGAAAAAATCATAAGAAATTATAAATTTTTAAAAGCTGACATGCCACGAGCATCACAAAATGCAAGAAAATAATTCTATTTTTACTAATTCACTGCTTAACATACCATTGTAATATATTTTTTCCTACAGTTTTTCAGCTTTATCCTCTTTAAAGGCAGGTTTATATTATTCGTGTCTGCATAAAATCCTCTTCAAATATTGATTTATTGATTGATTAATAAAAATAACAAAAGCTCAGCAAACCGGAATAACTGGGGCAGACTAGTCTAAGTAAAAATGTGATTTATAAGATTCTTAAAATTGTATGAATTTCAAATAGTCTTCAATATATACTACTCTCCAAGGCAGAGTTAAAATATAAATGTATAATTTAAAGGCAAAGAAAAATTTATAATAAAACTAAATCATAATAATGTATCATAAGTGAAAAATTTCTTTAACATAAAAATATAATAAATATGGACATGGGTTTGCTGAGCCATTTACACTGATCTAAAATATAGAAAGTTTTGATTGAAATTATTTTTGAATGTTTTATTTAATAAAGTCATATTTTGTGATGGAAATATTACTGATATTAAAATGAATTATGGTTTTCAATTAATCAAAGTTTATTGCATATTTGAATGGGTCAATTATATTTTCTAGAGATTAGACTTAAAACATAAAACTTATTTAATGTGTGATTTCAAAAATACAAGATTTAATAGTAAGCCATTTATTACCATATACTGACCTAATATAGCTTTTTATAATACTTTAAAAGAAAAGTAATTAAAGTTGGCCCTGAACAATGCAAGGGTTGGGGTTGTGGATGCCTCCTCCCCCACCCCCACCCCACCCCCCTGCAGTCAAAACTTTGCGTATAACTTTTGATTCCCCAAAAACCTAACTACTAATAGCCTACCATTGACTGGAAGCCTTACCAATAACAAAAAGTTGATTAACACATATTTTGTGTGCTATATGTACTATATACTGTATTTTTACCATCAAGTCAGCAAGAGAAAAGAAAGTGTTATTAAGAAAATCATAAGGAAGAGAAAATTAATTTATACTATTTATTGAAAAAAGTCAACTTATAAGTGGACTCATGCAGTTCAAATCCATTGTTCAAGGGTCACCTGTATTTTGAAGTTAGATTTTTATCCATAATAAATACCAATTATGAAAATTAGCATCCGGTTCCAAGCACAGAATTTTCACTATAGACAGTCATAAAGGGCCAAAAATTCATAAGCAAAATCTATAAACTTAATATAACAAAATATTTGGGGAACTGGCAATTTATGAGAAAACCAGAGTGAAAACTGCTGCAAACTCTCCTCCAACTGTAAAATTTCTGTATTTGTACATTGTATAAAAAGAGGCTTGCCCTGACCGGTGTGGCTCAGCGGGCTGAGCATCATCCCGCAAACCGAAATGTCACCAGTTAGATTCCTGGTCAGGACACAAGATTGGGTTGCAGGTTCAGTCCCCAGTTGCTGCACATTTGAGAGGCAACCAGCCAACGTTTCTCTCTCACGTCGATGTCTCTCTCCCTCTCTTCACCTCTCCAAAAAATAAATAAATAAAATCTTCAAAAAAGGAAAGAAAAAGAAGCCCACTCTCAGAGAAAGGCAACTGAATTTCTTCAGCTCCATCAGGGCTCTTCATTCTAATATTAATCGAAGACAGGCCAGAGGTCCTGGCACAGCTGGGAAACCTTGATGCAGATTTCCAGGCCGCTGCATGACAGTAGGATATAGGGTTCCAGCTTATTTCTTAGAGCCTATCTGTTTACCAGTCCCTGCTTTGATCAGCTACTCCTGGTTATAATTACACCCTGTTTGTTTCATCTGCTTACATACTAGAATTTTTCACTGCTTTTTGTTCACTGAATTCCTCAGTAAAATGAAATTTATACAAAGCACCAACTAGACAAGCAGTTCTCAAGCAACTTGCACATTCCAAAGACCAGAGAAGATTTTTATAAAACTTATGCCTGGGCTCCATCAAGAATCTCTAACGTTGGGTCCCAGCATCATGAAAAGCTCTCAGGTGATCCAAACATGAATCCAGGATTGAAAACCATGTGGTAGAATAATGAATGAGCTGGTCCAGGTGATGTGGGGATGGTAGAGCACAATAAAACCCACTGATTCATTTTGTTATACTATTTAGAATGTAGTCAATTTAGAAAGGGTGAAGTCTTGCCAATAAATTCCAGTGACCCTTGGGAGTCTCAAATTCAAATCTAGAGGGGCTAGAGGTAAAAGAAAAAAAATAATTTAAAAAAATAGGGAGACTTCCAGTCAAGGTGACAGCTTAGGCAGACATGGCTCGCCTTTTTGCACAACCACATCAAAATTACAACTAAAATATAGAACAACTATTACTCAGAACCATCAGCAAGCTGAATGGAAGTGTGACAAGTATGGAATTAAAGAAACCACATCCATCCAGACTGGTAGGAGGGGCACAGATGCAGAACAGGCTTGTCCCTCACCCACGTGTGGTGGATAAAAATTTGGGAGGGATATCTCAGGAGCAAGGAGTCCCAGTCACACACCAATCCCCACAGCCCAGGGTTCCAGTGCCAGAAAGATAAGTCCTCAAAACTTCTGGCCACAAAAACCAGTAGGGACTGAGTCAATGGAAGAAACTTCTGGAGCCCCAAGCAGTTCCTCTTAAAGAACCCACACACAGACTCAGCTGCTCAGACTCACTCCCTCTGGGCTCCAGCACTGGTGCAGCAGCTTGAAAGGCCCCAGTGCTGTACAGGGAGACACTGAAGTGTCTGGCTTCAAGGCAGGCGGGGGCCATTGTCCCTTTTCTAACCATCCTCCCACAGAACTGGCAAACTGGTTCCATATCTGAGACTCTATCAACATGGCTAAAACTGTTTGACCTGCCTTGGAGATCCCCAGAGACTGTGCCCCACCCTATTTATGAGCCCACCCAGCTGCTTTATCATATGAATGACTAGTCTGGACTCGATGCTTCACAACTTCCTAAATCCTATCAGACAGGCAACAGCTGGCCTCAGTGAGCCCCAGGCTGGGCACTAGCAGCAACAGCCTGGATTCATAGCTTGGCTTTGCCTGGGAATCTCCAAGCCCAGTGCAAGTAACAGCCATCTCAGATTGTTTTATAACTCAGGCAGGGTGGCCCTGGGCAAAACACAGGTGGGTGCTGATCTTGGCCTGCATCACTTGGGACACCGCAGGTTCAACGCACCCGGTGGACAGCTACAGACCACATCAGAGCAGCACCATGCTGCTCTTGCACAGCTGATCCTCCGCAGAGGACAGAGGTTGGTTGTCAGTGGTCATAGCCAATCCTTGCAGCTGACTGGCCTGAGTAAATCCCTCCCATTGCTCTGCCAACAGCATTCAAGCCTCAACTAAAAGAGGAGGGTGTGCTCAGCCCACATAAATGGTGTACCTCGAGTACCCAGCTTGAGTGATAGGACAGACTGTGCCACTGGACCCTATAGGACACCTACTCCATTAGGCAACACTACCAAGATACAGAGTCAAAGCAGCCCTACCTAATACATGGAAACAAACACAGAGAGGTTGCCAAAATGAAGAGACAAAGAAACATGGCCCAAATGAATGAACAGATCAAAACTCCAAAAAAAGAACTAAACGAAATTGAGATAAGCAATCTATCAGATGCAGAGTTCAAAACACTGGTTATAAGGATGCTCAAGGAACTTAGTGAGGACCTCAACAGCATAAAAAAGATCCAGTCAGAAATGAAGGATACACTAATTGAAATAAAGAATAATTTACAGGGAAACAGCAACAGAGCAAATGAAGCTGAGAATCAAATCAATGATATGGAACATGAGGAAGCAAAAAAAACTAATCAGAAAAACAAGAAGAAAAAAGAATCTAAGAAAATGAGGATAGTGTAAGCAGCCTATGGGATAACTTCAAGAGATCCAGCACTCACATCACAGGTGTGCCAGAAAGACAAGCATAGAAGAGAAAACTGGTACTCTTTTTGAAGAAATAGTAAAGGGAAACTTTCCTAATTTAGTGAAGGAAATGGACATGCAAGTGCAGGAAGCACAGAGAGTCCCAAGCAAGATGGACGCAAAGAGACCCACTCCAACACACATCATAATTAAAATACCAAAGGTTAAAGATAAAGAGAAGATCTTAAAAGCAGCAACAGAAAAGCAGTTAGTTACCTACAGGGGTTTCCCCACAGACTGTCATATGATTACTCTGAAGAAACTTTGCAGGCTAGAAGGATCAGCAAAAAACACTCAAAGTCATGAAAAGCAGGGACCCACAACCAAGATTGCACTATCCAGCAAAGATGTCATTTAAATTCAGAGAGCACATAAAGAACTTCCCAGACAAGAAAAAACTAAAGGAGTTCATCATCACCAAACCATTATTATATGAAATGTCAAAGGAACTTATTTAAGAAAAAGAAGATCAAAACTATGAACAACAAAATGGCAATAAATACACATCTCTCAACAATTGAATCTAAAAAGCAAACTAAGCAAACAAGAAGAACAGAGACAGAATTGTGGATACAGAGAGCGTTTTGATGGTTGCCAGATGGGAGGGGGATGTGGGAGAATGGGTGAAGAGGTGAGGGGATTTAGAAGTACAAATAGGTAGTTACAGAATAGCCATGGGGATGTATAGTACAGTATTGGAAATAGAGTAGCCAAAGAAGTTATACACATGATCCATGGACATGAAAAATGGTGTGGGGATAGCCTGAGGGAGTGGGAGTTGCTGGGTGGAGGGGTGAAAAGGGGGGAAAATTGGGACAACTGTAATAACATAACCAGTAAGATATAAATTAAAAAAATAGGGAGTCCTATGGCAAACAGGAGGGGTTCATGCTCCATCTAAAGGGTATGGTTGTGACTCAACTCTGGTCAATTATTACCACACAGAATGTGAACCAATGTTGCTATATATTTTAATTTTTCAAGAAAAATCAGGTATGAGTTTGTTTGTGTGTGTGCCTGTGTAATCACCTGACTTTAAAAAAAAAATTTATGAAGTTGGAAAGCAAAATAAGGATGCCTGCTAAGTATACCAGGGACTTTGCTATGCACAACCCAAGGCCCAATTCCAAGTGCTGGAGCTGTAGGACCGAAGGATATGCCCAGCGGTGGCTGCGGGGTCCTGAGCTTCCTGCCCGAGTGGTCAGGTCTATACCAAGGATCACAAACAAACCAATGGCCACTAAACATGTGACACGCAACAGAAGCAAACATTTCCCCACACCATGATTTATCCCTTAAAAATATTACCTCATACTACCATAAAAAAAGAAAATGAGCGCTTTCTTAAAAACCACATTAAAGACATTTTGAGAGATGTGAGATCATAAAATTCTGTTCTAAAAATGGACACATTAGTGGAACACACATAACATGAGTGATGTCTATCCAGACTTGCACAAGAATGGTAACACTAATACGAAAGGAACAGATGGCTACATTTTTACATCTTCTTTAATATTTATTTCATACTGATGTGTACATTAGAGATACCTACAAAACATCTGTGGATTGGTTAGACATCCAGAGTGACAGTGAGTATTACCTTAATGCTCCATTGTTGCTATTGGGCACCTCTAGGCCCTGCACAACTTCATGTATAAGGGTATTGTAAAATATGGGCAGATGATTTCCAGAAACGCAGCCTGACAATACAAATCAGAGTTTCTAAAGCCTGTACTTTTTGGCCCAGCATTTACACATTTAGCAATACACATTTGTAACCTATAGAAATGCCCAAGTACACAAAAATTGTATGTGCAAGAATGTTCGATAAGGAGCTATGTGGTTCCTACATTCTACCGCTTAAAATCTTGGGAGCCACCTCCATACACTCAGACATCATCCAATTAAAAGAACAGGGTATTATAAATAGGAAACCAAAGAATTGAAAAAACTGAGTTCCAAGGTGACCATTTAAATCAGTTTTTCAAATTGTAGGTGATGATCCACTGGTTGGCCATAACGTCAAACCAGTGGATTGCCACTGCAATTATTTTTTATTTAAAAGAATAGAATAAAACAGAGCAGAACAGAAAGCAGTCAACTGAATTAAACAGAGTAAGGGGAAATGTTGTGTTTCATAAATAAATTGTTTTCATTTTCATACATACACACAAAGGCATCTGTGTGCCCATTGTGATATAAGTCATGCTTCTTACTGTGTGTCACAACAAAAAAAAAATAATTAAAAAAAATTTTGGACTAATGGCAAACCAGAACACTATTTTCTTTTGGTCCACGGATAGCAGGTAGGAGCTTATTTAGAAAACTCACTCAGTTATGTATGCATGTAAATATATGTTATTTGTAGGGCCATGAAGTAGACACACCAAATAGTTAACTGTGTTAACTCCAGGGAATATGGAAGATATTATAAAAGGGGAGGGCCTTTTTTTTCATTTTTATATTTTAATTACTTTATACACTATATATCCACATATCCTTCCGTATTGCAAATTTTTAAAATAAAGAAAAAGCAGGTGTGTAAGAATACCCTGCATATAGAGTAGTCAATTGATATGAAATGTGCCAATGTCTTTCAGCCAAAAGTCAGTGGGAGATGAGAGAGAAGAAAGCCATGTTTCAACCATGAAAAGTTGGTGGTAAGTGGGCAGGAATGTGAGTGATAGAAGCCCATAAGTGGCCTATTTGTTCATGTCCTGCCTAATTAATAAAAGGATTTGCAGTGGCTAGGTATTGGAGAGCCAGAAGTCATGGCAAAGAGACTCTGAAAAAACCTCTTAGATGAAAACCTAGCACTAGGAAAGAGACTTGAAAAGTGGGAGAAGAGTGAGGCTCAGGGTAAAAAGTAGGAGCCTTAGAAAACCTCGTGCTCACAAACAATGAAACTCTGAGGAGTGTTCGCCTAATGGCCAGCAGGACCCAACCCATTAGGAGGCTATGGAGTTAGTTCGCAGAGAGCTA
Source organism: Mormoops blainvillei (assembly GCA_004026545.1). Taxonomy (NCBI): domain Eukaryota; kingdom Metazoa; phylum Chordata; class Mammalia; order Chiroptera; family Mormoopidae; genus Mormoops; species Mormoops blainvillei. Next base: position 54,675 of record PVJD01000289.1, read on the forward strand.
CCACCTAGAGCCACAAGACTTCCAGGGTTCCTGTGACCCCGTGATAAAGACCAGTCGCCAGGAAGTCCCTTTGTTCACCATCCTTCAATCATGGCAGGCTGTGGTATCCCCCTTCACCACAAGGCTCCACTTACCACCTGGACCAGGCACTCAGGTTCCTGGGCCAGGCCTCAGGGCAGTGCTGGGAGCACTCGGAGTTTGTCTCTCTGCCTTTCCCTTCTTTCTGATTCTATGGTCAAACAGCTTCCCTTCTGGCTGGCACATGCTTGCCGCAGAAATGCTAATTATCTTTAATTAGATCTCATCCGAGAAGGAGTGTGGGTCGTACTGGGTGGCACATAATTAATTAGCTGTTGCATTAGAGCCGCTCTCAGAGTTGCTGATACCGGCCCTGATATCCTACTGGCTCGCCCCGACCTGCTGTTCCCAGCTGGTCCTTCGGCTTCTCTCCTTCCCCAGGGCACACTGATTGAAAAGTGGCCATTCTGCTCGTTTGTACCTGCTGGCTTGGAGGGGATAGCACAGATTTCTTTTTATTGGCAATAATATAAAATTGAATGGCAATTATTCTACCTCTATAAACCTGGATGCAGCAAAGTTCCAGGATGCCAAGATGTTCTAAAGCAGCATTTTCAAAGGGTACTGGCCTCTGTTTCCTGAATTCTAATAAAAATGTGCAAAATGCATCATTACCCACTGGAGTAAACCAACCCCCAAGGGAAGCCTTTGCAATTTTTTTGTCAAACTTAGAAAATCCATTTAACAATGGCAACAGGTAAACTGCTTTCCTAACTAAAAACCACAAATCCTCACCACATCGCTTCACACAAGAATTACTTGCCAACAGATTAGTCGTACACATATCTTAGTCATATTTGAAATGTCAGTGCTCCGCAGTGGTGTTGCACATAGCACATGCTTAATAAACATTAAGTGAGTATGTTAATGGGTAAGCTAATCAAGTAAGGTAGATATGAGGCCTTATTTCAGTGATGATTATTGCGCATTACCACACAACCTCCAAATCATACAAGCAAAGGCTGATGCTGTTCGTGAGATCTTGCACTTGGGGTGTCAGTTATTCTTTTTTCTGGCTTCCCTCCCACCCAGCTATCGAGAAGGCTGCAAGATTCCTCGATCTCAGTTTTGATGGCAACTAAAATACATAAATTTCCCAGCTGAAAATTATCAATAGAGCATTCAGTCCACCGTTCAATACTGGCAGCTTCACTCCAGTAAATCCCTCCTAAATCACACTGATGAGGCCTGGTTTTTATGAGCCGTGAAATCTATTAATTAACTTTTCTATTGCTCTTCAGTATTGTATTGTGAGATAAAGGAGACCTATTCCTCTTATAATTAAAAAGCATGGCCATAACACACCCAAAACCAAAACTAACTCTCTTTTCCTCTTTCCACCCACATTTTCGTCTTTCACAACAGCTCAGTTTAAGACCAAAAACCCAGATTAAAGTCAGACTCTTAATGTTAAATGCATTTTTATAGAGGCAAGTGTCTGTGAAAGAAATTTTATAGGAACAAATGATCGATTGAGTCTTTCAAGGCAACTCCTCCACAAACTGCTGGGTAAATTGCCACAGGGTTCGCTGTGTTTCCCACACTGGGACGGATTGTTAAGGACACTCAAGAAGTGAGCTTAATATTTCACAGCTTAGGAGCTTAATTTTTAAAGACTTGACTGAGATAAAGCAATAGCAGTTTCAGAATAATGACTGTTATTCAGATTCTTTGCCCCAGTGTCATGACACCGTATTTTTAATCTTCCCATTCAAAAGTTAATCATTCATCTGATTAGATAGAAAATAAATATTCTCCAAGTCCTTACTGAGCAATAGATTCATACCATTAGCCATATCAGCAGTGCTTTTTCCATCATGGGCCAGAATTTACAATCTTTATAATTTTTAAACAAGAGGCATTAGAGAGGCTTCCTATAGCAATTCACCAGCTATGATGAAACGACCATAGTACCTCCTTTGTGCTTGAAACAATGGTGGCAAATTCTCAGGAGCTGACTGTAGACCTTTCCTAACCATTGGTTTTCCAGGTTAACCAGTGACAATATTAACAATAACTAATCCAATGTCAGCCAGCTATAGACACCTCACCTCTTCATTTGATCAATTTCATGCAGGAGGAAATTAACAGTAATATTTACTTATGTACACATAGCCATACTGCTAAAGAAATAAGCTTCTATCACAAATTAATCTGAACACTACACAGCATATAATCAAGTAATGAACAAAACAAACTTGCCCTCTGGTGTGGGGGACGTAACCTTAGCCAGCATAGATGTGGTTGAATATCTGAAGAATCACAGTAAAGAGGAAAGAAAACAGGCCTGTGGATAGAAGTGGTTAGTTACGATAGAGTGATAAGCGTCTCAATAAGTGTTCTTAAGGTAAATGGAGGAGCTATGGGAATTGGGTAAGGAAGCACCTTCCTCTCCAATATCGCTCTAAGCCTGTAATTCAAAGGAATTGGGCTTTTCTGCCTCCCAGGCAAAGGCTTAGTTTTCCATTAGGAGAGTAAACTTGTTGCCAGTTTGGGTAAGTGTGTACATCACACTAAGTCCCACAGTCAGAGAAAGGGAAAAAAAGACACTTCATACATGAGATGAAAATAGGAATACTATGTCTACCTCTAGTTCCCCAAATGGAGGAAACCTTTCCCACCCGGTAAGTTACTATCTCCTTTACAACAACAGCTTTTCCTCTGGTGCTTTTGCAATGAATACAATATGACCATCAAGTGAAAAAAGTGCTTTTTCTTTCTGCCATGTTCAGACAAACTATAACCCTAATAATTTTGAGAGTATTATGCTGTAATTAGCCATGTATCCTTTAGGGAGCCAATCCTTCTGAATTCTAGTCTTCCTTTACAAGTAAACTATTTTTCTCTCCTTAAAATATTTTGTTCCTGAAACTTCAATGTTCTTGTCACACCTATAGAGCCCTGTAACACATAAAGATTAAAAAAAAAATACTTGGTAAACAAACATGCGCCCTTCAGGACCCTTTAACAGCGTGTTCAAAGATGATGTGCCTCAAACTGGTGCAGACGGAGACCATCCCAAGCTAACAAGACTCAGTGAAATGAAAGGCCAAGAGTTACTCAATTAAAAGCATCTCTTTAGGAAAGAACATCTTGGTGTATAGTCACAAATTGTTCCTTCCCAGGAAGCTGAAGCAAATGAAGAGGAATTTGGCATGGTTGGAATTTCCCTGAGCCTTTATTTTTCACTTGCCTTTCTAACACACATGAGAAAATCCATCTCTGGAAAGAAGAGAAGCCCTTCCAAGAACTACATCTAAAGAAGCCTGTGGTACAGAAGTTAGGCCCAACTTGGAACTTCAAGAATTCATTTTCAAATCCAAAACACTTGAGATCAACCAGAACAAAGTATTACTTTACTTAATAAAGTCACTAGATTGATTTTTCTTCTTTTCGGGGAGAAGAAATTGCTGAGTCAGCCCAGATACTAAGAACTTTCAGAGAATAAGAAATCCTTTCAGGGCCTGGGAATCAAGATGGTGCCCTAATCCTAAGGCATGGTTATACACTTTTCTTGTATGGTAGGAGAGTAAGCCATCCATCAAATGAATCAAGATCAAGAAAATCGATTCAATAAGCACTTAATAATGGAGGTCAGGTGTTTTCTCCTACTGTATTTTTTTTTAAGTTATATAGAACAGAAGTAAAACTGTAATAGCAACATGACCTGTTAGCCATTCCATTTTTAAATGAAGGTTCATAATGACCCCATTAAATTGAAAACAACCTTCTTTATATCTTTGATTGCTGGAAGCTGAATAATAAATCGAATGTAAAAAATAAGAAGTAGCCCCGGCTGATATAATTCAGGATTGAGCAATGGCCTGTGAACCAAAACATTGCTGGTTCAATTCCCCAGTCAGAGCACATGCCTGGGTTTCAGGCCAGGGCCTCAGTAGAGGGCGCACAAGAGGCAAACACATATTGATGTTTCTCTCCTCTTCTTTCTCCCTCCCTTCCCTGCTGTCTAAAAATAAAATAAATAAAATCTTAAAAAGAAAATAAGAAGAGGGAGCATAAGGAGAGCTGCTGTTAGAGGCAATAATGGCTAGAAATATTTCAGTGATACTCATGCATTCTCTCACATCTCTCTAGTAGTTATGCCCTTCCCTGTTTATACACCATTAATCTCCTTTGGTAAGCTTCATCTTTCATGCAGTCACTCCTTAACTTCTCCCAACTCCATCTCTCATCATCTCACCCACCCTACTCATAATTAGCCTAACAAACATTAGCCTAGAAAGACAAAATGGGATTTAGCAAATGCCTATATCTTTTTTCACTTACTGAGTTTTACAATATTTTTTGTTCTTTGTTTATTTATTTACATATTATCTTAGAATCCAAGAGCTATGAGTATTTCTACACTACATGTTACTACCATATACCTAAGAACATAGTCAGCACTTGCTAAAAAACCAAGCTATGTTTGTTAGGTATACCTTATGGAAAGCAGCCCCAAAAGACAAGAGCTGGACGGTGAAGGGACAGGAGTGTTTCATGATTATTTTTGGTTCAAATTAATACTGTTCAGCCTGAGATCCTGTAATGCATTCTAAAGGGGAAAAAAACAAAAACAGATACTAAACAGAAAGATAAAAAGGGTCTAAGGGATTACAGAGTAAATTCTGAAGAACAAATTAATAATAACAGTCATATAATCTAAACCACAATAATGATAGGTTGTGCTTTTATAGCCCTTAATACTTTTCAAAGATCTTTCATCCTCATCACCCCATTTGACTGAAAATGATCAGTAGTTTTTCTCCCACACTGAGGACCAACTTATAAGAAAATTGTATTCAAGAATGATGCCATTAGATTTCCAAATACCTTAATGGAGATGAAAGAAATAATCAAGCTAGATGCATGGAAAACTTTCCAACTGTGAAAGTTGTCTGATTCTAACACAGGACCCAAAACTTTAGATTTTGTTTTCTGAAGACATCTGAGAGTGCGACAAGTACCTAAGTTTCTGAAATACTGTAGGTGCAACCCAATCTATGGGAAGAATATGTGGATTGACTACAGAGGCAGGCAAGCTGCTCATCAGTATTCCATCTTATCAAGTTGCAGCCCTCTCACCACCCTGAGGTCATTAATCTTACTGTGAGAGAACCACACCACCCTGAATGAATGATCCCATCCAGTGGTTAGTATGAGAATTAATATCCTTCAACACGGTTTCTCCATCCCCAGCTTTCTTGGCTCTCAGGCTGATGCATGTATGTATTGCCCTCATTTCTTCCCCTGTTTTTCTCTCTATAATTTATATTCATTCTAATTTTATCCCTTGGGAACTTGTAGAGCCCTTTATTTCCTCTTGCACAGGAGAGACTTTATATCTGTTAGTTGCCTTTCATCCAAGCTAAATGTATCGCAGTTATCCAACAACCTCAGCATCTTAATTTATCAACTTTGAACACACTTCCATTTGTCCCTGTCCCTCTGAAAGTGTGGTGTCCAATACTTACTAAAATACCCTATGTATAGTTTGACCAGAGCAAAGTAGAGTAGAATTGCCACTTCCCCCAGACTAGTTACAATACCTTCAGTAATACAATCTAAAAAGACATTAACTTTGTTGGCAGCAATGCCACTCAGTTGACATACATTGCATAACTAAAACTCCTAATCTTCTAAATTATGTAAGCTAAGATTCCAGTGGTATAATCTTTGAAAGAACCCAGAAATTCACTTCATAATCTCCAATCTCCATTTCTGTCCTTATTTTTATCTAATCAAATTGACTGGTCTTCAAGCACCTGCATTAAAAATAAACATTACTAAATATCTTGTTGGCATTTCATATATTCTGTATTATCTAATTAGCACTTTTACAACGGTAGTCTTTCTGTCATTTGCTTATGTTAATGCATAGCTTTTCAGCTACATTTTGACTTATAGATTGGGATAAACCTAACCACATCATAAAGCTTTCTATCTTTAGGAAATATATTCCAATGCCAAATGATAAAACTGAAGCAATTTTTTAAAAGATTTTATTTATTTATTTTTAGAGAAAGGGAAGGAAAAAGAGAGGGAAACATCAATGTGTGGTTGCCTCTCGCGCACCCCCTACTGGGGACCTGGCCTGCAACCCAGGCATGTGCCCTGACTGGGAATGGAACCAGGGACGTTTCAGTAGGTAGGCCAGCCCTCAATCCGCTGAGCCACACCAGCCAGGGCAAACCAAAGCCGTTTTTGGAAGCCTAACCTTCCTTAGTTTGAATAGATGATTTACTACAGGCATAAGCTAAATAGAGCATCTTTATTTTTATTAACATTTGTGTTCTAATTAGAGTCACATTATCTCAATCTTAACTCTGTTTTCTTACTTACACTCTTTATTCAAAGCTATTTAGTTTTACTTTTGTCCAACATTATTTATGTATCTAAAAAATATTTATAGATAATCACAATTTTTCAAATGATGTTTCAGGACCTCTGTTCAGGCTGAGTGATACATGGATAGACTACATAACTAAGGTAAGTCTTTATAGTAGAGCTAGCTAAAATCCATAGGTTCATCACTAAGTTCTGTAAGGTAATCTTGTATCTCTCAAGTCCATCTACTTCTTCCCATTCCCGTTGCCATTACCTTAGCGCAGGTCATAACCATCCCATTTCGGAGAACTTGGCAACATTCTAATGCCGTGCCTAATGTAACCCGCTTCCAAAGTAGTCTTCCATTGCAGACAGGACGATCCTTCCAAATACATAAATCTGACTGCGGCAAGCTCTTGTCGAAAATCCTGCAGAAGTCTCTGCATTGCCTTCAGGATCATAGGCAGTTGCACCTTATGTGGGAATTAGGTTGTAAAAGTAACTAATAAAACACAAATCAAGTACAGTCAGAGTTATCCCAGAAAGCTCCTTGAGTGACAAAAAGATACAATAGATATAACTGTGTGTGTATAAAATGTATAATTTTATGTATCTTTTCCTGTATAGGAGAAGGTATGTTATATAACGTCTGTGACAATGTACTATATGTAAAATAAATAAAATGTACAAAATATATAGTATTGCAATTATTTTTTTTGTTTCACTTCATGTTCAAAGTTAAATTCTTATGTCACATGGGCCAGTTACTCAACGATGCTACACAGACAAATATATTAGAATGTATTTGATAAATAATTATTGAGTGCATACTATGTACCACAAATCGTTCTAGGCACTGGAGCTGCACCAAGAAACAAAACTGAGTAACATCTCTGCCCTCATAGAGCTTACGTTCACTAAACCGATAAGTAAATACTAGAAAGGCTAATGGCAGCAAGTGCTACTGGAGAGAGCTAAAGCAGCGACAGGGCAGAGGGAAAGTTGTTGAGGGCAGGGGGGAGACGGGAGAGGACTGCCGTCTTCGACAGCGTTCAAAGACAGCCTAACTGAGAAGGGGGCATTTGCCAAAGCCCCGAAGGAGGTGGGAGAGTGAGTGAAGCAGGCTACCAGTAGTGGATTGCTCCTATGGGAAGGAAGAACTAAGTGCTTGCGCTGTGGAGGGTTTGCGGAATGAATGACAAAGAGCTAAAGGCAGCTGGAGTGGAGGGAGAGAGCAGAGAAGTGGCGGGGAGCCAAACGTGTAGGGCCTTTTAGATTTCTGCTCTTCGACTGATGTGGAAAGCCACTTGAAGGTTTCACACAGTTGTTCGATGGTCTGACTATGCACCTCCAAAAGGCATCCGAGACTCTATCCTTCCGCTGCACCCCTGGCCTCCCACTGGAGCTGCATTTCCCTGATGGCTTTCTTTCTCACGCTTTCACTTCCCTGCCTTAGTTCCTCAGCAGCCTCTGCCTGATTGATCGCCCTCCCACTCAACTCCACAGCTAACCTGTTCTTGTACTTGGTCTCCAAGATTCCAGGAGTGCGGGTCTGCTTCATCCAGGACACCTGCCCTGAGCCTCCCAGCCTGGGCTGGCTAGGTTGTTGGATTCCCTAAATGTCTAGACCACACTGCTGAACAGTGGTAGCCACCTGTGCCTATCTCTAGACCATACACTCTTTTGAGAGTAGTGACCCAGTCTTCTTTGTAATTCTAGCATGTAGCACAACATCTGCATGCAGAAAACACTCCGTAAATATTTGCTGGATGAAGGAATAAATAATGGTGAAATAGGATGAAGCAGATGAATACACAGGAAAATCTCTCTTGTTCAAGGCATTTTGAATTACCTAGAATCTATATATATGAGCTCCTGTTCCCCTATTTGAGCAATTATGTTTTAATTTATATCCTTTATTATCTTTCAAATGTGATTCTGACTACATTCTTCTGAGCTTTAAACTTCTCGTTTGTGAAAATGAAAAAAAAAAAAAGCTATGAAGTCTCTCCTTTGGCAAACTTGAGGCAAACTTACATTTGTAAGATAAGAGAAATTCCCTAATCCAATTTGCAAAGGTTTTTAAAAATTATTTACTCATTTATTTTTCTTACCTTTATTGTATTTTTTTCCATTACCATATAGTCCCCTTAAGCATCCCTGCCCGCCCCCAGCAATCCCCACACTGCTGTCCATGTGCATGAGTCCTTTTTCCTTTTTGCTCCATCCCATTTGAAATATTTTTAAAATGTTAGTGCTATGAATAAATTATATTAATAGATACAACCCCAAATGCAACTTACTTGTAAATGGAGACATACTGGCTTTTTCAGTGGGGGAAAAAAATTGGACAAGCTGTGTTTGAAATCTACATTCTGAATGGTTAAGATAGAAATGAGAGATCACTGAGAACAGTGTTCAGTTTGAAGCCCCATACGATCAGTTCCCGAAAAGAGAAAGCGGTCAATGTTCGTGTTAATATCTTCCACAGATAATAATTTGAGCATTCTAAGTGGGACAGAAAGAGAAACAGAGTGTGGAGAAACAAGAGTATTTTGTGATACAACCTGGTCAAAATGTGAGCCTGGAAGGGGGACTACAAAGACCTTTATCAGACTTGGGAGAAAAAATTTCCCTTCCTCCCTTCTGGAGAACACGGTGCTTAGTGTCAGTTTCAAAAGGCACGCTCTCCCTTTCAACACACGTCTGAGGCCCCACTCTTGCAAAAAAAAAAGGTAGGATAATGTGCTCTGTAAGTAAGAAGTCAAGTACCCACTGCCTTTTGAAACTGCCTGATGAGAATTAACGGCCTTTGCCATCCTCTTTTAAACAACCTTGGCCAGGTTTTCTATAAGCACCTCGTTTATCTTAAAACTCTTTCATCTATTATCTGACTGTAAGCGTGTTCATAGTTCATCAGCTGGATTCACTTTGACAGAGAAGCCTTATGACGAGTAGCCAACAGCCTAATGTCAGGTCTGTGAATATCTCTGGAATTAAGGTGATGGGAAAAGGGTAACCTTCTGCTACTTCTAACAGCATTTGCTGAACAACAAAAATAGAGCCTTAAATCATCCTCTATTTAGGAAAGCGGGTCCTCTTTGCTAATATTAGAGCAAGTGCAGCTACGTTCTTGCTTAGATGGGAAACACTCCTGGGGCCACCTCTGGATTCATGCTTGCATGTGGTTATAGATGCGAACCATGATATTTCCAGTTGTGGAGATTGTGATTTTTATTTGGCCTCTAGCAAGGCAATTTGCAGATATTTTTATAATAACAATGGGGTGAGGAAGCCATCATTCCTTACCTTTATAGTTTAGCCGCCAGGGCCCCTGAGGTTTATAATTGTTATTACTCTTCTTCCTGAAGATCTGGGAATGGGTTTTGTGATGAAAACAAAAATACCTGTGTTGCAAACATAGAACTCTGCTATTTAAACAGCTCCAGCTTGGTTTACGATAATCTGAAAGTTCACGATGCTTGAACCAAAGACTTACGTTCACAATAACTTATAAGAATTATATTTCAAAACAAGTTTAAGGCAGGCTGTACACATTCATAAATATTTTGAGTAACTGAAGTAGACTTTTGAGAAATCTTGCCATCACAAAATTCAATGTTTATCCTTTCTGTGGATAGAACAGGAGCTTTCTGAAATTATCATCTTTACTAAATTGGCAGGAAGGTGCCTGTTGCTCTAAATCCATCATTACCCAATCAGTATGGCCCATATCTGCCCAGCTGACAAGTAAATCAACTCATTGGAATGTGTTTAGCTTTGCTAATCACCTGATGATTATTCAGAAACATGAAAAACAGAACTTTTCAGTCCCCAAGGTAAAATTATGCTATAAACAATGGCTTTCAATTGCTCAACACTTAGTCAACACTTCTGCTCCAATCCTGAGAATGTAACATGTTAACATGGAAGAAACCAGTGTGGACATACCCCAAGTAAAAGGGGCAGTTGGCATTTTATGGATAAGTTTGTTTCCATCTTCATAGTCCCCTGGATGGAGCTAGAGCCAGGTGCTATAGGAATTGGAATTAATTATAGCCTCCCCACATTTAATGTGTTTCCATTTACATCATTTATCAGTCACTTGAAATGTAGCGCTCTTGAGTTTTCATGTGTAAAAATAACAAGAATAAAGTCTACCTTCTATTTATCTATTCACTCCTTTATTCTTGAGAAACCGTGAGCATGATTTACAGAAGCAGGTGCTTATCTTTTGCTCTGGGCTTATGATGCAGCTGAGGTATTTATTGCTAGATGTCTCGTAGGGCAAGATTTTCTTGAAATTATGTTTTCCCCTTATGAGTTGTTAAAAGTGAAAAGCAAGAATTGCTACAAAAGTATTAATAACAGTAATGATTCTTTAGACACACCCTAGCTCATTGGAATATTGCGGTTAGCAAATTGGGGCTTTGGGAACTGTTATTTTATTTTCTGTCTGAAACGAAAGAGGAATCTGTTAAAATCTCTGGTAAAACTTTAAACTAAGAACCCCCGCAGCCCTCCATCCCCTCTCACGAACACACGCAGATGTAGAAACTTTTTCAAACCGCCAAAAGACCCTAAATCTCCATTCCTCCAGGGTTTGCACAGGCTCACCTAGCCCTGTGTTTCCATCTCCCTTCCAGGAGCTTCCACCAAGAGCACTCTTCTGCACCTGCCGCCTCGGCCCCTGAGCCAAGTCCACATCTCCAACTGGCTACCAGGTCTTTCCACTGGGGTAATTGCCAAAAATCAAATGGACACCTAGAAGCTCGCTCATTCAAGCATACATCTCCCTTGCCTTCCCTCCACTCCCTCCCCTCCCTCGAAAACACCCGTGATATATGGCCCCGCTGCGCTCTCCCGACTTGTCAATGGTATGAATAATCTCCCAGTCACCCAGATTAGGGTCTTAGGGTTCTGTTAGACTCCTTTTTCTGCTTCATTTATTCCCTGCATCTGTCATTTCACAAGTCCTGTAAATGTTTCATGAAAATGTCTCTCAAAGCCAGGCTTCCTCTTGCTGCCCACCGTCGCCGTCCTAGGGAGCGCACCCGCCACGCCACAACTGAGTTACAATAGCCGCCTGTGCCCCAAACCTTCAGAGATTGTCAACACTGTTGACAAAGTCAGGGAAGCCACAGAAGGAAGACACATCATCTCAGGCATTTTTTTAAATATTTATTTATTTTTAATTAAATTTATTGGAGTGACATTGGGTAATGAGACTATACAGGTTTCAGGTATACACTTCTTTGATACATGATCTGTACGTTGCATTGTATGCCTAACACCCAAAGTCAAACCATCTTCCATCACCATATATTTGGGCCCCTTTACCCTTCGTTGCCCCCACCCCTCTTCCCTCTGGTAACCACCAGGCTGTCGTTCATGTTTATGAGTTTCAGTTTTATATCCCACATATGAGTGAAATCATATAGTTCTTAGCTTGTTCTGATTGACTTACAGAGGTTCCTCAAAAAATTAAGAATAGAGGTGCTATATGACCCAGCAATCCTTTTTCTGTGTATCTACCCCCAAAATTGGAAACATTTATTTGCAAAGATACATGTACCCCTATGTTCACTGAAGCATTTTTTACAGTGGCCAAGAAAACAACCAAAGTGTCCTTCAACAGATATTCTTTATCGAAGGAATAAAGATATGGTACATATATACAACGGAATACTACTCAGCCGTAAGAAAAGATGAAATACTTCCATTTGCGACAACATGAGTGGACCTTGAGAATATCACGCTAAGTAAAATAAGTCAGTCATCTCGGGTATTTTTGAAAGAGAGGAGAGGATGGAGTGGAGGCAGGGGAGATGTATGCATAAATATGTTTGCTTCTAATATATCAGTTTGACTTTTGGAAATTACTCATGTGGAGGTCTTGGTAGTCAGTTGGTGAGTTGAAACTGATGCAGATGCAGGCAAAACATATTCTAAAAAACTATTATCAACACATCGCTACTTGATCATGAGCCTCCGATGGCTGCCAGCATTCTTGCATCCTTGTAAAAGTGTGAAGACCCTTCCCAGGTCAAATCAAACTCTTTCCTACATAAAATGAATTACCTCATATGAACTCTTACCCATCTGCTCTGTAACAAAGAGGAAAAATCAATTCTTTCTTCTACCAGACAATCATTCAGATAATTAAAAATAACTCTCATGTACATGTTTACTATTCTTTCCTTCAACCTAGTTCCTTACACCTCTCTTCAGATGGCTTATTTTTCTCTGATCCCTTGCCATCTTCATTTAGACCCACTATCATAGCACCACTTAAAATGTACAACACTCTTGCATTGAATATTATAATGTTACTTTTCTCCCTTTTCTAATTCCTTCATGCCTATTCAGAGTAATAGGAAATCCCCCATAAGATTTTTGATAAATTGATAATAGCATGAATGTATTTGAGAGCTTAAACTAATGTAAGAAATTTTCTTTTTTATACTATAATTTTATCTTCAGCAGGGCACATCATTTACATTTAATTAATATTTGATAATCGGCTAACTTCAGTTAGTTATAAATAATTGTGGTTGAGTAGATGTATGGGAAAAAAAACAAATCTAGGCTCTTTAGATATGATACAACTTAGGCAGAAAACCAAGAGAGCTCACTTTACAGAAGCATTGTATCTGTAGCTCCCTGATACTGTCAAAAAAAAAAAAAAATCCCTGTAGCTACCGTCAGACAAGAGCTAAGAGTCTTTAAACATACTTTGCAGGAAACAATCACTCCACTTTCATTCCCCCAACTCTTAAGCCAGTGACCTCCCTTGATCTTTGAGATGACAGTTTGCCAAGTTCCATGAAGAAGGCATTCAGAAATGACCCCATTAGATTTCCTAAAGACTTTAATTGCCCAATTCCTTTCACCCAGGTTTCTGAGGTTCAAGGAATGCTATCCTTCAGTTACTCTCCTGCATAGGTTCTAGCTATTGTTACCTTAATCCCTCCTGAATCCCTGAGAATGCGAGACCTGAAGCAGACTTTGATTCTCCTACTGAATTACAAGATACTTTACATACTTCTCTCACAAAGTCATTCCCCTGTGTTTACTGTTCAACAATGACATTTGCTTTCATGTCTAAACAGAGAAGGGAAGCACCATTGCAATAAATGTAATTTTAAAGATTCTAAAGCTGATCCCCTTCAAAGGACCATGTTAAATACCTAAAAAAATTAATCACTTCCTGCTGTCCTAACTCCATAGTTCAATCTTATCTGGACAAACACGATAGTGTGAGAGCCGAGTATGCACTCTGCATCAACAATGGAAAATATTATCTGGGCTTTTTCTTGCAAATCGAATCATCGTGTATGTATTGAGTGCTCACTATTTGTATGGCACCATACGAGGTGAAAACAAAAACAATTTCATTTAAACTTTAACTTTTCTCTCAGGGTTTGTGATGACCTTGGGAAAAAGTATTATGCTGAATATCTCAGATTTACTTACTTGACACCAAGATGAATATAAGATATGGATGAGGACACCAAAATGCACAAAAACAGATTAATAAGCTAACCAAAGAAAATTAGGAGCTCTTCTATATTTAATTCATTCTAGAATCACAATGCTTTAATTTCCTTGTCTAAAATTCTTAACAGCATTATATCAAAACTGTTTGAATTGTCTCAATTCCATGAAATTTTGCTGGACCCAGTGGGACATCTGTGGCTACAAATGTTTCCTTTACTTTTGATGCAATTTGTTTCCAGTGGCAAATAAAAGTATATGAAGAGCCATGGGGTTATTTTATAATCCAGCCCCACCAACACCCTCTGCACACACAGCACATATGCACACACACACACACACACACACACAAACACACACTCTTAAAGCATTCAGAGGCCGAAGGTTAAACACTCCTCTGTTAAGAGAGAAACAAGATAAATGGAGGAGGCTTTACTTAAAGGACAGACCCAGAGGAAAAGGATCACCCTATAGACACACTAAGGGCTTCCAGCAACTCCAAGAGACTATGGCATCATTCCATAAAAATAAATACGCAGCTAAATCACCACAGCAACCCATGAAATAAATCAAACACTTCTTCAGTCAAAACATAGTTACTTAAACTGTATTCTCTCACTTGAAGAGAAATTGGGCTTTAAAAAAGACCTCCAAAGACCCACATACCAACTCTAAAATTCTATGAGTTCATAAGATTTGTACTGGTGGGGACGGGGTAAAAATAGATAAAACAAATACGGTCTCTATTGAGGAATAGGCTAATTACACTATTTCATGATAAATATAGCAAACTTCAAAATTAATATGGCATGTGCTTTTCTACATTTATCTTTTATTTCAGCAAAAATAACCAAAGATATATTATAGCGGGCTGATTATTTATCTAGGACTTCTGTTTGGGGCCCAGCATCACAGAGGAAACAGAATAGAAAACATAGTCCACAAACTAAAAAGGGTAAGACAGAAAATAAAGAGGTGTCTGATCAAGGGAAAAATAGATAAAATGAACTTGGGAAGGGAAAGAAATTAAGGTGTTGCCTCTTCAACCTCTGAGAAGGCTGAGTCTGCAATGTGATCCTGGGCTACTCCGACAAAAGCCAGGACCCAGGAGGATCTGCCACACACCGTGACACAGCCTGCGGATCCCAGAAAGGCAGAGGTGCCATGCTGAATTGTAGTCCCACAGGGCTGGCATGTCAGAATGCCGAACATTTGGGCATAAGTGGAACCCACGCCAGAAGACACACCACATAACCAGTCAATACAAACAGAAGAGCATCCAAAAGTCTAGGACGCTTGGGAAGGAAGGGCTGTTCATTTCATGTTTCTTCTAGCAATGTTCTTTTTAATTTTTTATTGTCTTCTGCTTTTCAAATTTCCTTAAAGATATACTCTTTCCAAGAGTGCTTGCAAGATATGGTTAGCACAGAACAAAAAAATTGCCCCATTCGATCTGGTTAATATTTCCAGGATCACCAGATGCCAAAGTGAGAAAATATTCATTAAGTGTCATTCTCTGGACCCCCTCAGATAATACTATTTTGGTGGGCAAGAGGTTTCCATTAGCTGTTCTCCTTCTCATTTATACATGAAGCCTTTCCTGCTTCTAGGAAATCCAATGAAAACCTCACTTCCTAGGCTCCCTGAACCATAGAAATTTCTCCCTTGTCTCGGGAGTCCTAAACTCCACAGTTATAGTCCTTCGTGCTTAAAATATGCATATCTTCTTTCTTTGTGTCAGGATAATATATGATCCTTACCCACAGTTGACATCATCTAATTTGCTTTTCTTCAATCCATCTGAAAGTCCTTATGTTCCCAAAGGCAGGTAAAGTAAAACAAGAGTGTTCCTTCTTCGATCATTTCAGTAAGTTTGAAATCTTAGATATTAAGCTACTTAAGAGATGAAATGAGGACAAGAATATTATACATTTTTTAAAATATTTACTACTCATAAAAAACAACAGACTATCATGGTTAAGATTGAGTTGTAGAGCTGGACTTCCTGAGTTCAAATCCCAGCGCTGCCACTTACTAGCGACGAGACCTTGGGCCACTTACCTAACCTCTCTGGGTCTAAGTTTAAATGAGTTAATATGTGTAAGAAACTCATAACAGTGCCTTGCTTATGATAAATGCTAAGTAAGTTATATTAATTAAAATCACATGCTAGTTTCCCATCCATGATAAATTATAAACATAACAACTGTGATTAAGTATTACCACATCAGAGCCCCCACATAACACCTCAGTGCTCGCCTGGTCCACACACTACAGTCCATAGGTCAAATCCAGCCCCTGGCTTGTTTTTTTTTTACAAGCAACAGCCAAGAATAATTTTTACATTTTTGAAGAGTTGTTTAAAAAAGAGAAGAGGGAAAGGAGCTAGAGCAGGAAAAGAATATGCAACAGAGACCAAATGTGGTGCTTCAAGCCAAAGCAGTTACTACCTGAGCCTTTTGGAAGCTTGCCGACCATGTTTGTACTGAAAGAAGTACGTGTAAGAACATCATTATACTCTGTAAGTACGTGTAAGAACATCATTATACTCTGAGAACAAAATGGTTTTCTAGAATATTTTCCCTGCCTGTTGATCCTTTTAAGTACCATGCCTTTTTTATTAATTGGTGGAAAGAAACATCAGGGCTCGGTGGCAGAAAGCCATTAGGCAACATCACAAATGACAGCTTTGCCATTTCTGCTGCTTTGTTGCCTGTAAGGAGACGGCCCTTTGCACGTCTTCAGCTCACACCTAGGCGCTTCCTCCAGACTGACCGCCCTGAGGCACGCCCACCAAAGAGCAGATCCTCTCCATTCCAGAATGGGTAGTTGCCAGATTTAACAAAGATGTCCAGTTACATCTGAATTTTATATGCAATGAACTTTTTAATACAAGTATGTCCCATGCATAGTTTTTGAGATACAGTTATCCTAAAAATTTACTCAGTGTGTATCTGAAATTCAGACTTTACTGGGGCATTTTGTATTTTATCTGTCAATCTTCAAATGGGGCCTTCATAAAAAAAATAATGAAAGGAATTGTGAACTACACAGAAAGCATTTTTAGAATAGAGGTCTTTTCTTTTTTAAATGAATAACAAGAGCAGTAACAGTAGTTTACATTCATGGAGTGTTTTCTATGTTCTGAGCACTTCATAGATAATAAATCATCGAATCCTCACAGGCACACACACAAAAATGTTGGTATTAATGTTTTCCTCATTTCACATGAGAAAATTCAGGAAAAGAAAGGTAAATTAACTTAGGCAAGATCACACAGTTAGCGAGCGGTAGAGGCAGGATAGGAGAGTGCCTAATTTTCTCACTCCTTTCTAATTAGCGGCTAATTAAGAATCCCACTTAAATACCAACACACATAATGTTGGAGAAGTAAATTTACTTTGGTTTGGTTTGAAGCCTGAAACTAGGCACAAAGATACCGGGCTGCCAGCTAGTCTCTCAGTCTCAGCACTATCGATATTTGGTGCTGCGTCCTTGACCTCTCTATCCATCAGAGGCCAGAAGCACCTCCCTCCCAATCATGACAGCAAAATGTCCCCAGACACTGCCAATCCTCTGGGCATAGCAGTGCCAGATTTAGCAAATGAAAGTATAGGGCATGCAGTCAAATTTGAACTTCGGAGAAGCAATGAATAATTTTCCACTAATAAGTATATTCCGTGCAATATTTGGGACATACTTATACCAAAATTTATTTGCTGTTTACCTGAAATGATCATTTAACTGCGGAACCTGTATTTTATCTGACAACCCGGCCTGGAAGGCGGAATCGCCCCCAGTGGAGACTGAGTGTTAGAGCTGCGGTGAGGGAGCTGGCGGGAGGGCCTGAGCTTCTCACCCTTCTCTGTGGCGAACCCTACATGATGCTCCAACCAGGCAGACAGAGAAGGGGGAAGAGAACTTCTCAGGCAGCAAACTGGTGAAGCATGAGGACCCACCGGTCTCATCTCCCCTGTGGCCACGCACATCCCTAATTCAGCTGAGTTCAGGTATTTCTCAGCCTCTGTTCCACAGTCTTTGAAATCTTCTGCCAGGGACATGAAAACCCCTTGACCCTTCTTCTTGGTGCTAATGAGCATGAGCCCCTTAATCCCTGATTTTCCATTTAATTTCCCTTATATTTTAGGTTATTTTTTTGCTCGGAATAAAAACCCTGACTCACTCTTCCCCCGTTCTCCATGTCTTTCTATTCTTCAGTATCTTCCCCACTTCCTGGGATCACAGGACCAACCTTGTCCGTGGGTCCCTGCGTGAGGTGCCCAACCCCCAATCCCTTTGCTATAACCAGGACTGGGATTTAATAGGCCAGGGGTAAGCCCCAGGCATGGCCCTCCCTCTCCAACCCACACTCCTATACCGACCTGGTTGTGAAACTGGATTTTGGTCCCATCTCCTGCTGAATGCTGACCAGTTTCTGCCTGGTCCTCTAGACATTCTCCCTAGGGCTGGAGTTCAGCCACAACTTCAAATCTTAGGCACAGGCCCTGAGACTCCACCTGGTATTGTCAGGTTTAGGAGCATGATATTTCCCCCATATATGCTACCACGGAGCAGCATAGCATACGTAAATCACCGGAACCACAAAAGGTGCCTGGGCACCTCCGGAGTATGCCACTGCCACCTGCACATCATGCTGCTTGGCTAGTTCGGGGAGATACAGTTAAACGAGTCAGCACACGTGTGCAAGTGGGTGTCTGCTACAGGCAAACAGATGGAGAAATTCAAGCTCTTGCGTGTGAGTTACTCATAAAAGGACCAAAACACAGAAAAAAAGGAAAAAGGAGGGCAAGTATTTAACAAATTGGAAGGAGAGAAGAAAGGAAGGAAGAAAGGAGGGAGGTAGGATGGGGACTTATTTCATACCCTAAGTCTGCCACCACCCTAGACAAGTTATTACTCTAACCTGAACCTCCATTCACTTATGGCTGAATAGAACAATTATACACCCCATAAAGAGCTGTAAGGATCACATGAATTAATATATTTATGGCTGGGTTAGAAAAAGCATTCAGTAAATATTAGATCTACCTCCCTCCTCATTTTCTTCCCTATTCTTTCTGAAACGCAGAAAGACTTTTGTGACCTTCAGGAGTGGGCAGAGGTCCTTTCCTCTAAAGCCAGCCCTGACCCTCCTCCCCCCTTCAGCCTCTCCCCTTCTCTGCCCATACATGTCATCTCGTTTCGTCACGTTGTTCCTTTTCCCTCTGTGCAGCAGTCTAAATTTTATCACAATACAATCAAATTCAACTGGTGGAATTTTAAAGGGACCTAGCAAACCAACGCTATATTAAATTATAAATGCAAAAATTAGAGCAAAGCAAACTTCAAGCCTCAGAGAAAAGGTTTATACTTTTACTGTGTAAGGAAGCCATTTGTCCTTGACCCCAGCCCTCCCCCTAAGCATCCATATTCAATCTAACCTAACCATTTAGAAGTATTATGGAAATATGGTTGCCTTCCTTCCAAGGAATAGCTATTGGTAACTGCTGGGGGTTAAATACTAAAACTGACAAGGCAGTGCTGTGATCCAGCATGTTATATTCTGCTTTAATGATTGGGCAAGAGCTGTAATTGCAGTCATCTTAGCCATCCTGCACCACCTTAGTCAACACGCCAGCTCTGGAGGTCCTGAGGGAAGTGATCTTATCATCACTCCATTATTAATGTACACCTTGCCTGAAGGAATTTGCCAAGCTATTAGAGACATGATTCTCAGCTCTTTGTCACTATGAAATTCCTCTGGGACTCTGAATTGAGTGAATCAACAGATTATCACACCTGGCATTATTAAGATACATCAGGGTATAAAATGTGACTCTCCACTGACTTCTGTCATGGTGAAAACTAAAAATAGATGTTTAAGGATCTGTTTTCTAGCCCATAACCCCATAGCCTTTCCTATAGTTCAGCTGGCTTAGCTACTTTCAAGCAACACTTGCAGTGGATGACTTCATCGGACATTATACATATAGAAGAGTATTTCTCAATTAGTTTTACTTTTTCTTAATGCTTGGGTTCCTGGGGTACTCTACCCCAGTGAGCCAAGTTCCCTTGTCATGTCCCTTTTCCAATAACTTTCAAGAACGATCTTTAAAAAATAATTAGTAAGATTATGATGATGATCTTCATGGCATTATGAGTGAGAACCTCTCATTTATTTTATTTCCACTGAGCATTGACTAGCTTCATAAATCCCCCCAAACAGGTAAATATTATTTCCTTTCACGGTAGAAAAGGAATGCCCTGAGAATTCAGCCTCCCCAAATCCCTCGTTTTATACCAATGACTCTCTGGTTCTTTGAAGGGCAAATGACCTTAGCTTTTTTTTTAATGGTGTTTGTAAAATGATGGGAACCTCCAATTGCCTCATCATTCTTTACAGCTTTCTCAGCTTCTATGAGCCTTTTTAGTGGGTCTCCATCCATTTCCTCTTTCCCCTTGGCTGTGAGGACCATGTTCTGTAGATTTCTTCCTTCCCCTGTCATAATTTCTTTCCCGAACCTCCTGCCAGTGGCTTTCCCCCCTTTTCCTTCTTTCCTGCAGTAAGACTCAGTTTGGGGCCACGGGCTTTTTTCCTTCACAACACACTCCTCTGGGAAGTTCCCCGTCAGATGGCTTTAATTACCACCTGAATGCAGATGACTCCCAAATCTCCAGCCCCAGCTCTGACCTCTCACCTTTCCTTCAGTCCCATATTTCTTTCTGTCTGCAGAATATCTCTACTTGGGTGTCCCACCACCTCCTAAAACTAAACATGTCAGAAACGGAGCTCATTATCTCTCCGCACTCCCCTTCCTTCTCTCCCTGTTTCTCCAGGGCTGTCAATAGCACCCTCTCCTTAGGCTCCAACCCTTGGAGATCGCAGATGGGTACCGGGCAGTCCGTCACCCCCATGCCACAGAAAGGCAGATTTCAGCCCCCACCTCCCACCACGGCTGAGGACTGTGCCCACCAGCTTCAGAATCTCAGACAGGGATTTTGAAAGAACGACACTGTGATCTGAATTGATTTTCCTCCAGTTTTTTTTTAACTTTTTTTTTAAATCTTCTTTCTTATTCATCCAACTGTTGACAAATATTTAAGATCTCTACTGCATTCCATTCCTTATTACATCTTGAAGTCCTGGGGGCCTCTTAATTGACAAGCAAATCATGTACCTCCTTCTGATTCATGACTCTAAATTACAGAATATATGAGACTGCATATTTATAAGACTTTTTATTTGCTAACATAATTAATAGGTGTAGTTACCAATTAGATAGTAAACTAATTAGTAATTAGCCTGAGAGATTGATGAAATTAAAGTTTTAAGTGATTGTTTCTATTTTTAATTCCTGTTCTCTGCACCAAAAATCACTGCCACCCTATCCCTGGGGCTTGGTTACTTGTTGTTATCTCCAGCACCCCCACAACTCCCCCACCGTGCAACAGCAGTTGTTGCCATGATGAATGCTGTCTTAGAACTCACCAGGCACTCTGCTAAGATATTTAATCATACATAACCTCCCTAAAAGTAAGGATACAAATTAGTTTATGTGGGGAATAAACTGGCTTAAAAAATAAGAAAAACTAATGCTCATATGACTGAAAAGTCTAGTGGCACCATAGGGTTCAGGCATGGCTCGACCAGTGCTCCGGATCCAGTTCTCTCTATAACTGCTGCTCTCCATGTGTTGGATCTGTCATCAGGTTCATTTCCCTCACAATAACAAAACGCTGCCAGCCAATAATCAGGCCTACATGCTTTCTCATTCACATTCAAGGTGATGGACATCCTCCTAGAACCAATGAACAGAAACAGCTCAGACTGAGCTTCGGAGTGAGGCATGCGTTATCTGTACATCTCCGATCCCATCGCTGGGATGAGGGGTGGGACTACAAAGAAGGGCTGACTAATCAGAACCCACTTCTGAAGCTGAGGGTGGGGTCAGTTTCACCCAAGGCACATGTTATACAATGGGGGATAAATAGAATACAACCGGGGTCAACTATAATCTCCTTGTCTCTGGTGGTTACCTGAGAAAACTGACCATCATAAACTGAGTAACTGATGAACCTTGGATTCAAATTTCGGTCTCTCTGCCTTAAGAGTTTGCTCTTAACCACTAGGCACATAGTTTCTCCATATATATATATATATATATATATATATGGTGGCATTCTTCAAGAGAAGAAAGTGAAAATTCAAAATACGCATCTCTTGGCTCTTTGCAGCTTATGTCCCATCAGAAGGTCACCCTTTGCTGCAACCATTTTTTATACCTAACATTTGAACCACACTAAATTTATCTTGCTCTTCTATTATCCCGCTGCTATTCACAAGGACTTTTCCTTCAAGAAGAAAATGTGTCACTCATACCTCAACCACATATTACTTCATTTTTGGAGCAATAATGCTTATTCACATAAGATTATAAAATCCTCAACACCTGACCAATGACCTCTGAACTCTAGACAGGTTATTGGCACACAAAAATGTCAGTGAAGACAATACATCTTAAAAGTTCTCATCACAAAAACAAAAAAAAATATGTAACTATGTATGGTGACAAGTGATAACGAGACTTATCGTGTGATCATTTTGCAATATATACAAATATCAGGTCATTGCACTGTACACCTGAAAGGAATATAATATTTTAAGTCAGTTACACCTCAATACTAAAAAAAAAAGAATGTCAGTGACAACGCCCTCCCATAGCACTGAATGGTATTTGCCTTACGTAGGACAATCAATTTTGCTCTCTGACCAGTTTCTACTGAAGAGTCATTCAGAACATTTCTGGACACATGTGAAGGCCATGTTGAGTTGAGAAGTAGGAAAATTTGTCTTTAATGCCTTCATTTCTATGTCCCGTTCTCCTTTTGATATTGTTATCTACTACCCAAGATGGTGTAAAAAAAAAAAAAAAAACATGGACTTTGGAGAGCAGTGGAGCAAATATTGTCTCTTTCCCTCCCCCAAGCAAGGTATTTAACTGGCATGAGCCCTAGTTTCCTCTAGGGGCTCCAACACAGAGTTTATTTTACATATTTAACAAATGCTTATATAGAGATCTTGCCTTTAGCCAGTCACTTTTCTTAGAACTTTATAAACATTAGCTCCTTCCTGCTCACAACACACTGAGGTAGATAATATTATCTGTGCTTTATGGATAAGGAAACTGAAGCACAGAGAAATTAAGGAATTGCCCAGGGTCACAGAAGTGCTCATTGGTAGAGCCAAAGTTCAAACCCAGGAAACTGGCTTCAGAGTCTATGCTCTTAACCACAAAACTATCTTGACTTATTAAGAAGGTCGAATGAGGCAACTTATATGGAAGCATATTGGTAAACGTTAGATGTCCAGTATAGATTTTAGAGCATCTCCCTTTCTTGCCTTTTAAGGTCCGTCCCAGGTATGAAACCACAAAGGACTAGATTTGCAATTTGAGAGAAAAGGGTTTTATTTGTTTATTAGACTTTTTAAGCCTTTCTCAATTATACACAACTTTATGTGCTTAGAAGGGTGTCAAGTGTCATTGAGTTGGTAAAAAAGGACCCTTTGGGGATAGTAGAGGATTCTGATTCCAGTGGCCTTGGAAGATCACATTACTACCCACACAGCTGACCCTTAGGAATCACCAGTAGTAGCTTGTTGCACAGTGCCTAGGTATTGCAGGTAGGAGATTTCTAGTTCTTTCTGGTTGCTCTGCCACCTTAAAGAAAGGCATGGGCATGTGACTTGCTGTGGCTAAGGACCTGTGAAATGACTTATGTGATTTCCAGGCAGAATCTTTCAAAGCCAGTGGCAGCTTTGCCTTTCTCTTCCCTCCCCCTTTGCTTAGAAATCATTGATGTCCTCAGATGGCGGAGGTCTTGTCAGGTTGCAGGCTGAGTGGGATGGCATAAAGAAAAGTGTCTAGCCAGCCCATGACGTACACGCAGAATAATGGAGAAATAAATCTTTGCCGTTTTGCCCCACCAAGATCTGAGGGCTGTCCGTTACATCGACATCACTTAATCTATCCTGACTGATACATTAGGGGCCAGAATAAGGGGCAGTGTTCTTTGGTCTCTTTCCTAAACATGCATTCTGTCCTACTCAAAAGAACAGGTAAGAGACCATACTGTCCTCAAGAGTTACTGAATGAGGAATGTCCCTTGGCCAGAATCCTTCCTCCTCAAGCATTTCCCCTTTCTCAGCAAGATCCTTCCTTCCATTTTCCAGCCTGAACATAAGCTCTTCCTCCTACCCTTTACCTTCCCTTCCCTAAGACTGCCAGGTTCCAAAGAGGAAAGGGCCTTTCCCCCTCTGCTTCTCTACCCCACCTGCCATCCGCACATGTCTATCATTCCCCTTAGCAAGATAGTCCGGGATCATGCACCAGAGTTCCTTGGTGTCCAGACATTTACCATCTCAGAAACTTAGAATGGGAAATGCTGGTGGAGAACCAATCCCTCGATGCCCAGAGGGCAGGGAGTAGGCAGGCATGGGGAAGGTGAGGTTGTCCACTGAAGGACAGGCTCTCTAAGGAAGTCGTACTTTTCATCAATGAGAGCACAGAGTATGGGATACAGGATCATTATGTACGAACGTGTGTGAGTCACTGTATAGCATCTCTATGATTCCAATTACAGTAAACTTCTCAACTTTAAGGCCAAGACTGTTCATATTTATATCCGCCAGAACCCAGCACAATACTTAGAACATAATAAAACTCAATGAAAGTTTGATAAATGAATTTTAATTGATGGTACACAGTATCGATGAAAACTGCTGACAGATCCATTTTAGATAAAGAACTAAGAAAGGAAAAAGAAAAAAGTTGATTTGACTTTCATCAGTCTGCATCACAATATTTTATGAGAACTTTTCCCACCTGTGCCTAACTGCAATGAAGCACAACAATGACTGTGAATATTATTAAATGTGTCGGGCTAACTTTGCTGTGTGTTTTATTTGATGACTACAGGCTTCCACAGTCTGCTGCTCTGCTGTTTATGTAACTTGTTCATCTGCTTCCATCTTTAAAAATTAAAAGCAATATTGTTCATTGACATTCTCCCTGATTTAATCAGCCAGAGCTGACGTTTGCATATATGAATGGTAAGTGAATCAAAAAGAATCACCAATAGCTTCTTCTGAGTAAGAGGGTGGGCTTACAGTTTTTACTCTTTTTAACCCATGCAGGGGATTATAAAAGAGGCCATCCCTATTTGTCATGGGCACAAAGTTTCAAACCGAACTTTGCATTAAGCCTCTCTTTACGTTACCCAGCAACTCCTGTCCCTGCACCCTCATGTTCTCGGGTAACAGAGCCGTAGCCACCACCCTCACTGCTGAGGCCGCCCTCTGGGTTTCACTTGAACTTCAGTTCCATTTTACCAGATGGTTTTGAAATATCTCCACTTGCCTTGCCTAGCCCCACGCCTGGACTCCTTTTCTTTCCCAATTTCTCCATTTCCTATGGCGTCATTATTCTCCCCAGCAGCAGGAGAAAAGCCTTACCTATTCCTCTACTCCCTTTCCTCGTTCCCCATTGCTCTATTGGTTCCTTCCCACCAACAGTTTGTCAGATGTGCCCCTTGCCCTCCTTCCACATAATTCAGGTCTCGCACGGTTCCTGGAGGACAGAGGAGCTCATGAGTTCTCCTATTTACATG
Source organism: Mormoops blainvillei (assembly GCA_004026545.1). Taxonomy (NCBI): domain Eukaryota; kingdom Metazoa; phylum Chordata; class Mammalia; order Chiroptera; family Mormoopidae; genus Mormoops; species Mormoops blainvillei. Next base: position 80,244 of record PVJD01000289.1, read on the forward strand.
CCAACTTAGGAGAGCTTGTGTTAGTCAGGGTCCAGTAAAGAGACAGAAATAATATAAAGAATGGTTAACTAGATATTGAAGAACAGAAAACTCATAAAGGGGAACAACTTTAAGGTATCACGGAGGTAACAATCAAAGGACACAGCTACCATTCCTAAGGTTGCCAGAACAAAGAGGTTGGAACTATTAAAACTTAGCAAGAGGAGCTGCAAAGAGCTGAAAGACTTCAACCTCTGAGGAGGGATGCTGTTTGTTGGGGCTGGTGTCTGTGTTTGAGGGAGGGCTGTGGAATAGGGAACCCAGACCTCTGAGCAGGGGATGCTTCTTGGCTGCAGCTGCTATTGTGAGAGGTCAGAGTACAACAAGTAGGTTCTGTCAATGTGGGGAAAATGGCTAACTGGATTCAATTGCTGCTCCTGGAACCAGCTACCATTGCCAGGTTTTATAAAGAAGCAAGGCTGGGAGGATGTTCCCAGGGACAGGAAGCAAACAGGAAGCCCACAGGAAACAGGAAGGAGCAAGTTTTCCACTCTCCACCAGCATCCCCAAATGACAGAGCCTCACAGGAAGCCAGCCGGCAAAGCCGAACCGTTTGCAGAGCCCCAGCCCTGGCATGACTAAGGGAATACGGAAAGGTAGGCTTAAAGCGAAGAGACTAGAAATGGCACATGGTGGCATAATGAATGGAGGTTGCCTCATTTCATCATGACTCTCATCTTCTCAGTTACTTCTGGCTCAAGTGCAAAACGCTGTTCCCCTCCGTGTTTCCAACCTTACCACTCAACACACAGATACTCTGCTGGAATCAATTTCTCTCTTGACTCTATATCTTACCCAGTAACCTCTGACTTTTCACCAGTGCCATTTGCAACTGCCTCGGTATTATCTGGACAACTAAGTTACAGTCAAGGTCACCCAGCAGTCAAAACTCTGTAGCCCTTTTCAAATCAATTCATAAAGCTCAATCATGGCCGCACTCTGGGATTTCCTCTGCCATATCTATGGAAATCCATCTTTTCTCTTAGAAAGAAACTTCATTTGAGGAAGAGCCGTAAGCACTTGAGGAGGGGTGTGGAAGCGTGGTAAATAGGAAGTACATTAACATGTAGAACTGAGTACAGTCCTAGTGGGAGCCCAGGCATTCCTGAAATCAGCCATGAAGATGACCTAAGCAGTCTCCTGCCACAACTACAAATAGGCTGGACCCAGAAAACAAGCCAGGGGCTCTGGTGTTTACGGCTTTGTTTGTGGAAGTTCCCCCAACTGAAATTTCCTTTTCTTCCCTTCCTATCCATGAAGGAAAGCCCTAAATTTCCTTTAAGGTAAATTTTCAGACTCATTTCTTCATGGTCCCATGTCTACCAAGCCTCTCAACTTTTGGGAGTGTGAACAAAGAGCAGAGAGTATACAATTAAGTTTGAAGTAGAATTTGAATGCATTCAGTTCTTACACAGAGCAAATCCTATACCCAGAGATATCGATTTTCACTCATTAGTCTGGCAAAGTTTTTAAAGATTGGTAACAGTTTAAGAAAAAGATAGTGGCATTTCAATGTTTATATTATCATAATGTTTATTTGTAATTACAAACACACACACACACACACACACGCGCGCGCGCGCGCGCTAATGCATTGTATCAAAGACCTGGAAGGATATACACCAAACTATTAAAGGAATTATCTCTAGGGAGGAGAGTTTGCGGAAAAGAGTACAGAACTTGCACTTTTCAGTCTATGTCTTTCTGTACTGTGTGAATTTTTTACAATGCCAATGTATATGTTTATAATTTTTAAAAATTTTAACAACAGACCCCAAGTTAAAAGTAATAAAATTGTGGAGATCAGAATACAGATTGGAAACAGTCTAGTGAAAATACCAGAAACTTGATTAGCTCTTTTCAGAAATATACTATATTTAACCACTTGTTTATAAGAAAAGAAAAATTAAATTCAGTAGATTGGTTAGTCCAAGCAGCCAAATGCTCTTTATCTAATTACATATATCAAAGTATGTGTTTCTATGTGGATTTCAAAGGAGACCTGCCATCCACAAAACCTTATTTTTAAGCTTTTATGCAGCTAAAACTTGTGGGAGTCTATCCAATGCAATCTGCAGCGTACATTTTGGCACACACCATTGAACATTTGAACAGAGCAAAGATCAATGGGAAGCCCGTTATCCTTGGGTTTGGCAAAGTGTTTAAACCTGTTTGGGTTTAAGTATTCAGAATGATGAAATGTTAGCCCGTCTGAGACTACTTCAGCCTTTTTTCAGGTGCAATTTCGACAGCTGTGTAAAGGATTTATGCAAGTTTGGATGAATTCAAACACAGGTGTAAAAGATAAAAGACAAGTGGAACAAATGGTCTACCTATGATCATTTTTCCATGTTTGGCCGTCTTATTTGTGCCTGTTGATTCCAGTACCCTTTCATGCAACATCTATCTTATGAGTCATCAAAAAACCCACCTTATTTTAATTTATTGCTAATAAAGAGTAAAATTTTGAACAAAATTATGCCTGGTTATTCTCTCTAGACTCAACTCTTATTCCCTTGCGTTTCTTCCATCTTTTCTCCATAGCCTTCAAGGAGATGACTCTGTCCCCCTCAGTCTCTTGGACCTATAGATGTATTTAGCAGATCTTATAACAGTATCTCACAATAATTCAGCACACACTTCATATAATCATTTGACTACATTCTAATTGAAAGGCTTAATACTTTGTGTACCCAGTAGAAGATAAGTTCTGGAGAATGATACCAAGTCTTAAGTTCTTTGCTCCTCATCACACTAAACATGGTGTTTATAAATTGATGTTAGACAAAAGATAATTAGATACTTAAAATCAGATTTTAAAAGTTTTTTACTCCATAAAAAAATGTCATATAAGGAGTTTTTCTCAGTTTTGCGTAGCCCTACTACGTTAAAATTCAGAATGAGGTGGCCCATTCTTGCCCAGATTTTGCCTAAAACAAGAGAAACAACCAAGATCTCACTACAGCATTAGATAAAAGTGGCCCAACAACAGTGAAAGCCCTGCCTGACAGCGAAGCAGGACATAAAGGAGCAGGGTCACAGCAGAAGAAGGGGTAAGACCGGCAGCTTCACATAGCTGCCCAAATTTCTACATGAGCTCATGTGCCACACAACAGCCTCAAAGTCTTCTAGAAATTCTTGGAAGAACTTTGGGATCATTCATTCAGAACAAACAAACAACAAGAACAACAGAACAGTGACACAAAGAAAAGAAACTCCGGTTATGTATGCACCTATTTTTGGAAAATCAGAGTCCTATAAGGATTCAGGATCCTCGATTCTAGCTTAAATGACTAGCTATGCAACACCAGGAAAATCCCAACTCTGCACCTCTTTTTCCTCACGGGTGAAGTGGGAATAATAAATCCTATGCAAGTTACTTCTGGAGGCTCAAATGAAATGAGGTACATGAAACTGTTCTAAAATGCGTTGAGCACGATAGACGGTAACATGATACATTATTTCATTTGCCCATATAATCGTGTTTAGAATATTATTGGTGAGGGAAATTCTTAATTCCTGGTGAAGAGTTTGAAACATTAGAGTATAAACTATTTCTTCTAAATTTACTTGTGCAATTTACTTTTAATAGCATAATTTTTGTAAATGTCTTACTGTAAAACTGTAAGACATTTCACTTCTATTCATTTCTGGCAGTTTGTGAAAAGAGGGAAAACCCAAATGTAACAAAACCACAAACATTATAGTAGTAATGATTATTTACTTTTCTAGTGTTTTGAAAGCTCTCTACTGCTCATTAAAAAAAAAAACTCTCATTTTCTAAAAACACCAAAAAGAATTTATAAAAGACTCATTACAAAAAATATTCATAATATCTAACTTTTGCACCCAGCTATCTGCCAATTCATCCCAAATTTTCAAGCTACTGACATAATCACTTTTCAAATTTTTGCCACGTTCATCATCATAGATTTCTGAAAACTAAGGGTTTATGGTACTTGACTCATGCTTCTATATTATTCCCAGAAATAGAGCTGAAAAGGACCTCACCAACACCTTGTTTTGCTTTGTTTTGCTTTGTTTAAGGTAAGGAAACCAAAGTACAAAGAGACTGACTGTGTGCCTAACCCAGCAAGGTACTGGCAAAGTTGGGCACTACCAGCTCTCCTGGCATGGTCCTCGGTGCTTTCCAAAACACCAGCCAGCTAGTTCGAGGCTTCCAAACATAATCCACTTTCCCTTCCAGACAGCAGATGATGGAGGTATCTCCATAACCTCCTGCTGCAGACTGCTTTATTACAACAAAGCCATTTTCTAAAATTAAGTCTTATACCTGCTCCCGCTGTGGGTCCTGCCAGCTTCAAGCCACCTCCTGGGGAGAGTTGTCTAGTCATCCAAATGAAATCACCACAAAACTCTATCCCATGACTCCTTTTATTTTTTCATGTTTGCAATTATTTGTGTATTCCCATCTTTCCCACCAAATGTAAGTTCCATGAAGCAGGGACCCTGTCCGTGCTGTTCATCAGTGACTTCCCAGTGTCCAGAACAATGCCCAACACTTAGAATACACTCAATAAATATCTGCGGAGTGAATGCTTTGTAAGTGAATCAAATGCATTAACAGCCTTTCATAGGTTGCATTTCTGCTGTAGAAAGTTTCTCCCAGATTTGCAGCTGCATGAATTAGCCAACAACAAATTTCTTTCTATTTGTTTTCCTGTTACCTGGGTTGATGACAGTAATAAAATAATTCATTTTACTTTCTTCTGTCTTTATAAGAGAAAGTACACTTCTGCTCATGGGGCAAGAAACGTTATCTTTGCCCTTTAATCTGACAGTGTGCTAATTGAATCAATTTTCCTGAGTTTTAGCAAATCAGAATTTGTGTAGTATTCAAAAGGGAGATTTTTTTTCTTTCCTCCGAGGTCTTAATGTATCCAGACTCTCTGTTGTCTGTTTGCCCAGAAGTCCTTTCTCAAAATGTTCCTCTTTAAAAGCTTTCAAGAACATACCAGTGCTCTTTAGTGTAAAAGGCTATTTTTAAAAGGCGGGGCCGGGGAGGGAGTTAAACAAAACAAAATGAAAAGATTGAAACCTCTTGCCTATTTGACTTGTCCACTTGGTGCTGTTAAAGTACAAGGCCTTTGTCTATCCCACTTATCATGAGATAGACACACTAAATGACCCCTACGCACTAAATACCCTTCACAAGAAATTACAAGTTTTCTGCAACAATAACCTCACCTACTTAATCCGGATCTTAAAAATCTATGTAGAGCAGAGACCCCTGAAACAAACTAGCTAAATGTTGCTTGTAGAATAAATTAAGATCCAGTGCTGGGATGCTGGTGTCTAACTCCGCAAAATAATAAAACCTGAGCCAACTAAGGCAAGAAGGAGAGGGTGACGTTCCACTGGCACCTTTTCTTTTGAAGTGGCCCCAAACCTTAAAGCCTGCATTTCATTTGGGAAAATCTTTTGCTAAAACCACTTCCCATATGCAACCCATCTGGAGGACTATAATCTAGTCTTGCCTGCAGCAAACCGACAATAATGATGCTTGCCTTTCATCACAGATCCCTGAGCACTAGACAAACATTAATTAATGCCCCCAACACACCTGTGAGGTAGGGGAGTATTATTATCCCTGGCTCACAGATGAGGAAATCCAGACACCAAGAGGTTAAATGGCTTGCCTTAGGCCACAGAGTGAGCTAACAACAACGGCAAAACTTTCCACTAACCCTCCGCCCTCTTGAGCGCTGAGAAATTTTGAGATCAGTCCTGTGAGCAGAGCCATTTCTAGATGAGGCACGCTATAGTCAACTTATTTTCTTTTTCACAGTAAGTTGAGAGCCCATCCTAGAACATAAGTAAACTGTGTGTCCAAAGGTCTTAAAATGTAGAAACAATAAGAAAACCTGGAGTATTTATACATTTCAGCACCCTTTCCAAAGTACCCTTTAATCTCCCCGTCGGATAGAAAACAATCACCTGGCCGCACCTGCACTTCAGACAGCATTTATCGACCCACTACGTGCTAGGCACTGCGATTTCAGGGCTGACTCCCATTTTCTTTCCGGAGAACTCAAGTGCGACTCCAGTAAAATAACTGTTGCAACTTTTGGGTCAAGTGGAAATTACAAGCTTCTCTAACTAAGGACGGCTTCTCTCCCACAAAGGTTTACAAGGGAGCTATAAAAATTACCAAGAAAATCTCAAAGGTGAGCAACATGATCATTATACACCAGGACGGCATTCTTGATGGTCGCAAAATTTAGCAGCCCACCCAACTTTTTTTGGACATTTTTATTTATTTATTTGTAGAGAGAGAGAAAGGGAGGGAGAAAGAGAGGGAAGGAAACATCCATCAGTTGCCTCTCGTACAACCCCAAACCAGGGACCTGACCTGACACCCAGGCCTGTACCCTGGCTGGCACTGGAACCAGAGACCTTTTGGTCTGCAGGATGACACCCAACACACTGAGCTACCCTGCTCAGGGAGCCCACCCCACTTTTAAACAGCCGACCAAAAGTTTTACCAATATGTATAATACTAGTTTGTCACTGATCAAATTTTTCTTTTTTCCAAGCTTTACATAAAATATCTCATTTAATACTTGCAACAACCTTCGAAGAAACTGTTAGTATTTTTCCTGCATTTTACAAATGAGGACATAAGGCTCAGCACATTACCTAGTCAGTGGCAGAGCCAGCATGTAAAACCAGGTCTGACCACCAAGTCCCTACTTTTAACTATAATATTTTACTATTTCTTTTCTGAGAGTAATTGAGGATTCTTAATCGATGATCTCTCCTTCTTTTACTCTTTCTTTACTCTCCTACCACCTACTATGAAGGCTTTTAAATTAGTAACCATAATATGAAAATGAATCAAAATGCCAGACATTTCTATGGAAATCTCTGTGCCCCACTGGCCTACGTAGTAGTTCGCAACACCGCCATACTTTGAGCTTTCAGACTGGTTGACCAATCCCTGGAAGACCATCTTTAAATTCTGTCACATAAAAACTACTGTTTGGAATAGAGCTTCTTATTCAAAGAGCACTGGACTGTTTCCATCCTCTGGCTCTTATATCTGGTTTGAACCCCTGATTTTAACCTGACTTCAAGCTTCTGTGTAATAATGGGTGATTTCTTCATCCATCCATTCAGATACCAATTTAGGCTGCAAGTATCAGATGAACCAAGTCAAAAGGACAAACACTAAAACGGATTAATTGGTTGACTAAGTGAAAAGCCAGCAGCAGTGCGGGCTTCCAGTGTGGTTTAATCAGGACTCTGGCTCTGCTGCTCTCAGATTTATTCTTATCTGTATGTCATGGTTTCCTTGACTCCTCTCTTGGTTGAAAGATGGCTGTCAGTAGCAATGCAGGTTCCAGCTTCCCTGTTCAAATCCAAGAACATGGTGAGGAGAGGTGGCAGGGGAGAGGGAGTATTTGACTTAATGTCAAAATCATTGAGTGAGGATTATAAGCTTTGTACCGATTAGACCACCCCTGAACCTATCTCAAGGCTAGGGAACTGACAAGCGCCCTGAGTAGCTGTGCCAAGGGTCATAGGATTATCTCAATCGTCCAAAATCAACCTGCTGCGTTCTGCAGAGCTGCAACACAATGGTGGAGAGGTAGATCTCCCAATAAAATTTGGAGAATGTTAGCAAGGGCAAAAAAGGGGCAGAGTGCTCTGTTGGCACCCACTGAATGCTCTCAACAGTCTACCCCTTTGGTTGCCTAACTTCATACACATTCCCGTTCTCATACATGTACTTTCGAAACTGTCTACCCCTGTGTCAATGAACTCATCCAGTGGGGCACAACACAACATCTCATGTAGTTACCACGTCCAGCTCCAAGCCTAGAACTGTGGTTGATGGTCAGGCTACTCTGACAAATGTCACACGTAACCCCTCGTGGCTCAGTGACACGTGGCTAAGTGGCGAAGTAACCTCTATCGATGCGCTCAGTGCACAATGGTGGAGAGAGAACAGGACAGCCACAAGTTTTTAAAATCCCCTTTGGAAGGGAGGAGGAAGGGGAACAGCGTATTGGCCTCAGGCTCATAATATACATACATGATATATGTAATGTATCTCAGACATATGCATTGCATATTATATATGTATGTTATAGAAATATGTATTTATGAAACATGTTATAATACGCATAGTTCACTGCCTTGGCAGTAGAATGAGTTTCTGGCCAATTAGGGGGTTTATTTTCTTTTGCAGGTAGAAAATGATAAACACAAGTGCTTGGAAAAAATAGGGATGTCAGACTTCTCTACTCAGTCAGGTCCTACTTTTGCAGCTTAAAGTGAAGTCAATCTTGCTGAAACTTCAAGGCTGCTACACAATACAAATTAGAGGGGTGATTCCTTAAAGGAATGTTGAGATTCTGTTAGGGTGTTGAATTGGAGTGAACAGATGCTCATAGAGATTTCTAGTTACTGAACCTAATATCCATTCTCTTCTTTTTCTTTAATAATGAAATTCCAGGTTTTATTTGACATAATTAAATACCTCACTGTCCAGCTTCCCTTACAGCTAAGAGTAGACATGGACCTAGTGTCTGGCTAGTGAAATGTAAACAAAACCGTTATATGACAGATTCCAGGAAATTTCCTTTAAGGACAGCTGGCAAGCACCCTTCGCCTCTTCTCTCTTTTTTCCATCTTCTTGTCTGGGACATGGTTGTGATGGCTAGCACTTTGGGTACCATCTTGGCCCTTGAAGACAAAGGCTGCCTCTTTGGAATAGTAAGCTGGAAAGAAATTGGATCCCCAACTTCACAGAATTGCTAAATCATTAGTGAATTCTCTTTCTCAAGATGTCATTTACATGAGAGAAATAAACATTTACCTGAATTTACATCATTGTTTGGGAGGGTGCGATCTATTTTATTAATATTAATCTAGTAAGCAACCCAAAATCTTTCATTTAACCAACATTTATCTGGGATCCTCTTGAGCTAGATTTTTAAATCTTCAGTTTCATTTATTCATCCTACATCCAGACAGACCCTCAACCTGCTCCGACATTTTGTGCCAATTCTTTCCCATCTTCCTCTGGGTGCCTGGAGACAGCTGCTTCCACTGTCTCCCTCCTACTTTCCGGAGCCCAGTGTGACTAATTCCTCTTTGGGGTGGGTTTTTTTCTCATCCTACTGAAGTGTATCAATTCAGATTTCTGCATGTCCTTATTCAGTTAAGCTGGGTTTTATTAATATTCCAGGGGAGAATAAATTATTACATATAGTAGTTCCCCCTTTATCCATGGGGATACATTCCAAGGCCCCCAGTGGATGCCTGAAACCAAGGACAGCACCAAACCCTAGGTATACTATGTTTTTTCCCTATATCTATCCATACCTATGATAACATTTAATTTTAAATTAGATACACTGGGAGATTAACAACAATAACTAATATTAAAAATAGAACAATTATAATAATATACTATAATAAAAGTTATATGAATGAGGCCTCTCTCTCCTCCAGCAATCTAGCATGAATTTCTTTTTCCTTCTTCACAATTTCACAGGTAGGTTTCTTCTTAGCATAGATCATAACAACCTCAGCATATGCCTTTTTTTCTTTCCATATTAACTTGAGAACTTTTACATTTTCACTTAAAGAAAGCACTTGATGGTTTCTCTTTGGCATATCTGAAGTGCCAGGATCACGTCCCTTGTGCTTTTGGTCCATTATTAAATAAAATAAGGGTTACTGGGACTCAAACCCTGTGATACCATGACAGCCAATCTGATAACCTAAACAGAAGTGACTAACAGGTGGAGATCATATACAACATGGATACAGCTGGACAGAGGGGAGATTCATGTCCCGGGCAAGATGAAGTGGGACAGAGTAACATTTCGTCACACTACTCAAAATGGTATGCATTTTCAACTTATGAATTGTTTATTTTGGGAATTTTCCATTTCCATTAAGTGGGCCACAGCTGATCATGGCTAACTGAAGCCGTGGAAAGGAAAACTACATACCAGGGTAGTCTACGACATTCCTAGTACCTAACAATGCATTTGACCCCTTTTACTCTATAAGCTGGACTTTCTCCTGTGAAATGATTTTCTAAATGAGCATCCCCCAACATTTTTGACCTTGACAAAATGTAATTTGAATTATAGCATAATGTAGTCCATAGCTATTTTTTATATTTTATGGGTCTATATCAGCAACTATGTATGCTTAGAATAAGAATATGTGTAAGTGGGGACTTTAATGCGTTTTATTGAGAAGAATGAAGATGTATGTCCACTAATTTGAAATAGTGCAATGATAATGTCCTTTACCAAACACATTCTAGGTTGCAGTAACTACATTAAATTACCTTCTCGCACTGAAATCATATAATCATCCTATGAAGCAGGAGCTATTATTAACCACACTTTATAGATGAGTAAACCAAGAACCTAGAAACAATTGCCAAAATCACACAACTAGGAATGGTGGAATTAAGATTTGGTCCTAAGCCTGGGTGGCACCAAAACTCTCTGAACCCACAAAAGGAACAAAAGTTTTCCAGGTGGCGGTGCTTTACATGCAGTCACCTGCCCTGAACCACACAATCAATCCCTGGATTTTCACCTCTGGAAAACCATCAGAGTTATTGATACACTTCCCTGTTATCCGTCAAGCTTTAATCTCTAGAAGCTGAGCAGAGAGCCAGGGAGACCCCTGCACTAAATGATTCATATATCATTTAATCCACTTGCTCAGAAAATTATAGAGTCCAGCATAGCATTTTGTGTGTGAGTGTGTGTGTGTGTGTGTAAAAGGTATGATCTCCTACTGAAAACCTTGGGTGGCTTAGGAATTCTTTTCTAAATCTGAAAGCAGTTTTTAAAAGGTAGTTTCCCTGATATGCAATACATATGAAAGTCAAAATCTCTGGCTTCCCTCGCCAGTTGTTGCAAACCTTTCACTGGTCGTGCGGAAGTAGAAGCACACGGGGTCTGCCCTGCTGATATCTGCCCTGGCTCTGAGGGCTGTTGGCAGAACGCATGACAATTAAGCCACCAGTAAAGGGTGTTTGTTTTAGCCATTTACAGTTTTACAAAGAATGCCAGGAGACTTGAATGCAAAGGACTCTAGAATACACAGCCATGCACACACTGTGCCACCTGTAGGCTGAGCCCGGTAATCTCAGTGAACACCTGGGATACAGGAAGGGGCCTTGTTTTTCACCAGAAATGAGTGAATACGCCGGGAAGCCAGCAGGGCCATTGAGACAATAGCACAAGGTGAAGGGTTAGTCTTAGGGGTAGAGGGGGAGTGGAAAAGGGACAAACCTACCACACACCACCTATGGCTTCTCAGGGCTGCTACCAAAGAGTCAAATCTGTACTTCAACCTTCCATGTTTTAAGATCCTGCAATATTCTAGTGTGACACATTTAAGGTCGATCTATTGGTATACTCTTAATGTGGAGGCAAGGTGGAGGTGTACTGACCTTCCCTCAATTTTCACTCTACCTTTCCAAGAGGTAACTTCAGCTAGCTGTGACTGGCTTCACCAATTCACTGATCATTTTCAGTATTTCATTTCGTTGCTTAAAATGTAGGTCAAATCAAGGGAAATTGTGGGTGTGTCAATTCAATAGCCACATGCCACAGGTAGTCACACAAGTTTAAATTAACTAAAAATAAATAAAACTTAAAATTCAGCTTTTCAGTCATAAATCCTTCCCTGAAGTGTTCAGTGGCCATGTGTGACTTCCACAGAAAGGCTCTGTTGAGTAGTGCCGGTCTCCTGTCACCGTCAGAGTAAGAGGCTCCACTGCTGAGAAACGAGAGTTGTGTAGTAAAAGAGTAGCTGCAAAAAATACCACCTAATTGTCTTAGTGGATCTGAGTTACACTTCCATGGGTTCACAATTATCTATGAGCTGGTTATTTAGTTCAGCTATAACTCTCTACTAACCAGCTACATGTAGTTCGAATTGAATTCAGTTGCCTGTCACGAAAACACAAATTAACAGTAGCTTTGACACATGGTTGTTTATTATGTCAAAATTCCACAGATCAGGAGTACAAAGCTGGTATATTAATTTAATTAATTCATTAGGAACCTAGGCTCCTTCTCACTTCCTATTGGTTCACCCCCAGGAAATGGACTTCATTGGCTGGGCCCAAAATACTGTCCAGAGCTTCAGTCTTCATACCTGCCACCCAGCCAACTGGAAGGCGGAAAGGGAAGCAGGTGTGCAGGTGCTCTGCTGTAAGGATATTTTCTTAAGATGCAAGCAACATGCTTGTGTGCATCCTATTGCCCAAACTGTAAAGCCATAGCCACTCCCAGCTGCAAGAGAAGCTGGGGAAAGTGATCTTCATTCTGGTGGCCATAAAAGTAGGGTTTTATTACTGTGGAAGAAAACAAAAAAGGATGACTATTGAAAAGTAACCAGGAGCCTCTGTCAAAGCAGAGAAAAGTGGTAAAATGGAAACATAAAAAGAGATTAAAGAAAATTAATTTTCCTAAGTGAAAGCAATATTGGTAAAAAAGTTGAGGAAAAATTATAAAGTATTGAAGAAATGAAAATCTGAGTTTTTGGTGATATTCAGTGATCAATATTTTCCTGGTGCCTACTTAAGTCCTGCAATTTAAGGAAAACCCCTCCACTCCTACACGCTTCTCCACGGTGCCCAGAATTATTCATTTAACTTTCTCAGATGGTTTGAAATGCTATCAAGTATAGATATTTCCATTAACAATGCCTTTGCAAAATGCAAACATTCCTAGGGATAGTAAGAATATCTATTCTCAATTTATTATAAATTATCCAATCCCATGTATGATCTCCAAAGACAGAGGGATTGACTGAATTGGAATTTTGTGGGGAATGGGGAAGAAAGAAGAATTGATTTCGTAACTTTTGGATTGGGAAGAGTTGAGAGGAAAAGCATGCTGGGTGTTTTGTAGAGTGGCTGGGGAAGCTAAAGAGCAGAGTCAGATTGCTGGAAACTTGGGAAGAAGAGAAGGAAAGGTCAGGGCAGGAAAGAGAAGGGAGAGAGAATGAAGGGCACCGATACAGAAGTGAGAGCAAAGAAAGCATCCAAATAAACTTTATCGTCTTGAAATTTTACCTCGAGTTGACCACGAATATTACAGCATTTACACAGTTTCTTAGCAAAATACACAAGGGTACAAACCCTTTTATTTTTTTCTGTTAAGAAATTAAAAGGCATATGGGAGGCTAAACTGCAATGCTCATTGATTACATTTTGTTTACATTCAACAGAGGCAAAATAAGTTCTGTTATCTGAACTAAGAAGCCTCTCTCTTACTGTTTTGAAATTGTGTTAACTCATTCCCTTTTGATTTTAGCTTAGCTGCCATTCTTTAGAGATTCTGCTGAATAACAATAATAACAATGAAAGCCTTTAACGAGAACTTTAAGGAAGGCACGATCCCTATTATTCCATTTTCTCTCCACAGTATCCCTTTGAAGTAAATATACCCATTTAACAGAGAAGAAAACTGAGGCACAGAGGGGTTAAGTGACTTGCCTGATGAAACACAAACAACAGTGGTAGAGTCAGGCCCCAGGCCTGTAAAGCCAAGCTCAAGATTCTGTGCTCTGTCAAAAATGTCAATAATGCACATTTAGATCAAAAGTGACGCCTGAACAGACTATATGCTGTACTTTTTGCTCAATAAGGCGTTCTCCACCAGACTGACAGGACATCTGACTGCTTTGAACATCCATTAAGGAGATGAACTGCCACTTTTTCACACAGCCTTCATTGTCCTTCTCCCACCTCCCCTGCCTCAAGCTCCCACCATCACCACCGCCTCCCCAGAGCAACCAAGGTGTTTTCTGTCAATGGTGTCATCTAGTGGTCAGAAAGAGAAACTCAAAGATTTAATATTCCTTTTCTAAGCCCTATCTTATTTTCCTCCACAAAGTTTTTGTTTTTTGTTTGTTTGTCGGCCCAACATATTTATCTCTTTAAAGCTATTACTCATAGATCATTCAGTTTTACCCTAAATATTCTTTTGCATTCATATACATTCATCCCCTTTAACTCCCTTTCCTCTCTCTCCCTCTAAAGGAAGATGTCTGTCCCACTCATCATTTATTTTTCTAGCCAAAAAGTCAACTTAATCATCAGGGGATAGTGGGTTCTAGAGTGAGTCAGAACTGCATTTGAAATCTGGATCCATCATTTACTGATGGTGAGATCTTGAGAAAATTACATGACCTCTCTAAAACTCGGTTTTTAAATCTATAACATACAGATGAATTACCTACATCAAAGAGTTATAATAGGAATGAGATCAATTAAGAAAAGCACTAATGCCTCTCTGTCACATAGCAGGTATTTAATGGATATCACTCATTTTGATGCCATCATGGGTAGGCATAAAATAATCATGCCATTGAATCAAAAAAAGAAAAAGCCATACTTTTTAGGCTAAATTCATTCTACTAAAAAAACAGTGTCTATTATACCTGAGATGACAAATTATGCTTGGAGATGCTCAGTGCTTTTAAAGCAGGTTGAATTTTAACATTTTTCTCCAGTGTATCAGTAAACAGATCTCACTCTATTTTGTGAGCAAACCCACTTAGAAGTTCTGGCCTCCATTAAAAAACAAAAACAAAAAAAAACACAAAAAAACCCAGAATGTACTCTGTTTACCTTTTGGTTCACTTACTTTAAAGCTTTTTCAAAATTTTAAAACCCAAATTAGGAGAAATTCCCAATTTATAGTTCTTTAAACTTTCTAATACATTTTTGCATAGAAATAGTTCTTGTAAATGATGGTTTCATTCCCAGGCTACCTCGTAAATATTTGACTCAGCCATCACAAAGAAGAGACACCGGGTATTGATAACAAAGGGGAGGACCAGCAAGTAGGCAGAGGCTCGTAGAGATCTGATGGGCGCTTATTTAAAAGGTTTTAATGTGCTGTATGTCAGTTATACCTCAATTTAAAACACAGTATTCTCTATTTGATCTTAGTATATTATAATTACATTGCAAGAATGGTTAGAATAGTACAGAACGATAAACTTCATAAGCTCATACTTCATTATGGAGTCAGTTTGTACAGGGTTTTAGAAGGGGCTTCACAGAAAAAAAAAACTCTTTAGGTACGTGCCTAATGAAGGGCAAAATATGTGAAGATCTCTTGAAATGCAATAATAACAAAGCAAACAACCCAATTAAAAAATTGGACAAAAGATTTAAACACTTCACCAAAAAAGATATACAATACCAAATAAGCACATTCAAAGAGGCTCAGCATCATTAGTCATTGGGTAAATGCCAATTAAAGCCATGATTAAATATCATCATACATCTATTAGATGGGCAAAAAACTGACAATACCAAATGCTGACATGGATGCAGAGCAATTAGAATGTCCATGCATTGCTGCTAGAAATGAGAAATGGTTCATCCATTTTGGAAAACACTTCGGCAGTTTCTTAGAAAGTTAGACACATTTACTAAATGATCGAGCAACCCTCTCCTAAGTATAACAGAAATAAAACATGTGTTCAAACGAAAATGTAAAAGCAAATGCTTATAGTGGCTTTATTCATAATCATCAAAACGAAAAACAAGTCAAATACCATCTAACTGGTAAAAGGATCGACAAACCACGGTGCATCCAAACAACAGAACAGCACTTGGCTGCAAAAAGAACAAAGTGCCGGAAGCCATAGCAGCTGGGTGACGGTGCTGCGCTGAGTGAGAGATGCCAGACTGAGAAGACCGCATACTCTATGACACTGTGGAACAGGGAAAACTACAGGGACAAATAAAAGACTGGTGGTCGCCAGGATCCGGGAGTCAAGCGCAAGTCGATGACAAAGGGACATGACAGAACATTTTGTGCCGATAGGAACACTCTACATCTTGATTTTTGTGGTTGTTACATGACTACATGCTTTTTAAAAACTGCACAAAAAAGGGTATTTTACTGTTTACAAATTCCAATAAAAATTAATAATATAAGTGAGGGTATTCAGTTTAATACTTCCTTTCGGAAGGTAGATAAAATAAATATTAAAAACATGTCTATTTCTGCAATTAATATGTACAAAATAATGTAAAGTGTCATAGTTATTAAATGATATGCAAAACTCTTTTTGATATGTTATTAAGTAACCAGATCATAAAACAGCACATATAGTATATTATCGGTTGCAGTAGGAAAAAATATGCATAGAAAAAGATTATACCCAAAACATTAACAATGGTTATCACCAGGTAGTAAAGTTATAGATTTTCTTCTTTCCTTA
Organism: Mormoops blainvillei; assembly: GCA_004026545.1. Lineage (NCBI taxonomy): Eukaryota > Metazoa > Chordata > Mammalia > Chiroptera > Mormoopidae > Mormoops > Mormoops blainvillei. Next base: position 96,543 of record PVJD01000289.1, read on the forward strand.
TCTTTATTTCCTAGTTCTCATACAATAAACATATGCAATAAGAACAAAGGTAGAGCCCTGGCTGGTGTGGCTCAGTGGATTAATGGCCAATCTGCAGCCCAAAGGGTCGCCGGCTCGAGTCCCAGTCACGGCACAAGCCAGTGAGGTCCACAGTAGGGAGCATGCAAGAGGCCACCACACATTGGTGCTTCTCTCCCTCCCTTTCCCGTTTCTCTGAAGATAAAGAAATAAAATCTTTTTCTAAAAAAGTAGAAATTCTTTCTTACCAATATCAGTGGTTTTGATGTATAAATAAAGAATTTTAGTGCAAGGAATTATCTTAGGTTTAATGGCTGACAAAAACGAAGCTCATGAGGTCAAATGACTTTTCCGAGATACACATGGAAGCAGCTGGAATAATTAAAAGGCACACCAAATTTTTTTATACAAATACTTTTACATAACAATAACTAGAAAGAATCGATACCAGGGCTGACAATTATTATTTTTTTAATTATATGCAAACATTTCCTTTCCAGCCTTACATTGGGGATATAATTCTAGAAAAGATGGCTGCCTAGCCATGAAACCTACCTCTGCTTCTTCCTACCCCTGCCACGGTGGGGACTGAGACACTGCCCCTTGGCAAGAGCTATCAGAGCACGAAATCAACACGTAGTCTTGCTGCTTCCACTTGACAAAGGAAACTTTCATTCTTTTGCAATTATGAAAATGATGCTAAAACAATTTTGAAGGCTATTTTCAAAGCAATTTTTAAATATTTACTGTACTCTAATAATTGAGTATGCATTAAGAAGTAATTTTAAAATGATTAAGGCTTACTAGCCTTAAGTTCCACACAGATGAAGTAAAAAACAATCAAAATCCAACAGGTGTAACTACCTGGATTACAGTATTTACATGGGTAAGTAAAAAGATTTATTGACTCAGAATATTAGCATTGTTAGGAAGCTAAAACATCCTCTCATCAACTCCTATACATTCCTTCATTTAAAACAATACAAAACAAAAAGCATAGCCCGAGGGAATGGAGTGCTTTGTTCCATCTCATACCACAGTAGGGCCACTAGACTGAAGGCTTCCTGATTTCCATTTAGGGCTCCTTGCAGTGCACCATGGGAGAAGGAAGAAACCACAAGGTAGAACAGAGAAATGAGTTGTGTCATAGAGCCTGATAGCACTTTCTACTTTTCTATGTGCTAGTTGAGAGACAAGGTTATTTCATTAATGTTGACTTTAGCTGACTCATGTTTTTTGAATTAGAAGGAATGAAATCTTGGCTTGCAAAAAGTCACAGAATATGATGGGGTTTTTTGGAGAGTAGGTTTGGTAGATGATATTTTACTATTGAGTAAGCACAGTGTTACTTCTGGTACATTCCAGAAGTACTAGTGTTGATAAATTATACTGCTGTGCTTTAGACACTTTCTAGCAATATTTGCAGTCAACAAGTTGGCTCACATAGTAAGAGAAATGGGAGTAGGGGGAAGAAGGGGAGACATACAACTAATCCTAAACCCTAAATGTGTCAAGAATCTTCTGGGATTTATTAGGGTCAAAAAGTTGCCTTAAGTTTCCATTTAAGATAATTTCAAAGATAAATGGAGCATAGATAGCCATGCCTCAGAGATTGTTCTTGAATTGCATCAGCAAAATTTGGCACTGGTCTCAAGATATTCAGCATAATTTTCTAATGAAAATAATTTTTTGATGCAGAAGTAATATATGACAAATGTTTTTTTAACAAGAAAATAATTCAGAAGAGTATTTAGAAAGAAGAAAATAAAAATAACACATAACCTCACCACGCCAAGACAACCACAGTTTAAATTTTGGTGTATTTCCTTCCAGAATTTTTTCTGCATATGTAGGTGTGTGTATTTGCGTGTGAATTTGCAAACATTTACTTAAATGCAAATTAATACATAATCCTGGTTTGTAATTATGCTTCTTAACAACAGAATCATAGAAACTACTTTTCATGTCAATAAACAGATTCACATCATTTTTAATCTTGGATAAGCCTTTGTAGATGACTATCTAGGCTGATAACAGATTTTTATAAATCAAAAACATCTGATAAATAGGTGAATTATATTACTAGTAGCTTAATAATGATTTCCTTTGCAAAAAAAAAAAAAAACCTGAAAGTGAAATAGCTAGATAAAAAAACAGGTACCATTTTAAAGATTTTTCTTGTTTATATGTAAATTGCCCCCTAGAATGATTGTGTCAACTTATATTACCATTAGCAGTATATAAAACTTTTTCTACTCCCTTCTCAAAAGTAGATATTATTTTTTTAAATAAATATTTTATACTGAGAATGAGAAAACGATAGTGTTTTTATTTGTGTTTTTAATTACTAGCAAAACTAAATATTTTTCATATATTTATTGGTCATGGTAATTGTTTCCTTTGTAACTTGACTTTGCCTGGTTTCCTATATGAATGTTGATTTTTATGTGTAGATGAGAGCTTTTCTCACAATAAGTAATTCACAAGAATTCATATTGACACTAAGATAATGACAACTACCTGGATCTAAATCTCTTCACACACCCTCTCCAAAATCATAAAATTAAAAAGGAGAACAAGCAATCCACACATGTCCCAAGAGAGAATACTTCAAATTACTTACGAGTAGAGAAATAAATACTAAATTCTAACATAGATACTGCTAGACCTCCTGCTGCCACTACAAGCCTATTCGGGCGGAGAGCAGTGGGAAGGCGGTCTTAGGACACTCCACGGAGAAGAGATGCCTAGAGGACACAGATAAAACAAAGACATAATCACTCCCCTAAAAACAGTGTCTGACACTGAGCTCTAAAACAATAAACACAAATCTGGAATTTGGTGGCTCACAGCACCAATTACAGGGAATTCAGCAAAACTGGAGGTACTAGCCTTGAAAAAGGATTGCTCATGGAAAGAAACAAAAAAAGATTAATAGAAGGGGAGGAAGTACCCTTCTGATACATGGAAGTGAAAGAAAAAAAGTAAGAAGAGGAAAGTAATAATTCTGCATAAATAAAAGAGAGTGACAAGACATGGCAACATCTCCACTTCCCAACCACCATCCTAATGTCATCCATTTATGAAGGGATTAAGAAGTAAAAATTGCCAGTTATAAAAAAAGTCATTGGAATGTAAAGTACAGCAAAGGAAATATAGTCAATAATATTGTAATAACTATGTGTGGTGTCATATGGGTACTAGACTTATTGGGCTGATCACTTCATAAATTACATAAATGTCTAATCACTGTGTTGCACATCTGACCAATATAATATTGTATGTCAACTATAACTGAAAATTTTTTTAATTATTAAAAAAAATTGTAAATTGTACTTTACTATACTGACAGAAGAGGATGGGCTTGGACTAGGAACTCTATGTTAAATACCTAAAAATTAGAGAAATCAGAAAAAAAAATCTCTTTACAGTCACAAAATAATAAAAAAAATTTCACCTGAAGAACATTCTCCCCCCCAAAACTACAAAGTTGAATAAAATTGTAATGCAACACTCTAAATGGAACTAAATGTTCTCAAATGTTTATTTGTAATTAAAAAAAGAAAACGCTAGTCTCCCAAAGCTGAAAACTATGAATAGAAATGTACAAAAAGGGAAAGAAATGGAACAAGAGTTCATTGAATCCTAGAAAAAAGTTAAAAAAAAAAAAAAGGAAAGGAAAACCCTGTCAGAAATGGAGACTAAATTACAAGATTCCCAAAGAAGAATATTTTCAAATGAATAAAGGCAGAAGGCGAGGGGGAGGAGAGGATATAAATGAGACAAAGAGAAGTAAAAATGTTCAGAGAGAAAGTGATCACAATAGAAGGCTGACAAATAAGATCCATCATGTGTATAATTGAAGGCCCTAAAGGAGAAAAACAATACTTTTAGAAATAAAGGAAAATATAAAATATAAAAAATAGGTATAGTGTATGAGTCCATCATTTACCTGGGAAATTTGATCCAAAATTGTTAATTCTGAGACTACTGGCCCTTATTTTGAAAGAAGGTAAAGATAGTTAACTTTATAATTGTCAAGTACAGAGGGAGTGAAAAGGAGATAGGGAGAGGACCTCAATGCAAAAACAGACCAAGGAGAGGGAGAGAGAAACAGAGTACACCAAAAGATTAATACAAATCCAATTAAGATTTAGAAATAGCCTCCAAATATATCAGTAATTACAATACATGTAAATGTACTAAATATTCCAATTGAAAAAACAAGGATGAGCAAACATCAAAAATATTTAATACTATGCTATTTACATAATGCCTTATAATATAAATTATTAGAAATGTTCAAATAGTTTGACAAGATACTGAATTTAAATATATATAATTAATTGCATTTTTATTCACCAGCAACAATCATTTAGAAAACATAAATTTTTGAAAGCTACCATGCTCAACAGCTATAAAACACAAAAATATTAAATGTTTAGGGATAAATCTAACAGACAGTGTCCCTTTAAGAAAAAAGCTACTTAAAAGACATCGAATGATTGGACAGATAAAACATATATAACAGAATTTCAGTGTTTGCCAAATGTATTCATATTTTCAATGAAATCCCAATCAAATTCTCAAAAGGATTTTTTATGAAACTTGAAAAGCTGATTTTAAGCTGTATATGAAAGAACAAAGGACCAAAAAAATACTAAGACACTCCTGAATAATAACAAAACAGGTGGTTTTATATCAGATATCAAGACAATATGAATGAGATAGAAAGATGTTGATACAAGGATAACCAAGTAGACCAATGTAACATTTTTTAAATAATAAAAATTCCATTTATGCTTAAGCATTACAGATTAGTGGAGGAAAAATGGACTATTATTTGCTATTTATATAGGAAAACATAAATTTGATTATCCCTCACAACCCGAGAATCTATTCTGGGTGGATTAACATCTTATAGATGATTAGCAAAACTATAAGTTTTTTTTAAGTTAATAAGGAAAAATTCTTATAACCTCAGATTAGGGAAAGATTACAAAACAAAACAAACACAAAATGCATAAAGATGCAAAAAAATCACTGTTATAAAATTAAAATTCTTAATTCATCCCAAGACACCATAAAAAAGGAAAAAAGAGAAGTTACATACTAGCAGAAGATATGTACAGCACATATTACTGAGAAAAGGCTAGTGTTTTGCTACATAAAGAAATCCTACAAAGATAACTCCATGGAAAAATGAATCAAACACATGAACAAGAAGAGGAAACCCAAATGCCTCACAAACCTTGAGAATAAAGAAAGAAGAAAGGTAGGGAAAGAGAAAAAAATGTCAACCACATTAGGAATCAGGCAAAGGCAATTTCAAACTACAGTGAAATATCATTCCACACTCACCAGGTTGGGAAATATTTTTAAGTTGGTTAATATCAAACAACCATGTGGGAAAACAGTTTGTCATTTCTCAGTAACGGAGAACGCATATATTTCCCTGAGTCAGCAACTCCAAGTAAAACACTTAAACATATGCACCAAGAGACAAGAATGTTCACAGCACCATTGTCTCCAATAGCAAAGTGTCCATCAACAATGGAATAAGTAAATATATCATTGTATATTCGGACAATAGATTACTATACAGTAGTAATAAAATGAAGAAACTACAGCTACCTCCATCAACCTTGATGAATTTTACATTAATATTAAGCAAAGTAAATGTCTCAGAAGAATGTATTCAGTGTTCTTTCAACTTACTTAAAGCTCATAAATAGAAAAAAATTGAGTGATACATTGTTTAGAGACACATAAATAAGTGATAAAACAATCCAGAAAAGCAAGAGAGTGATTAACAAGCAGAGGACAGCCGTTACCTGTCGGTGGAGAAAGTGGGAGATGTTTTGGGCAGGGAGAACATTGTAAGCTTCTAAGTTACTGGTAATATTCTACGCCTTTATCTAAGTGTTGGGTACGCTACTGTTTATTTTAAATTGTACATACAAGCTTTAAACAGTTGTGTGTGTGATATCTACAACAATTAAAATCAAAAGTAGAGTATTGTAGTGGGAGCTTCATTTGGGGCTTCCTTCTCCTGGAATGTTAGCCAGATGAAACTTTGAAGACTTTAAACTTATATCTCTTGGAAATCAAAACCAAAGCATGCAGGCTCTAAGCCTCGGATTTCAAACTAGCTGGATGAATGATTTTGCATGCACTATCTGCTTTGGTTGTTTAAGTGACAGGTTTTCTTTATTTGCCACGAGAAATTCATTTACAAAGCCTGAAGGCGGAACGGGTCATTTGACTAATAAAGTGCCCTACGTGTCTCATCTTTTCCTTCTTTGGTTATTCGCATAATTATACAAGTCCTGGGAGGACAACGTTCACTAGCACCCGTGTGCACCAGCACAAGTATTTATTGCATTTTAGTGGGGCGTTAATTTATATTAGACGCCAGAGTAACTCCACCAAGCAGACGAATGTACGTGTGTGTGTGTCTGTGTGTGTCCTATTCATACACAATAGACAAACTGTAGGCAGATAGTGAAGAAATAGGAAGATATATTCAAAAACAAATGAGAGAGAGAGGGAGAGAATATGTGTATTTTGACAGGATTTTGATGTATACCCTCATGTTAACTCTAAGAATATAATAGACCAACTTCAAGTCAATGTAATTTGAGTTATTGGATGCAGCCATCTCTGAAGCATGGCTCTATGCCAGGGCCACTCAGGAATGAGTTTTTAAAAGGTTCCTTGTTTTCCTAATGTTTTTAAATTTGGGAGGGTGGGTTTTTTATATTTAAAAAGTCCTTACTATGGCACATTATCACTAAAGGCCATTGGATACAGTGTGACATAGTGAGAGCTTTGTGGAAAGCAACACACTAGCTTCAGAAGCTTGAGAGGGTGACAGAAACATTTTTTTTTTTCAGAGAACATTGAATCTGCAGTGATCTGCGCACTAAGCAATTGGCGAGGCTGTGCAGAAGACACACAGATTTAATGAGGAAAGGACATCCAGATTTCAAATCGCACTCCTCAATTAGAGAATTCTTTCAATGTTTGTATGTGTAATATCTTCACTGCCAAATCAATAAAACATGAGTTTAATATGAACCTGTGTAGAGAAGATTGTTTCTCATGTGCCCTTCTTTGAACCGATCAGTGGTTCCACCCTGAAAATGAGAAATCCAAATAGAGAATGTGCGTCCTCCTCCTTCCTTCCCTGTTTTCTGAAGAGAATAGAAAACAGCTCCACCTAAGGAATGAAAACTTAAAATGCCTCTGAAATAAGAGCTCGCTGAGATTGGCGAAGAGAGAGGAGGGAGAGGTATTAGGTTTGGCTAAGACTTTCAATTAATGTAATCCAGATGTTGGTCTAAAATCCAGATAAGATTGTCTTGAAACCCCTATTCCATCATTTGTGGAAAGTCCAGTGATGTTCCCCAAATTTCTGTGAATCCCTGGGTTCCTTATGTTCTCAAGGTCACTGGCAGAATTCCTTCCACTTTTGGATCATCTCCTCATCTTCCAATCAAGATAGGCTTATCGGCCACTTTTCATCATTTCCATACCAAACGAACAAGCAAAAGCAAAAACACGCACAAAAGGCTTTGCGAGTGTGGCAGTCCGTAAGCATAAAATGCACATAGTTGTTCTTGGAAGTCCATCCTCGCTCCCCTGAGCTGCTCTGCCTTCCCCGGCTGCTCGCCCTGTCTCCTCCGCCGTGGCCCCACTCAGCTCAAGCGCAGAGCCAGCCATCTGTCTCTTTAGTCGCCTTGTCTGCAACTGACCTGCACGTTTCAGCATTTACCCCCGAGGGTTTATCAAACGTTTCCCTACACAAAGCAACCAAAATGAATTTTTGATTCAAGTGTTAAGATAATAAGGTTTGTCACCGCAATATGCAAAAACCAAAGGGAGTGGAAGTGTCCCCCTCGGACAGCTTTTTCTCTGTGTCCCCAATCAATGGCACGTTTTCTGAAGAGGTGGAGACCCTCTGCTCTGAGGACTCAAGTCTGTGGGGAGTGCACCAGGGGAGGGCAAACGGGAAGGGTGCCCAGGCCAGGAGAGCTGGAGCAGAGAATCCAGCTCCAGGCTGTGGATCTTCTCCACAAAGAAGTGACTCATCTTGTGCCTGAAGGTACGGGTGGTTCCACGTGGTTCTTTGAGCACTAGCCTGGCGCCCTTTGCTGAAGCGCTTGGTCCCTGTCTCACACTCTAGCTGAAGTACGGTCTGCCATGTACAGTCTCTTAACCCTAGCTCTTACGCTCTCAAAACTTTTGCATCTCACCAAGGCAGACAAGAACAATAAGGTCCCTTCCATGTCCTTTCCACTCTGTAAGACAAGGAAAACTAAGAGGCCCTGACTCATCAAGTCCCTTCCTAAACACCCCAAGCAGCCGGTTCTAGCTGCAGTGGCTGTATAGACCTGAGAGTCCCAGGAAGACAGTCTTCCCACTGAGTTCCAAACAGGAAGTAAGAAGCAAACTCCTCCTGCTTCAGTTCCCCCTCAGCCTGTCGGAAGCATTGCATCTTCTTGCCATTCTTCCCTTCCCACCTCCCAAGCCTCAGTTGAGGCCCATAGGAGTGAGTGGTAGGTATAAGATAAGGGGAACTGAGAGATTTTTTTTGTTCAACTTCTTTTTATTGAAAACCTACTATATGCCAGGCAGGCTTCTAGCAGCAAACAAAACCACCTGAGTCCTTGGTCTCTCGGAGTTTAAAGTCTAGTCTTGGTGGAGAGTTAAGAAGCCTAGATATACAATATACCACGGTCAGTCTGGCATAAGCACCAAGAATAAAAGGTAAAGCAAAAGTGGGTATAGAGAGTGATAGAGGTATACTCCAGTCAGAGTGGTCCCAGCAAATAGTTGTAATGCAGAAAGAACTATAGACTCCTCAAATGTTCCCTAGTGAGATTGTATTTGTTTTTGGTTTTGTTTTTATTAAGATTTTATTTTATTTTTAGACAGAGGGGAAGAGAGAGAGAAAGAGAGGGAGAGAAACAGCAATGTGTGGTTGCCTCTCATGCACCCCTTACTGGGGACCTGGTCCACAACCCAGGCATGTGCCTGACTGGGGAATCAAACCGATCACCCTTTGGTTCTCAGACCAATGCTCAATCCACTGAGCTACACCAGCCAGGATGAGAGAGAGAGAGAGAGAGAGAGAGAGAGTGTGTGTGTGTGTGTGTGTGTGTGTGTGTGTGTGTGTGTGTGTGTGTGTGTTGTATAGGGGAGTGCTGAGGATGAACAGGAACCTCTGGAGTCTGGAAACCTAAGAAACACCTCTCCAGTGAAGAAAAATGATAAAGGGGTAGCTATCAGATTTTGCAGCAGATATGGTTAGTACACATCTCATGAAAAGAAAGGAGAAGAGAGAAGAATAGCTCTAAAGCTACCAGCCCAACTGGCCATCTGCTTACAGGAATGCAAAGAAGGAGCACAGCTGGCAGAGACAGCGACTTGAGTCCCCCCAAGCCAGCTGTGCTCAACAGGCAGGGCTCTGGATGTCCAGGAGCCGGCCTATTCAAGAAACCCACATTCCAGCAATGTGCCCGCAGTGAACAACTTCTCCCCGTCCGCATTCAAACCAGTGCCAGGCTGGCCACCAGCCGGAGGGCTTCCTCACCAGGAACAGGCAGCACTAAGCCAACTAAAGAGAGACACAAGTTGTCCCAATGATTTCTCCACCCAAAAATCCAGAATAGGCACAAAGTCAACTGTCCCTAAAAGCTTAAAAGAGTTAAAGGGACTAGGAAATGCTAGATACCAGAAATGACCTCAGAAACCACCCAGCCCAAATATCTCATTTCAAATATCTTTTTCTGGGATAGCAAAGGAGAGAGAAGGGAGAAAGGTAGTCTTAGGAAGATTCAAAGAAGAGGAAGCACTAGGACTCAGTCTTAAAGAATAAATGAGGGTTTGCCAGATGAACAAGGAGGAGGAGACGGGTAGGTGAAAACTTTATAATAACAATATCAAAACAGTATCTCCCTGGGTCTGCTCTGCCCTAGACTACCAGACTCTGAGTCCATCAACCTATTCTGGGAAGGTCAAGGGAAGTCTTACCGACCCCCCTCACCAGTCTTTTGGCTGTGTGGTGCCCATCCCTGCTGTGTTGCATAAACAGGACAACACACATTTTTTTAAAAAAAGGAAATCACAACATTTATCAATGACGTCAAGTAATAGTACAAGATTGTTCATTCCATGACTGCACTCCAAAAGAGCAGTGACATGTTCAGAGAAAGGAGAAGTCACCTGCCTTCTGCTGCCTCCCTGGCCCTGACCTCAGTAAGGGGCCCCCCATTCCGGGCCCCCCATTCCGGGCCCCCATAGCCCGTGCACCACAGAGGTCTTGTCTACTGATGTCTTCACCACCTCTAAGCTCTCTTCACCAACCCAGAGAGGACCAACAACAACAAGGTGCAATTTCTTAAAGACTGTAGAATTTCAAGTGTGAAGTTTCTTTTTAAAACACCCCAAATGAGTTTGAACAATAAGAAAAAAACACCAAACAAGGAAATACCTGAAGATATAGAACAGTAAGTCCACAGACACAGATGTTAGTACCAACTCTAATCTAACTAACCGAGTGACTCAAAGCCACTCCCCTATCCCCTCTCCTGCTTGCTGTGGACATCTGTAAAATGAGGAGATTAGTTGATCAGCTCTGAGGCCTCTCCAGGTCTACAACTGGATGGGTTCTTGTTTCTATTACAAAATGCTAAAAGTACTAACAACTTTGTCACCACCTACCGAACGTTGGATTTAATATCATTTTGTGTGATTCCAGGTCCCTGGAATGTCGTAGGAACATGTAAGCATCTGAAATGATTGGCCCCTCTTACTTCTTTTCACCAAGTCTTAGGACAAACAAAATCCATAGCAACATAGGCATTTAAAATAGTTTTGACCTTTCATCAGAAAATATCCTAATTATAAGCACACAGTGTAAGCACAATGCTTTTCCCATGTTGTCCTTACTTGGGGCACCTCCCATAATTCAAGCTAGCAAGATACTTTGAAAATATACATATGTTGGAATTTGACTCAAAATAACTGCCTTTTATGGTTTACATAGACTGCAAAGGGAGTTAACTGGTAAGATGTACGTGTTTTTGGGTGCCCTCTATGTGCTTTTACAAGTGTTTTTTCTCTTTGATGATTTAAACCATATGTTGAGGTATTTAGAGGATTATTTTATCAGGAATCCTCTAGTTTGAAAGAAATACCAAGGCAGAGCCCACAAGTTTATGCAAGATGTGTACACACACATGCACATATACACATACACGTATACACACATGCACGTGTGCAGTTGGACGTAAATCATCCTTTGTCCTCCAGCAGTTGGACTGCCATATTGATAAATAGGACCTGTCACATTAATTTAATCCTGAATTGCTCTGAAACATAGTTTTGGTGCAAATATAAATTCTGTAGAGTAATGGAATGTGTTAAGCCTTTAACAAATGAATGTTTAATGACTGTGAAAAAACATAAATAATGAGAAACAAAAGTTACAGGATTTAGTAAATTTATCCTCTAAGTTTACAAAGTTTGTAAAATATTTAGAGGCAGCAGTGTCATATCATACTTCAAATAATGCCCTTCAAAAGTATTTCTGGGGCTAGACTATGCTAAGGTCCTGACGGAGATCTGGCTACTGAATAAATTCCAAATAACCAGTGACTCGAAGATGTGCAAAACACACCCTCCCAACGATGCGTCATTAACAACTGTCATGTACTTTAACACAAGCGTCTGAAGTTGCAATAGGTTTCATCTCTTTTGCCAGTTCTGATCAACAAATAGTGAGTTCAGGAATGCTGTGTAGAGGTGGGTCTGAAGCTGGGTCTGAAATCCGAGTCCTGATTGACCATTGAGGTCTACAGGAGGAGTAGTAGCCTGGGCGGGGGCTTCCTACTGCTGCACATCTTCTCTTGGCTCCAGTCCTGAACCACTTTGGGGACAGAAGCACAGTCCGTGTTTTCACCGTATCACTAAGCCCCTCCAGAATTTAAAGTAGCTCCAGGTTGCACTTCAGATCAACTATAAGCATTATGTAAAGTTTTGTATCAGTTGGCTGCATTTGCTAACTGCCCTACTTACTCCCTTTCTCGCCTTCTCAGTTAGGTCCTCAATTTCTTTTCTGTTGCTCCTCCTACATAACTCCTCCACGAGACTCATTAGCTCTCCACGGTGTTTCTCTCTTGTCCTTAACTATTTCCACCTCTTAGCCTTACTCATGCCATCCCCTCTCCTTGGTCTGACTGCCTGCCAGTCTGGGCCTGTCCCCTCCTCAAAGACTCAGGTTTAACATCCAGAAATATTTTCTAACAGGCAAATTTCTGATGCCTAGTTTTAGCCTCACTTCCTCAGCCTTACGCTACATGTTCTACATTGAGTTATCATACTTTTATTTTTATGTTGCTTTATAATCACTCTTTGATTATTTCAAGGTTTTTTTTCTCTTTTCTGTTAAAGTGGATGCACCATAACAATAGGTACCACATCTTGTAATTTTCCACATCCACAACTACTTAATACTTCTCACCTGAATAAATACTATGTCATCTTATTGCTGTTATGATATACCAAGTCACACATTATTTTGAAATATTCTGTTTTTCTCTGGAAAACAGAGAATGGAAAAGAAGAAAAGAACAAAGAATAATGCTTTCTCCATGCTTTCTATGCCCAGGCATTATTTGTACTGTGTCATGCAGTGCTTATAACGGCACTACGAGGAAGACAATATTATTATTAATCCTCATTTTCTAGGTGAGAAAATTAAGGCTTATAGAGAGTAAGAGACAGGCTCAAGGTTACATAGCTAATAAAACAGTCTTTCTGCTGTCCCTCACTGTCTCCTCTGTGACAAGATTCAAAGGTAAATGCCTTCTATTACAGAGGAAAGAAATTAGTCCAACTAGAGAGGTCCAAGATGTTGAAAAATCCAAATATTCTAGAATCCTCAGATCACAAAGAATCCCTTTTTTATATAAACAAGAGAAGAAAATGTCATTATATTACTTTATTGTAACCTCAGTAGATTAGAAGCAAATACTATTGGGTAGACATTGCAAAAATCACGCATGAGGTGGAAAGCAGACAGAATGAATTTTTTCCATCCACACACTTCTTATATTGATATCACTTTTCTCAACTCTCATGTAAATAGTTTTTTAAATCCCCTTTTTATTGCCTATCTTATACTTTCCTGTCACCCAAAACAAAAACAGTTAGGAAATGAATGTGGCCCTGACCAGTGTGGCTCAGTGGGTTGGGCATTTTTCCTTAAGGCAAAAGGTCACTGGTTCTACCCCCGGTCACGGCACAGGCCTGGGTTGCCAGTTCAGTACCCAGTTGGGGTACACGTGAGAGGCAACCAATCGATGTTTCTCTCTCACACTGTTGTTTCTCTCCATCTCTTTTTCCCTCCTCCCCCTCTCTTTAAAAATAAATAAATAAAAACTTTTTAAAATCATGAATATGAACATAACACAAGCAAAAGACAAAGCAGAGATTTATATTAGTTTTCCTTGATGAAACTAAGCAGCCTCCCATACTGCATGATTTTATTTATATAAGATTTATTTTGGAAATGAAAGCCTATAGGAAGAGATATCCGATCAGTGGTTGCGGGGGCTGAGAGGAAGCAGAGGAGATGGACGGCAAACGGGCGAAGAAACCCCATGGGGTGATGGAAATGTTCTGTGTCTCCATTGTGGAGGTGGTTACAGAACGGTATTCATCTGTCAGAACTCATTGAACTGTGTATCTAAATCGGATGAATTTCACTTTTTGTAATTACACCTCACTAAAGCTGAATTAAAAATAAAATTAAAAACTTTGAGTAATTTGAAACATAAAATCTAACTACCTAGAGACCATAGATAATGCCTACATGTGGATATACATAATTTGCCTATTATAATGTACTTAAGTTCAGATAGCAATCTGGTATGTGGCTGTGGTTTTTTTCTTTGAAACATTGAAGAATGGCCAGAGCATTTATGTTAGACTGACACAAGCTTTTATTGAATTGAGGGTGTTTCCCTCAAAGTCAAGATCACACAGCCTGAACATTTTCCCCTGAAATAAAACCACGAGTTGGAATGTCAGTACAACGCTGGTATGATAGATCGATCCTTCTTAGAAGAGTCGGTCTCTGCCAACACCCCTTCCAATTGCAGTGTGTTTTGTAATAACAAGGCAGGTAAGTTCTCTCAACCTAGACTTCCAAGTCCCAGGAGATGATGTATCCAGGAGTCCTTTAAACTCTCTCCAAAAAAAATTACAAACAAAATAACCCACTTAAAATCATTAAACTTCTAATCCATCAAAATAAAGAAATAAAGGAACAAATATTGCAAACTCTCATTTGTATATTACATATCAGAAACAGATTATTTAGTTAACATAGTTTATTAACATTATAATATTATAGTATTACAGTTTCCAGGGATTATATTTCACAGGATGTTCAGAAAGAGAAAATTAGATCAAACCTTTTGTTTTCTTCACTTCCACTGAGATTTTAAAATTGCTTATATGTTTAAAACATACACATTATAAATAATAATAATAACTCCTTACATCTACTAATGAATTTTATGAGAGCATACCTAACTTTTCAGTATATTTTTGAACAAATCCCTCTTTTGGACTTCCATTATCTTTATTGTAATCTTAATCATATCTATCTATTTTGTCACTATAAAACTGAAAGTTTTATTAACCTATCTGAATTTTATGGTAGGAAAATTTTAAATGTTGTAGGCTATAAATTAATTGTGAAGAGCAGAAAAAAAAAACTGTGATTGTTACCTAATTAAAGCAGCTTCTTGCCAAATGCAGAATGATCTGACTTTGTAAATAGGTTTTTTAGGGGTCTTTTTGCAGGGGGGTGGTTTTTTTGCTTCATTCCTTTTTTTATGATCTTTTTAAATAAAGTTAGTTTTTGTTTTGATTCATTTTTAAAATGCCACATAGAGAGAGATGATATGATATTTGCCTGTCTCCTTGTGATTTACTTCACTTAGCATAACACCCTCAAGGTCCATACAAACTGTCACAAGTGGCAAAATTTCATTCTTCTTTATGGCTGGATAATATTCCATTATACATATATGAGGTCTGTCCAGAAGGTATCCAGCCATGTAATATGAAAAATCAAGATATTTATTGAAGAAGATACAAGACACAAGAAACATTGTTCATAGGACAATGACGCCTTAGTCCCCTTCAAAGCAGGCACCTTGGGGTTCTCCCAATCGCCATCAGCTGCCCCATTGTATTTTCCTGAATCTCATCAATGGTCTGAAATCTCTTCCCTTTCAAAGGTGATTTTAGTTTTGGGAAAAGCTGGAAGTCTCAGGGTGCCAAATCTGTGCTTTAGGGGGATGAGTCACCTGGGTAACTTGATGTTTCACCAAAAAACTCTGCACGAGACATGATGCATAAGCAGGCTCGTTGTTATGATGAAGCTGCCAATCACCGGTTACCCAAAACTGTAGTCTTCTGAATATCCAGGTGGTTTCTGTGGAAGAGTGTTCAAGCTTAATGAAAAATCTGATGCACATTCATTGCTCTACTCACTCAGTCATTTTGAATGCAACAGCCACACAGTGCACATGCTCATTCAAGGCTTCTACCATCCCCACTGACTAACACAGTGAAGTTATCATTGTTCGCACATGTGCATTCCAGTCCACTCTCCTCAGCTGCCAGGTTACATCAATGTCATGGAAACTGTTCTCATTATATTAACAATGGCTGGACTTTTTCTGGACAGGCATCATGTAATTATAATTATAAACAATTATAATTTGTGTGTGTATATATATATATCACATCTTCTTTATTCATTCATCCATTTGATAGATGCTTAGATTGTTTCCATATCTTGACTATCACAAATAATGTTGCAATGAACATGGGTGCATATAGTTTTTTGAGTTAATGTTTTTGTTTTCTTTGGGCAAACACCCGGAAGTGAAATTGCTGGATCATATAGTAGTCCTATTTTTAATTTTTGAGGTATCTCCGTACTGTTATCCACAGTGGCTGCACCAATATGCATTTCTACCAACTGTGTACAAGAGTTCCCTTTTCTCCACACCCTTGCCAACTTGTCTAGTCTTTTTTGTAATAACCAGTCTAACATATGTAAGGTGATATTTCATTGTGGTTTTGCTTTGTATTTCCCTGATGAATAATGATGTAGAACATCTTTTCATATACCTGTTGGCCAGCTATATGTCTTATTTGGAAAAATGTCTATTCAAAAGCTCCCGCCCACTTTTTAATTGAATTGTTTGGGTGGGGGGAGGGTTGGCTATTGAGTTGTATGAATTCTTTGTATATTTTGGATATTAGCCCTTTATCAATATATGATTTGAAAATATTTTCTGCCATTTAGTAGGTTGTCTTCTTATTTTGTTGATGGTTTTCTTTGTTGTGCAAAAGCTTTTTAATTTTATGTAGTTCTGCTTCTTCATTCTTGCTTCTGTTGTTTTAGCTTTTGGTGTCAGATTCAAAAAGTCATTGCCAAGACCTATGTCAAGGAGGTTACTAACTGTGCTTTCTTCTAGGAGTTTTATGGTTTCAGGTCTTACATTCAATCTTTAATTCATTTTGAGCTAGCTTTTGTATGTAGTATGAGGTAGCGATCCAGTTTCATTCTTTTGCATGTGGCTATCCAATTTTTCTAATGCAATTTATTAAAGAAACTATCCTTTCCCCATTGTATATTTTTGGCTCTTTAGTCATAAATTAATTGACCATATATGTGTGGGTTTATTTCTGGGTTCTTTATTCTGTTCCTTTGATCTATGTATCTGTTTATATGCCAATTACCATAGTGTTTTAATTGTTATACCTTTGTAATATAGTTTGAAATAAGGAAACATGATGCCTCCAGCATTGCTGTTCTTTCTCAACATTGCTTTGTCCATTCAGGGTCTTTTATGGTTCCATTCAAATTTTAGGATGGTTAGCTCTATTTCTGTGAAAAATGTCATTGGAACTTTTATATGGATCCCATTGAATCCATACATTGCTTTAGGTAGCATAGTCATTTTATAGGTATTAATTCTTACAATCTATGAACACAGAATATCTTTTCATTTGTGTCTTCTTTGATTTCTTTCACTAATATCTTGTGGTTTTTAATACACAGGTCTTTCGTTACCTTGGTTAAAATTACTCCTATTATTTATTAATTTGATGATATTGTAAATGGAATTTTTTTTTTATTTCCCTGAGCAAAGGGATACAACTAAGGAAAATGAATCAGTAATCAAAAACTTTGCAACAAACAAAAGTCTAGGACCAGATGTTGTCACGGGTGAAGTCTACCAAATATTTAAAGAAGAATTAATACAAATCTTTATCAAACTCTTCCAAAAAAATAGAACTTATCTGAATTTTATGGTAAGAAATTTTAAATGTTCCAGACTCTAAATTAATTCTTAAGAACAGAAAGAAATTCATCATTACCTAATTAAAGTAGTTTCTTGCCAAATGCATAATGATCTGACTCTGTAAATGTGTTTTTAATTCTACTTCAACAGAAAATACAAACAAAAATGCAACTACTTAAAGGCCTATGACTTCACTTATAAACCAGGTTTTGTTTTTTGGTGGTTTTTTTGTTTTGTTTTTTTAGTAACAAAAGAAGCAGATAAGAGCACTGGCCCATGGTTAAATGTCATTTGTGTATAATAATGAGCATAAAATTTTTAAATTATTTTCAAATGTAATATCAGTCGAGAACTGCTTTTTTGCCTCTCCTCAAAATTCTAAACAAATTCCTTAATAACAATTAGCTTCAGATATTGTTAGGTTTTACAAAGATAAACAGTGTACTTCCTAGAAAGAGACAGTTTACCAAAGGAATATAGCAGCCGATGTTGAAACATGCCCACAAACGTTAACATATCCATCTTCTCAAAGAGCATGTACCGAAAACTGATGGGCTGAGCAAAGGGAGAGAACTGAGAATCTCCTTGAGTTTCTGAGTCTTGTTAATAGGGACCATTTCTAAAATGTTTCATTATTCTGTTTCCAATACAGACTTTGGATAGCAGTATAGTCTAGCGCTTTGGGCACTTTCAATACTATGCTTCACTCTGGGGCAAGCAACTGTGCAAACCTCTTTTCAACTCTTCATGCCTTATCTATAAAATGGAGGCGACGGATATCCCATAAAGTTGTCGCAAGGATTAAATGAGATAACACATATAAATCTCTTAGTACTTAAAATATAGTGAGCACTCTGAAAGTGTTAGCTATTATTACTGTTATTGCTGCTATTGTTTTAGTAGTAGCTATAGTTCTTGGAGCATCTACCATTTCCCAAACACTAAGATATCTTTTTTTTTTTAGCTCTGCAAAGTTGTATGGTAACTCCACTTCACAGATGGGAAAACTAAGCATCAGGGTTTAAATAACTTATCCAAGAACACATCAATCCATACAGGGCCTGAATTCATACTAAAATCTAACACTGGTGTCTGAACTCCATCTGTTTTGCCACTCCAGTAGGGAGACCCTTCATCCTTCATCCTCACACATTTAAGAGAAGAATCATGAAGTTGTGTACTTGAAGTAGCACACTGAAGCATGATTACAAAAAAGGCACCATCTAAAGTCTTAGAACATAGCAATGGCTGGTGTAGCTCAAAAGATTCCGTACTGGCCTGTGAACCAAAGGGTTCAATTCCCAGTCAGGGCACATACCTGGGTTGCAGGCCCGGTCCCCATTTGGGGGCACTAGAGCAGTTACCACACATTGATGTTTATCTTCCTCTCTTTCTCCCTCCCTTCCCCTCCTTAAAAATAAATAAATAAAATCTTTTTTTCAAAAAATGTAAATAAAGTCTTAGAACACAGTCCATATGTCCCACTAAGAATATTCATACTTATTCCCCTATGAGTCAGATACTTAATCTTGAAACGTCTCTAATAAAAGCATGTGCTGGACTTAGGTGAATTTTTAAGGTTTTTTTAGATAAAATAAATGTTAAAATCTAGCTAAACGTGTGCCCTAGTCAATTAGCCAAATAATTAACCGTAAGCATTGTAGCTTAGTTGCCTCCTAAGCAACTGGTCAGAGGCATTCTATTCTAAGAGGAGACTAAAGTTCCCCTAATTCTTTCCCCATCTGGGCAGAGGCAGTTTACTGTCAACCATTCCTGTAAGGTTCTCAGGAAGAAGACACACTTAACTGTTTATAACCTATTCTTGCTGTTCTCACAGCATTTATTTCCTATACTACAAATAGAGATTGGTTTATATTTGTCCTGAATTACTTTTTTTGTTTACATATTTTATTTTCTCAATGAGTGAAACAATAGGCAGGCTATCACATTATTTCCTTGCTTTTCCCTTAAATTAGATCTCAGAGCAAATTTTTCAAGTGCAATGGAAATTAGCCAGATTCTAAAGAGAAGATGGTCCTTATCACCACATCGTTGTGTTTATTATGACTAGTGCCCAATAAAGCACAAAATAGGACAGAGAAGCAGAGTTTAATGTGCTATGATGGACCCACTGGACAACTCCCAACAGACATAAAGACAGGGTCAAATTGTTCAATATTCACCAAAAGCATTGGATTTTTTTTTTCTTGCTAACCAATATGAGATGGGACAAAAGTAGGTTTACAGTTCTGAGTACACAAAACACAGAGTTTATTCTTGTATTATTATTTATTAATTATTATATTATTTTCCATATGAATAACTATAAACTTACTTTTGCCCCACCCTGTACACCCAACAAGATTTTTGCAAAAAGAAGAAAACAGTACCATGTAGAGTAAAAACAGTTTGTCACCAGGATAATTTCTCATTCTCAATTGTCTAAGTTTTCCAAGTCAACCAGCTGAAATAGAAAGTCCTTAAATGGCTATAATTCATGCAATAACCTGGGTAATTTATGGTTTGTAGTCCAAGAGTTCAAAATGAGAAGGGTAAGCAACTATAGTTCCCATCCAAAATGTGGGGGATGGGGGTAAAGGGGGAACCGACATCTGCACTACCAATGTTGCTATGTCCAGGCATCGACATAGTGTGAAATGTGCACATTTTCAGCTAATGTACAATGTTAAAGGTACAAATTCTTGAATGTAGCCAGTGTGGGAACCTGAGCTCCAATCTGACACATTAGCATGCAGTTGGTGTATCTCTAGTCTGTATAGTTTCTTACCCTGACATCTTTCATCACACTCATTAAGGAAGACGAGGAGAGTACATGTGGTCACCAGATTCCTTTTTGTTTCTGAAAGAAAGCCGCATCCTTTAATTACCCCTTACCATCTTATTGCTCCAATTATTACTGTAACTTTGAAAAAATTCTTATTTGACATAGGCTTTTTAATCAAGAATAAACAAGACCACACACCCTTCTGATTGATACATTAAAAACACATGTCTATTATGATAAATACTCTCACAAGGAAAAAAAGTTCAGTGAAAATCCAAAAGCCAAACTAAGTGATGGAACCAGACTTACCTGTAGAGCATTTGTCACTGTTTCCAAGGTTGCTCCTCTTCAGGCTATCAACCCCTTCATGTGCTAAGTAGGACAGTGATGTGTGCACTTTCTATCAGAATATCTCAGTTTGGCCTAGAAGGTTCAGGGTACAATTATGATTTCAACTTTGCCATGCTCCAAGAGTGAGAATCATAGAACCAAGGAGAAGAGAAATTGAGTTGTGACATGAAACTTGTAAAATTTAGGACCTTACAAGCAAGCCTCCAGCTAGATAGAACCAACCTTTTTAATTTTCCCATCTGAAATTCTCCAGGTTTAACCAGAGGGTATTGAAGAACAGTTGAGTAATTTTTTTTAAAGTTCTAAATATTGAATGGAGAATTTTAATGCCTGACATTAAATTATCAACATGTGAAATATGTGCAAAACAATAGGAAGATCAACACAGTCTGTACATATATTTGTACAAAAGCACATAAGGGAGAGCAGTGTGAGATCCGGCAGCATGGAATGATGACACAAAAGAATCTAAAATGCAAGAAGCAAAAAGAAAGAAAGAGGAAAATAAACAAAAGAAAAAAGAAAACAATAGAAGACAGAAAAATAGCAGGACTAAAAGTGGAATCAGTGAAGATATGAGAGAGAATAAAGAACAATCAGTGGCTTTGAAAACAATATTTATTTCGTGAACCTAACAAGTTTGCAGTTTTAAGCAGAGTTTTGGTTGGGGATTTGTGTTTTATTTGGTTTTTTACTTCAGATATTATTGAAGAAATTCCAGCTTTCTAGGTTAAGAACCTGCAAATTAATGAGGTCACTATTGAAATGGAAAATTAAATCATAAGAGAGCCATTTAGAAGGGGAAGAAGAACCTTAATATCTCAAAGTGACAAGGTTGCTGGCCATGGGGACTGTGTAATTCCTCTGTGTCAGAGCTGGAGGCATACTGTGGAGGTATAAATCCTCACAGAGAGAGGTTTTTGCAGGTATGAGAATTAATAAGTGCACCAAACATCGTCCAAGTGCAATAAATATTTGTTAGAATAAACTGAATGAAAAGGAGTGGGTAAAAAATAAACAAGCACAGGGAGATAAGAAAAGAGTCTTCAAAGGTGTCCTCAGCTGTGAAAATAAGTCAACCAAAGACACCAAGAAACAACTACAAAAAAAAAAAAGGCAAAAAGGGAAAGCATGGTGTCAAGGAAGTTCAAATTAGTGAATATTTAAAAGGCATGACTCATGGACACGGGCAACAGCATGGCAATTGCCAGAGGGATGGGGTTGGGGGGAGGTAGAAGAAGGTAAAGGGGGGATAAATGGTGATGGAAGGAGACTTGACTTGGGGTGGTACACACACAATACAATGTACAGATGATGTGTTGTAGAATAGTACACCTAGAAACTGTATGATTTTATTAACCAATGTCACCCCAGTAAATCCAATAAAGTGCTAAAAAATAAAAGTGAAAATAAATAAAAACATATGGTCACAGTGTCAAATGAAAATGCTATATAAGGAAACATGGTTATATCTTTCAGGGGGAGAAATGTGATTCAAAATGCTCTCTGAAAAGAATGTGATCCTTAAAATTTTCTGAAAACTTTGTTGCTGGAAGCAATTTATGATAACAGCAATCAACAACAACTATACACAAAAAGGTAAAGCCAATTTCAGCTAAAAAAGTAATTTAAAGTTCTTGAGTAAGGGACAACAGGAAAATAAAGAAAGTAAAAATTTCCTCTAACCAAATTTTTTTTTAAGTCATTTGACTTTGGTAAGCATAATGACATCCCGCTGCTGCATAACATTTATTCTTTTTCTTCTGCTTTCTCGGAAGAAAATAAACCAGCATTTCCCAAAGTGCAGGGAAACGAAGACCTTCCCTGTGAATATTTCAAACTTGTCTTCCAAAATACTAGGAGCCAACCTGGGATTCCTGGGTGTTGGACTTCAGAGGGCCTGCAACTCCCTTATGCTGCCTTCCATTTCTGCTCTACATGTGTGCAAGAGTGTCCACGGCTTCCATCAGATTCTCAAAGAACTCGTTACCTTACAAAAGTTATGAACCACTGTTCTAGAGAAAGTAATACATTTGGCCGCTGAGGGGAAAGGTTCAAAAAAGTTTTGATGGCAAATCAGGCTGACAGCTGCACTTCCCTACTCGTCCTTGTCACTTTTCCTTTCACTCAGTGGAAGTACTGCTCTCCTCTTGGGCTTTCTCTTTGCTTAAAAGATCAGCTCCTCCCTGTTTCTTCTCAGTCCCCTTTGCCGCATAAATATTGCAGTTTCCAGGACGCCATGTCCACTCCCCTTCTTTTCTTACTTTATATATTCTATCTGGCCGATCTGTACTCTATCTGGCTCTAACAGATTTCTACAGGATGGTTATAAAGTCTGGGAACATAGGTATAACATAAGAAATGATTGATTGATACTATATTATAACACATGACAAAATATTATTATCTGTGTTTTCAGAATTTATGGTCATCCTGTATATATTTATGGTTTCCAAATTAATCTCAAGTCAAGAAGTCTTTCTCGAGCTGGATGTGATTTTCAGACTGTGGATGGTGTATGTCTCTTCGGTATCCCCCAGATGCTTCTCACATAACATGTCCAGCATCACCTCCTCTTGCATTCTCCATCCTAGGGGATGGTATCCCCTTCTTTACCCAACTGCCAAAGTACAAATCCAGGAGTTAGCCTCTATAATGCCCAGGTTTCTGAGAATTATTCTCCGCAGATACCTCTTCTTTACCAGTTCTCTTTACAACTGATCACCAATCCTGTCTACTTTGCTTCACAAACACCTTCAATTCTTCCCCACCCCAGACCGTCACCACTGGTATTGTCTTAGTTCAAGTACTTGCCATTTCTTACCTAAACTCTTAGATTAGAGCTGGTCTTTTTACCTCCCATCTCACTAAAACACCTTCCAACTAATACTTCTTCCCAAGAATCTTCCTAAAATGCAAACCTGATTGTGATAATCTACTACTTCAAGCTCTTTCACAGCTTCTCTTGGCAAACAGCACCCTGTAGAGTCCTTGGCCGGACCTACAAGGCCCTCATCTTCTACCTTTCTACCTTCGTGTCTTTAGCGCTGCAGCCACGCCACCCACTTGGTTTTCCTCAAACATGCCTTGAGGTCTTTGCTGAGATTTCCCCTCCTGCTCCCCACCAGTGATGAGTTTCTCTTAATCCTTCAAGGCTCTGCTCCAGACTCCCTGGAATTATCCCTTTACCAATGGGGCTGGGACTCCCTGCAGGTTATCAGGACCGGGAAGCAGGCACAGGGAAACAAGGTGGTTCAACACCTTTGCTTCAATATCCAGGTTAAGGTAAGCTTGGTGTCAGGGACACAGCTAAACTGGGAGCAAAGCCAACAACAGAGTTTCAGCAGGTTAAGTTATGGGAGTATTAGGCTACAGCCCCTGAAAGTCCCACCAAGAATGGCATTGATCCAGAGTCCAAGGGAGAGCAGAGTGGGGCTGAGATGCTGTCTTAGCACAAGGAAGAGCGCTGTGGCCAGGGAGTCGGATAGGCCTCGAAGCGTCTGTCAGATACTGAATTTAGGGAGTTTCAATGTACTCTTATGGCAACATGTCCAATTTTATTTCTTTTGATAAGATACTTTTCTTTTTGGCACTTTTTCTAATAAAACATTAGTCAATTTTACTTGGAATAAAAAGATTTTTGAGGCTAAATTAAAGTTTTCAAGTGACCCATAAAATACAACTTCCTTCTTTTCTAGATGAAGAAATTGAGGCCTATAGAAGTGAAACAAAATTTCAAATACCATACTTCTAATTGGCGGCATACATTTGATAACATAACAGGAAACTAAGTAAAAAAAAAAAGTCACACATTTTCTAGGAGTTTTTAATCTGCAACAGAACATCAATGTCCCAATGCCCATGTTCATAAAATGCACAGAGTGGTATAAAAATATTAAACAAAGACATGAATGGGTAGATAGATAGATAGATAGATAGATAGCTATATAGGTCAAAGTCAATATTTTCAGCTTTATACATTGAAAAAAATCTCAAAAACAATGTGACTAGTAGTCCTATCTTTATAAAACTTAAAAATTATTTGAGTTGAGCAGACCAATGAGGGTACAGTCAAGAGAAAACAAAACAAAACAAAAGCTATTCTGTATGTTTGAAACAAAATAAAATTGGAACAGAGGATTGGTTACATAGATGATGGAAAAGCTGAGAATCGAAACAAAGAACGGTAAGACTCCACCAGGATGAGCAAAAGCAGGAAGGTGCCATCCCTCTTTAGGCTAGAGCAGTGATTATCGCCCAGTGTGCCACAAGAATTTTTAAAATATGCAATACCTGACTATTTAGTCAGGGGCACTGACCTCTTTTTCATTAGATTGTCAAATTAAAAAATGACGACAGCCAACGCAACAATAGCCACTCAGTGTGAATGAATCAAAATTATACCTATTTTTTTTCAGATCAACAAAAGTCATATTTTCTGGCATGCAAAGGAATTTTAGTAATTAGTTTATGTGCGCCATGATATGAAAAAGGTTGAAAATCAATGGGCCAGAAGGTCAACAGGAAGCGGTGGTATTCCCAGAGTCCATCCAGTGAAAGCTGGGCCAGGAAAGGGGTTTCCAGCTGGGGCTGGGTCCACGGAGTAAAAGCCTGCCTAATAGGTCCTAAAATTGCAAGGAGATTCATTCGCTACTTCCAAAAAACCACAAAAGACTTTCTTTCAGAGGAAGGGAAAGTCAAGTTAAATTAGGAAGTGATTCCTCCCCAGCTCCACCCCATCTCTCTCTGGTTTTTGCTTGCAATCTGATTGATCATCCTCACCTCCAGGGACAGCTCTGAAAAGAGAGAACTTTTCCAGCTCACTCTCCAAAAGAAGGAAGCTGTCCAATAATGCTGATTTGAGCCAACAGCCCATATCATTTCAGGTTAGGAAGAACGGCCTGAGGAGTGAGCCATCACAAGACAAAGTGACCTGGAGAAGCCTATTTCCTGAGCATAATGAAAACACCAAGGTTAGAGATGATGACTAACTGCAGTCAAATCACCTTCCAAGTTCTACTTTGCTTAATTAATCCTTTCTTCACTCTCTGACATATAGTGGATTCTTAAAGGAACTCTTTAAACATACACAGTCAATTGCCTTCTTCAAGCCAGCAAAAGCATCACCCAGAAAGACAGGAAGCAGGGAAGTCCACTCTGCTCTACTAGTGAGCTGTTTCTGGAAACCCACCATTTTTCATATCTATTCTTTTAGAGCTGGGGATAATACCAGAGAGGGTCTCTAGCCTCAAGTTAATCATTTGAGGGGAATATACAACAAGGCATCATTGATCCTCACTCCTCGGGTCACTCTGACTCATGGAGGCTTTCCAGCATTCCAGAACCTCATGCATTCCAGGATGTTGCTTTGTTATGGGGTCACCTGTCAGTGGGCCAAGTGATAAAAGGCTGATTGGCCATCTCTAAGCCAGATAAGCCTGAGGACACAAATGTTGGAGTTCGAATTTGTCTTTCCTTCCTTCCAGTTCACACTCCCACCTGGACACCCAGGCCACCCCTGATACATCCCTTTTTTCCCATTTATTCGTTTTTCATTCATCAATTCCTTTAATAAACATTTATTGGTTATTCACTATGTGTCAAGCACTGGGGATGGACCAGAGGAAAAAAAACAAGCAAAAATTCCTGTCCTCCAGGAGCTTATATTCTATTATATTTGGGCTGATAAACAAATAAGTGAAATATATAGTTTGTCCAATGAGCATGTGGGGTTATAGAAAAGAAATAAGGGGAAATGCTCTTTCTAGTGTAGGAACATTGAAATTTATAAAAAGGGGGCCCAAGAAAGACTTTTTTGTAAGGATGACCTTCTGAGAAAAGATGTGAAGCAAGGCTGTGCTAGGAAAGGGCATTCCAGTCAGAGGGAATGGCAAGTACACAGCTCCTGAGGCTGAACCACTCATGATGACATGATCTAGGACCAGCAAAAAACCCCCTGTAGTTAGAGTGGCATGAGTACAGGGAATAAATTGTAGGAGTAGGAGATGAGCACAGAGATGTGAGAGAGAGAAGATTTTGTAGAGCCTTGTGGGTCTTTTTAAGAACTATGACATTTACTCTGAGTTACATGGAAAGCCAGAGGAGTAACATGATCTGACTTGCTTTCTAAAAAGGATCACTCTGTTGGATGGAGATGAAAATGTAGAGGGCACAGGGCAAAAGCAAGGAAGCCAATTGCAATAATACGGGGAGAGATAACAGTGAAGGTGGTAATCGTTGCACTCTGAATATCATCTAGACGTATTTTTAAGGTCCTCCAAGGTACGAATTTGTGGCCACTCATCCTCTTTCCTTTAGTCTTTGGGATAAATCTAAGATTTAAATTAGTCTAGGGCACAGGAACCTGGGGGGTAAGGAGTTCAGTTACCAAAGCTGGGGTTAGTACCTCTCATTGATTAAAGAATCTGTGAAATGGGCAATAAATATAACAAGGAGGAAAAGAGATGAGGTTAGTATAGGCCAGGATGAGAAACAACAACATCAATACTGAGTTCCTAATAAAGTTCAGTCCCTATACTAAAAGGATGATATATGCTATTTTATTTATTGTTGATGCATTAGTCTGGAGTTCAGAGGAAAGGAGCTGGTTGGAGATAAAAATATAGAAATTATCAGTGTATACATGATGTTTAAAGCTCTGAGTCTAGATAAAATAACCAGGGGAGTGAGCTTAGCTAGAAAGGTAAAGATACCTGAGCCTGGGGACTCTCTGATCTTAGAAATCAGAGAGATGAAGAGGAGTCAATAAAGAAAACTGACCATTGCCATTTGCAGACCTACTAAGTAATAACCTTGAAAGTTTGAATCCAGAAATCTAAAGAGAAATTTAGATGTCCAACTACATGAAGCTCACAGGTTCCCTGAACAGGTTCAATCCAAAGAGATCTTCTCCAAAATACATTATAATAAAATTGTCTAAAATCAAAGACAAAGAGAGAATTTTAAAAGTAGAAAGAGAAAAGAAAAATTTCTCATATACAAGATAGCCCATAAGTCTACCAGTGGATTTCTCCATAGAAATCTTGCAGCCAGGAGAGAATGGGATGACATATTCAAAGAGCTAAAAGAAAAAAAGCTTCCAACTAAGAATATTTAACCTGACAAAGTTGTTCTGAAATGAGGGAGAAATAAAAATTTTCTCAGATGAACAAAAGTTAAGGGACTTCATCACCACTAGACCCGTCTTATAAGAATTTTCTAAAATAGCTCTTTAAGCTAAAATTGATGGCCACTAATTAGCAACATGAAAACATACAAAAATATAAAACACACTGGTAAAGGTAAGCGTATAGTCAAATTCAGACTATTCTAATACTGTAATATGGTGGTGTGTTAATCACTTAACTCCAGCATAAAGGTGAAAGATAAAATTATTTAAAATAACTACACTTACAATTATTAACGGATACACAATATAAAAAGATACAAAATGTGACATCAAAAATATAAAATGTGCAGGGTGGTAGTAAAAGGTTAGAGCTTTGACATGAAATTAAAATTCAGTTTTTATTGGTTTAAAAGAGACTGTTATATCTATGTTTTATGTTAACCTCATGGTATTCACAAAGTAAAAACCTACAGTAGATACACAAAAGATAAAGAGTTGGGAATCAAAGCATACCATTACAGAAAATCATCAACTCACAAAGGAAGACAGCAAGAAAGGGAAAAAGGATGAAAGGAACTACAAATCAGCCAAAAAACAGCTAGTAAGATAGCATTAGTAAGTCCTTACCTATTAATAATCACTTTAAATGTAAATGGATTAAATTCTCTAACCAGAAGGGATAGAGTGGCTGAATGGATTCTTAAAAACACACACACAAGACCCAACTATACACTTCTACAAGAGACTCTCACTTCAGCTTTAGAACACACATAAGCTCAAAGGAAAGGGATGGAACATATAGTCCATGCAAATAAAAAACAAAAGAGAGCAGGGGTAGCTATACTTATATCATACAAAATAGAATTTAAGTCAAAAACGGTAACAAGAGACAAAGAATATCACTACATAATGATAAAGGGGTCAATTTACCAAGAGAATATATATCCAACATCAACATCATAGCACCTAAATTAAACAAATACTAACAGATCTGAAGAGGAAAATAGACAATACAATGTAAAGGACATCAATACCCTACTTTCAATAATGGATAGATCATCCAGATAGAAAATCAAGTAGGAAACATTGGGTTTGAACTATATTTTCAAATGGACCTAACAAACATATACAGAGCATTCCATCCAATAGCAGCACAATACACATTCTTCTCAAGTACACATGGAACAGTCTCCATGCTAGACCATGTGTGTTAGGCCACAACACAGGTCTTAACAAAATTTTAAAAACTGAAATCTTACCAAGTAGCTTTTCTGACAATGATATGAAACTAGAAATCAATAACAAGAAAAACTGGAAAATTCATAAATGTGGAAATTAAACAACGTACTCCTGAACAACCAATGGGTCAAAGCAAAAATTAAAAGGGAAACTTAAAAAATATCTTAAAACAAAAGAAAATTGAAACACAATATACCAAAACATGGAGTGCAGCACATACAGTTCAAAGTGGGACTTTTATAGCAATACACACTTATATTAAGGGGGAAAAGCCGTCAAATAAACAACCTAATAACATAATAAACTACTTTTAATTGCTTGATTTATTAATTTTAAGTAATATAGTAAAGTGTGTATGAGACAGGAATTATGAACTGAAACCAGGAAAGAGAAGAGTCAGGAAAGCATGGCCAGTACTATAGTTTATGGTTCTGACCAAGACTTAATTTTTGCTAAACTCTAGATCACCTCATTCAATTCCAAAAAAATACACATAGGCTAAATTTCCATCTCTCACATGGTGTTAGATGTTCCTAGTTTTCAAAAAGAGGAAGCTGGGGAGATGTTTTCAAACATATTGTCTGGGTTTGTTTGCCCACTGTTTCATCACACGGGGTAGCCAAAAAAATCTTAGCTTGCTTCTGTGTGCCTATTTAACAATGGAGTGGATGATAGAAACAATTAAGAGCAAGTTTCATGCAGGTTAGAGTTGCCCAGGAAAGTGCCAATAGCAGACACCCCCATAAAGGGATTCAAATAGGTGGTGCATATCACTGAGTTGGACAAAGCTATGAATCTGATGGTGAAATCAAAATCCAAAGGCCAGCAAAAGCCAAACAGTCCTAAGAGAGTCACTGTAGCTGACTGTACATTTCTATTCATGTTTATACTGCTTGTTACAACAACTACATATACAAGGATTGAAATTCTAAGTGGATAATAAATATCAACATAAGATAAGCCAACTGAGGGATAATGGAGCTAAAGTTAAGGTTGCATAAATCTACAGTGTTTAGTACTGCTGAAAGATAAAATGATCAGAAACTTCCACCTGAGGATTCAGAGAAAAAAAAAAATAGCTAGAGGTGTTGAAAGGCTCAGTAAATGTTTGGAGAATTGAATCTCTACAGAACTTTGTGTATTGCTTGGGATGAAGTTAAATTTAGCTCTTAATCTGTATACCAGCAGCATAGAAATCACCTGGAATCTCATTAGGAATCAGAATCTCAGGCCAATTCCAGACCTGTTGAATCAGTATCAGCAATGTAATAAAGGCCCCAAATGATTTGTGTGTACACTAATATTTGAAAAGCTCTAATGGTGGGGGGGTTGTTTTTTGTTTGTTTGTTCTGGGGTCCGGTTTTTGTTTGTTTTTGTTTTTTGCTTTTAACAGTATCGTTGATGGAGTGGGTGAAAGGAAAGGAAATGGTGGCCAGTTCACCACCAGACTATGATAGAGAATTCATAGTCAACTAAACTTTCTTCTTAGATTTCAACAAAAAATCCAGGAAGCCCCTCAATTTGTGAGGCAAATGCAGATTAGTGAAGGAGGAATTTGGAAGGAAGGTATGAGCCCTAAATTAAATGCAGTCCCAGACGAGCTACCTCTAAAGGAATGGAAATTATAGTCAAAGAGCGACAAATCAATTTTGGTAACTGGAATTTCCAGATGCATGGAAAATATGAACTTTACAGGACTTCACAAACATTAACATTTCTGCAGAATCTTCAGTGGCTATGAATTGCAGTTGCTTGCGTAGCACTGACTTCTAACCATCTCCTATAGTGAACCCAACAGGCCTGCCCAAGTCCACCAGGAGCAGAATCCAAGAACGTTGTGTTCTAAGACAAACCAACACACGTGCTCTTGCCATCCTGAAAGTGCTTTCTGGAGAGGCCTCTTCCTTCTATACCACAGTGTTGAGCAAAGGGTGGAGAAAAGTCATATCATTATCCCATATATTTTCTTCGTCTAACCACAATTACAGGGAGCCTTGTGGCGTGTTACACAAACCTGTCATCGAGGTTGAAACTGAAAAATGTAAGTTACACAACAGTAAGATAGGCCTGTGCAACCTCAAAGCAATTTACTTAAGGCGCTCCTGCTTTCCGAGCTAACTGCCATTAACGCTGGAGAGTTTAAACATACATCCGTGCTGATAACTTATAAAAGGACCAGAAAAAATATTCTTAAATCATTGAATAGTATTAACTTCATGAATATCAGGTGCTGTGTTAATTGCATTCCATGCATTTTCACATTTGATCTTCAAAGGTAGTTCACTCAAAGGTTATGATTATCTGCATTATTTTTATATTAATACAATATTACCTATATTATTATACTATGATCATTTGTATTATTATTATCTGTACTATTTCTAGTAAGTATAGAAACAAAATTCCACTTGATTCCAAATCCTTACACTTCTCTACTAAAGGGTTAGACTTCCTCTTACGATTTGCCCAATCTCCCTACATAAAGTATAACCATCGTAGATTTTATGAGACAGCCTCATTGACCATCTACTTAAAGACCTTCTTGCCTGGACAAGTGCCTACTTGCAAAAGAACTTGATAAGAATACTTTTATGTATCTACTAAGCACAGGAAATCGCTCTAATTGAAGTGAAAAATTGACTGTTCATGCTGATTTCATCCTCACAGGGGCTGATTTACTACTTTCAGCACATTCTGTACCACAAATGATGTAGAACCATCTGTCCTCCCAAAGCCAGTTGGATCCCAGTTTCCAACTGTTCCCAGCACAAGGCAGAGGTAAGGAAGCACAGGCTCAGATCTGGAGAACACTTCTGCATGAGATAATGAAGTGGCGCCTAGAGAAAATCAAGGTGGTCTGGGTAGACACAGCAGTCACCAAACGGGGCAGGCATTCGCTTTCAGGAAATCTTTCCAATCCCAAAAGGCAGTTCTACCACAGTTACTACCTCCTAGGGGAAAGATCAGGGTAGTCCACCGCCTTCCCTGGAGGTGGGTGGTTAGCAACCAGCCCTAATCCAGGCTTCCAGGAACACACGAAGGGGCAGTGGCAGATTTATATGTCAGCAGGAAGCCAGCTTGCCACCCAGACGCTATTATTGGAACAGGATAAAACTTGGCGTCTGGTTGGCAGAGCTGCCAAGCACACCTTGCCAGTGACTGCAGGTGCTGGCTGCCGCTCCAGCAGTCTGGAGCATAGGAGAGTGCAAGAAAATATTACATGGACATATTTTCAGCTTAGGGCAGCGATTTACCAAAGTGGCTTGTCATTATGTTACTATATAGAAGAGCTTTAGTATGATATTGCGAGCTTATTGTAAGCATTGATGCATAATCAGCATTGGGGAAGGCCTTTCTCATAATCATTCTCAGTCAAGAGAGCTTCTTCACTGAGAATACACACACACACACACCCCAAATAAACATGTTTTAGAATCAGCAATAAAGCTTTCTATGTGTCTAAGGAGGCCATACACAAAGGAAGGAGAAAGCATTAAACTATTATAGAAAGAAAGGATGACATTTCCAAGTACCCAGATGAAATAGCACCCCCTCCGGCTGGGCATTTGCAGCCTTAGATTGAGCAGTGTGTGGCGAGGGAGGAGGTAAGGGGGCAATGGCAGGCATCTAAATAGAGCACAGTGTGGGTTTTTAGATCTCCAGGATGAAGAAACCTTACTGGAAAACTATTATTAAAAAAAGAGAGCAGAGGGTTCATAAGTAGAGGTTCCCATAGGAAGCCAGTGAAAAGAAACAAGGTAGAAAAAAAAAAATCTCCCAATTCAGAAAACTCATTAAAAAGGTGGCTATTTGCAATTGCTTCCAAGAAGTCATCTATTTGGTCAGGAAGGTTTCTGGCCTCCACTCTGCTATGAACAGGTCATGGAATCTGGGGAGCAGTCTCATCCTCTTTGAACAGGACACATACTCCACTTACTCAGAGAGGCTAATAATGCTTCCCAGCCCTGCCTGTCCGTGCCTGAAGACAACACGCCTGCCAGAAGGTGCCTGAGACTCTCCAGGCCATGATTAGCTAACTGCCCTTCCCCAGAAAAATAAATACTAGGAAGGTGTTAGGAGAAGGTGTCATTTCATTTAATTCACCAGCACTTGCCAAGCCCTATATGCCCAGCACTGCACACTAACCAGCTAACCAGAACAAGAAAATTGCTACAGATTAATTTCACAGGTAATTATTAAGCACTTGGTCAGTGTACGAACATTGTATCGGGTGCTGAGAAGGATATCTACCCCAGATCCCCAAGATGCTTACTGCCCAGTTGGGAATCTTAAATATACACACATCACCGTGACTCGGTATACAACTGTGAGATGGCTTTAGTTGGATTTAAGTCCTTACCTTATAAAGACATTATTTATCTTATAGTCAATTTTGCCAGTTAAAAGGCTAAAGAGTTTTTAAGAATGGTTAGTAGAGCAGGTTTAGAAATTAGTTCTGTGTGAATCCTATTATTTAGAAACCAAGGATGAGGACTGGATGTAGGAAATGGGTAAAAAGAGCTCAGGCTCTAAAAAAAGTCTTTGGACTCACTTAGCTGGAAATTATCCTTTTTATTCTTGGGCTAAAAGAGTCACTATGCATTCTGAAGAATTCTTACATCAAATGCATGACAATGTTCAGTTCTTAAATACTAGGAAGCTTCATTATTTTTTCTAATGCTAGATCTTTTTTCTTTGTACTGACAAAACTATTTCAGTTGTACCCCTCCCCCCGCAAAAAATCAAGGTAAGATAACATTACCAAAAATTCCCAGCTCCTTGTGCAAACGAGACAGAGCTCTTTCCTACAGCAATATATCATTAACTTGCCAACATCTGGGCTGGGAGGTGTGTGATGTTTTGAATCAAACTTCAAAGGTCAAGGGTAAGCAAGGACCTAGAATTACTATTGCATCTAAAATTATTTTATAGCCTTCAAAAGGACATGGAAAAAATGATTGCAATTCTTAAAATTATATGCTGCCTTTGGGCAAAACATACATCTGAGTCCTTGGGAGCACATAGGTAATGTAAACAGGGCCGGGCCATTTTCCACTTCATAGTCAGTGCCAGACAGGAGGCATGGAGGGCGGGGTGCCGCCTTAGAGTCCCCACCTGTTGTCTGAAATTAGCATGTGGGTATTCATCATTTTTTCCCACAAATAGACACCCCTTCCCATTTTTTCCATTACCTCCTTGTTCCCTAAGCTTGCAGTCTTGACTCGTTTTCACTTGTCCGGTTTTCACATTATTTATTCACTTACTTGACAATTATCTAATGACCACCTGTATCATATCAGACCCTGTGCTGGACGTTAGGATTATAATGGCCTCTGCCCTCCTAGAAACACAGTCTAATCTAGCATCCTAATAAGTAAACCACCCATTACAATTCAGTAGTATTTCTAAGAGTGTGGGCTCAACTAAGCTCTAGTAAATCAGAACCTTTGGTCTGGGGCCTAGAAGTCTACATTTAGTAAGCACTGAAGGTGATTTCTGTGCCCACCAAAATTTGGACAGCCAGTTAGTACAGAGTAGTTTGTGCTAAAGTAGGAAGCTATCATCACAGGAGAAAGGCAATAAGCCCTGATAGATGGACAAGAGAGTTGTCAGAGGAGACTTTCCACAGAAAATGATGCCTGAATTGAGATCTCAAGTATGCAGAAGAATTCGTCTGATTTGGGGGAAAAGATGGAGAGCACGCAAAAAAAGAAGGAAGACCACAGGGAGAGGCCTTCCTTACAAAACCCCGAAGTGGAAATCTTCATTCAGTGTGGCTGGGGCACTGAGTTCAAGGTAAGGAGTAAGGAGAGATTGACCGGAGGGTAGTCAGAAACCAGACTGTAAAGACCCGTATCTTGAAGGCACTGAACAACTACTGAAGGATTTTTAAAGAAGGCAGGGAAGAGAATGAAATGAGCAGAGTAGTTCTTTCTCCCAATTATTATGGGTCTGTGCTACTCAGAGAGAACCATGTTCAAGGTGGAGATTCTTTTGCCACCCTCTCCCCTAAATTTGTCCCTCTATTTCCACTTCTGCATATACACCTCTTTTCCAATACTCCTAACCTGCTCGTGTCTAAAATATGGCAGCATCTTTCAAAGCGGTTGCCTTGTCACCTTGACCAATCTCATCTGTTGAACAAGCTGTCAAAACGACCTCAGCCATTAATTTTATCATGTTGTCATCCTGCTCAAGAATATTGCTCTTTTCTTATCTGCAACTAAATCTTATCCTAACACTTGAGACCTGCCACCATCTCCTTTTCCCACCTCCGCCCCCTCAGCCCTAGGGTCTTCATGCTTTCTCAGCCATTCAAAGAAGCAATAACCATAACCATTGATGAAAACACTTACTCTTGAGTATTACCTCCCATTCGTATCACTCATTCAAGTTTATTAGTTTTAATTATAGAGTGAAAGGCCCTATTTTTTATCAAGGCAATGTCCAACATCAGTAAAGTAGGTTGGAAAGATTTTGTGAGAGCAAAGCTTCTCTCGACTTTGCGACCTTGTACTTGCTATAAAAATGGCCTAGCAAGACACAATCCAACCATGGTGGCAAGAGATGACACTTGTGTTTAGTTTTTATCCTGCTCCCTCATGTCACTTTGCATTTCATAATTTACAGAGGTGTTTTTTTTTTCATGAACCATCAGATTTTATGTTCTGTTATATTTCAGGTAGTTACAAAAAGGTTTCCCCCTTCCCCATTTCTGGAACACTGGGAAGTCATTTGGAAGGTTTCATTGCAATACTGGGGATTGGGCTGCCACCAAACTAAATTCCTCCGGATCCCCTGCCCCAAAGGAAGAAACTCAGAATCTATTCTAGACAGGGATGGCAATGTCTCATCCCCAATCTCTGGACCAATACCCTAGTCTGAGCCTCCCACCCCTTTTCGAGGTCATGGATCATGCTGTCACCAGAATAGGTGGGTAGGTTGTCCAGTCTAGTTTCAGATGAATTCAGGTAACGAGACTTCTGCCACCTCTCTTGGCAGATTTATGGAAATTGTGTAAGAATTATTTTTCCTGACTTCTAGGTAGAGTTTTCCTCTTCTCAGTTTTATTAAGTCAGTCATCTAAAAGTCAGAGTCATTTATGAGTCATAAATTATGTCTTTTATGCAATAAGTCATAATAGAGACAGGGATTGAGAGACAGAGAGAAGTCTTTTAAACTTAAGAAACCGTTTCCATAATTAGTTTTAGTAATGCCCAATATCATAGAGTCCTTTTTCTTTTTAAAAAACAGATTTATTCAGATATAATTCACATATCATGCATTTCACCATTTAAAGTGTACAAGTCAACAGCCTGTAATATATTCACAGGGTTGTGCAACCACAATCTAACTGTAGGAGATTCTCCTACTCCCAGACCCCAACTCCTGGCAACCAACTTTTGTCTCTCTACATTTGCCTATTTGAGACATTTCATATAAATGTAATTATATAATAGGTGGTCCTTAATGAGTGATTTTTTTCACTTAGCATAATGTTTTCAAGTTTCATGCACACTATAGCACATAACAACATTTCACTCCTTTTTATCATTAAATAATATTTCACTGAATGTATATACCACATTTTGTTTATCTATTCATCGATTGATGAACATTCAGGTATTTGCACTTTTAGCTATCACAAACTATGCTGCTATGAATATTTGTATACAAGTTTTTGTACAGATATATTTTCTAATTCTGTAAATATCTAGGAGTGGAGTTGTTGAGTCATATGCTAGCTCTACATTTAACATTAAAGGAAGCACAAAACTGTTTCCACAGCAGCTGCACCATTTCACATTCCCACTAACAGTGTGCGAGGGTTTCAATTTTTCCACACTCTCACCAAGAGTTATTACCTGTGTTTTTTATTATAACCATCCAAGTGAGTTGTATCGCATTGTGATTTTGATTTTCACTTCCTTGATGACTAATAATGTTGGGCATTTTATACGCTTCTTGACCATTTCTATGTCTTCTTTGGAGAAAGGTCTATTTGGATCCCTTGTTCATTTTTTAACAGGATTATTTGTCTTTTTATCATTGAGTTGCAAGAATGCTTTCAATATTCTGGATACAAGTCCATTATCAGATATATGATTTGCTAATATTTTCTCCAATTCTGTGGGTTCTCTTTTCATTTATTGATGATATTGTTTGTAACACAAGTTTTTTAATCTGAGTGTAATATAATTTATCTTGTTTTTTCTTTAGTTGCTTGTGCTTTTCGTATCATCTTGAAGATCCAAGGTCATGAAAATTTAACACTTTTATAGTTTTTGCTCTTATATGTATATCTATGATGCATTTTGAGCTAATTTTTGTATATGGTGTGAGGTAGGCATCCAACTTCATTCATTTGCATGTAGATATCCAGAGGTCCTAGTACCATTTGTCAAAATGACTATTTGTACCCCCATCATATTGTCTTAGCACCTTGTCAAATGTCAATTGACTATAAATGTAAGGGTATGTATTTGGTTTCTTCATTCTATTTCATTGATCTATCTATCTATCCCCATACCAGTTCTACACTGTATAGATTACTGTACTTTGTAGTAAGCTTTGAAATTGGGAAATGTGAGTTCTTCAATTTTGCTCTCCTTTCTCATGATTGTTTTGGCTATTTTGGGTCTCTTGCAATTCCACATGAAATTTAGGATTAGTTTATCAATTTCTGCACACCCACCCTCCCAAAAAAAAGTGAGCTGCAACTTCGATATGGACTGCATTCAGTCTCTAGACCAACTTGGGAAGTATTTTCATCTTGACAATATTATGGACTCTTAACCCATGGTTATGGGATGTCTTTCTATTTATTTAGATCTTTAATTTCTTTCAACATATTTTATAGTTTTCAGTGTACAAATTTTATACTTTTTAAAATTTATACCTAAGTATTTTACTCTTTTGATGCTATTATAAATGGAGTTTTTTCTTAATCCATTTTTGGAATGTTTACTGCTAGCATATAGAAATACAATTGACTTTTGCATATTGATCTTATATCCTGCAATCTTGTTGAACTTGCTTGTTCTTTCTAATGTCTTTTTTTTTTAGTGTAGTCCTTAGGACTATTTATAATCTGTATACAAGACCACATTGTCTGCAAATAGAAATAGCTTTACTTTTTTATTCATTACCTGGATACCCTTTGTTCTTCTTTCTTGCCTATTTGTCATCTAGTACAATGTTAAATAGAAATGATAAGGTCCTGGCTGGGTAGCTCAATTGGTTAGAACATCATCCAGATACACCAAGGTTGTGGGTTCTATCTCCAGTCAAGACACATACAAGAAGCAACAAATGAATGCATAAATAAGTGGAACAACAAATCAATATCTCCCTCTCTCTCTCTCTCTCTCAAATCAAAAAAGTGATAAGAAAAATAAATGTCATGAGGATGTAATCTATAGCATAGAAAATATAGTCAATAACACTGAAATAACTTTGTGTGGTGACAGATGGTACTACACTTATTGTGGTGATCATTTCATACTGTATATAAATATTGCACTATGATGTATACCTGAAACAAATAGTATATTATTACCAGTTACATTTCAATTTTTTAAAAAAGTCATGAGAGTGGGCATCTACATTGTGTTCCTAATCTTCGGGGAATGGAATTCTGCATCTATATTAATACACAGTTTTCTTTTCTTGTGGTATCTTTGTCTTATTTGGTCTGGCACTCCTACCTCTTAGAATCAGTTAGAAAGTGCTCTCTTCTTTTCTATTTTTTGGAGGATTAATGTTAATTATCCTTTAAATGTTTGGTAAAATTTACCAGTAAAGCCATCTAGCTCTGAGTTTTTCCTTGTAGGAAGGTGGGGTTTTTTCATACTAATTCAATCTCTTTACTTATAGATCATTTAAATTTCTATTCATTCTTGAGGCATTTCAGTAACTTGTGTCTCTCAGAAAAACGTGTCCATTTTCTCTAAACGATCTAATTTGTTGGTATCTAGTTGTTCACAATATTCTCCTTAATCACCTTTATTTCTGTAAGATAAGTAGTTATTACCCTCTTTCATTCCTGATTTTAGTGCTTTTACTCTTTTCTCTTTTTTTTCTTAGCCTTACTATCTGAAGGTTTATTAATTTTTTATATCTTTTTAAAGATCCAACTCATGGTTTCATTGATTTTTCTATTTTTGTTCTCTCCCCTGTTTTACTTATTTTTACTCAAGTCTTTATTCCTTCCTTCCACTTGTTTTAGGTTTAGTTTGTTCTTCTTTTTCTAGTTTCTTAAGGGAGAAGTCAGGGTATTGACTTAAGATCTTTCTTCTTTTTTAATATAAGCATTTAGAGGTATAAATTTTCCCTGGGCACTGTGTAGCTGTGTCTGATTAAGTTTTGCTGTGTTGTTTTTATTTTCGTTTATCTCAAAGTATTTTCTAATTTCTCTTGAGGTTATTTAGGAGTCTGTTGTTTAGTTTCCACATATTGGTGAGTTTTTCAAGTTTCCTTCTATTATTGATTCCTGATTTAATTTCATAAGAGTTCTTTTATTTTTAAGCACTTTGAAAGATCCAATAAAAATTACACCTGTTGCAGTTTCATTCCAAATGTAAAAACAAACAACGAAAGCCTGTGCCCAAATAAGCCGAGACCAAGCAATTTAAGGAACAACCCCTGGAAGGGGAAAGAGTGCAACAAGCATCCTAGCGACTTTTTTTCTAGTGACTCTAACTCTTTATATCTAAAAAATAGATATAAAATGCCTTTTTCGGTTTTCACAGGGAACATTTAATTTAGAGAACTCACACATACCAGTGGGGACAATGAATTCATAGATTTTTTAGATAGAGAGATGATGGGAGAGGACTAAAAAATATTAGTGGTTTCTCCAATCTAGTTTTAAGTGATTTCAAATAACAAGACTTCTACCACTTCCCTTGGCAGATTTATGGAACTTATATAAGAAATATTTTCCTGACATTCAGGTTGAGTTTTCCTTTTCTCAATTTCATCATGTCAAGCATAGCTGTGCCTCTGTGCACCTCCCCAAACAGTTCCTCTCCTTATTTAGTTTGAGTCTCAGCTCCTCAAGGACCTACAGAAGGCTATTCTATCCCCTTTTTATACTCTTCATCCAAGTCAAACATATTTAGGCCTCTTAATCTGTCTTCGTAAGCCAGCTGTTATACTTTTGAATTTCTGTTCTTTGAATTTAGTCCAGTACATTCACTCTTTGTAATTCAGGGGGACCCTGAACTGTGTGTGAGTCACAAGGACTCACTCTTGATGTCACATAAGCAACTGTCTACCTCCATGCCCCTGGCATTTTATTTGACCTATGAAGCCCAAAATAGTACTTAAAAATAAAAAAATAATAAAAAATAAAGACGTTTGCTTTCCATTACCAACCACAGGTGGTTTTCAGTCTCACTGCTTTCCAAGTACTGAACCACCATCCTGTTGGAAGTCTGTCAGTTGGATTATTTTTCCCTCTTTTGGGCGGCAGAAATAAGCAAGTTCTTTCCCTGGCTCTCTCAATAGCCCCAGCAGTTCATCTGGTCTGGTTCAGCCATTCACAGCTCAGGCCTGCCAAGTTTACAAGTGCACAAGTTCTCTCAAAATCCTGCTAGTGTACACTGGCTATTTCTAAACCCTGGGGCTAATCTATACCTTCATACGCCTCCCAGTGGCTTGGCAGATTCACAAACACACAGTCTGATTATTTTGTGTGCTTTTAAAAGACCAGCTGAAAGTATAAGATGTTCTCTATCTAATTTTTAGAATGCTGCTCTCAAAATGATCCAATAGCTCTTGGATTCCAATGGTGTATAAGTACTACTAGTAGTCTAAGGAAGTACAAGTACACGGTAAGTACTAGTACTAACACAGGGTATAAGATTCACACATACAACCTCTCAAAACTACTAATGACTGAGCATTTTGCACTGATTCCTATCTACTGATTTTTATGAGCGAGATATACTGACATCTCATTCATTTGAATCCCGCTAATTGAGAATGTAACGTTGCCCGGGCGAATATTTATCTTTGTTCTGTGGACAAAGATTCCATAAATAAATAAATAAATAAATACTGTTTGGGCAGGGTTGTTATAATGGGCACATCTAAAGAAATAATGATGCCTGAGGAGTGTAACATACCAATTATTGGGTATTTTCTTCATGAGTGTGTCTTACATGTTCATTAAAGCAGGTTTATAGCATCTCTGCTTGAAAGGCTGTGGTAAAAAATTAATTTGAGTTACGTATGAAATAGAGAAGACTATATCTCTTTTCAGTTGGGATTTCAGGTTTTTCTTTACTTCCTATATCATTGGAAAATTATATGTGTGTCATTCCTTTAAGTTCCAAACACAGATACAAAACCAGGATCCCAAAATGGAATCCATCTCTTACTACACTGGTTTACTTGCATTTAACATTTTGTCTTCAGTGGTCATTCCTTTGCTCAGAAATAACTCTAGAGGCATTATCATCATGTGATTCCTTTCAGATAATGTATATGTTAGATTGTAAGCCCCTAAGAGCAGAGACTGGATCTGTGCTTTCTAGCACAATGCATTGCATATAATCTGGTCTCAAGTAATGTAAATTGATGATCAGGAAAAACTTGAATGCCTTCAACCAAAAGAGTGAATAATAGAAATTTCAGGCATTTTGGGTGCTCTTTTGAAATGAGTGGGACTTTTAAATTTTTTTTAATTATACCACAAAGACTTTCTTTGCTCTCCCACAGACAGAGTATCACAGAGTAGTGTTTAGGGTGCCGGAGCAAGACATTGGCTCAGATGACTGCACCTAAAAAATAAATATTCCCTAGCAAAGAGCAAAGTAGAATCAGCAGCAGGATTACAGTCTCAGCTGAATGAATCCAGGGCAGTGGCATGTTCAGGTCAGGTAAATGACAAACCCAGATATACAACTGATCTCCTAGAACTAGAAGGGACCTTATAGAGTACTTTGTTTAATTCTTTCTTTTCCAGATCTAGATACTGAGACCAAGAGAGACTTGCCCAATAACACAAAAGTGGTACTAAAGCCAAAACAAAAACACGTTTTTCCTGTCCT
Source organism: Mormoops blainvillei (assembly GCA_004026545.1). Classification (NCBI taxonomy): domain Eukaryota; kingdom Metazoa; phylum Chordata; class Mammalia; order Chiroptera; family Mormoopidae; genus Mormoops; species Mormoops blainvillei. The sequence continues at coordinate 138,525 of PVJD01000289.1, forward strand.
CCGACACCATGCTCTTTCGTTATTTGTATTACCCCAGGTTCGTTATTTGTATTACCAGTTGAGAGGGTGGCCATCCGTATAAACCCAAAAACTTGTCACTGACTCAGATTTTTTAAGTTTAAATAGGAAAAACATTTGTTGGTATCTTATTCAAAGGAAGCCTAAATCTTATGCTTTACATAACATTATTTCATGCTTCCTTATGCCAGGTGTCATAGTTAATTACTCTTCATGATATCCTAAAATATTTTTGCTTTAAAATGGTCATTATGCTACCACAAGGCAAAAAAAAGTGAAATAACTATAACTTAACTCCCCTGAGATGGTAAGTAGGATAACAGGCCGTCTACAGAGGAAGACCACTCAATGAGCCAATTCAACTGTTTATGTAAGTAGATGAATACACAAAGCTTCCCAGGTACAGCGCTGCTCTTCTGTGTCTTGGGGAGCCCAGAGGACCTGCAGGAGAACAGTTACTATTGTTCCTGGCCACAGTCTCATTTGAATGCTATGTCTGTATTATAGCAGGCAAAACAAAAGGCCAGAAGCAGGTTCCAGAAAAGAACAGCAGAGCCTAACTACACAATTTCTCAAATTTCTAATGAGAAATAGCAGGGTTTCCTATCTTTTCCTAAACCCCAAGGTTTCTTACATTTCCGAGAACTTTGCCAGGTGCGGGTATTCGTGTTGGTGTCAAGTATCAGAAATGTATATTAGAAGCCAACATGGTAGGCCCCAGGAAAAACTGTGAGATGCTTTCTTACACCTCAACACATCCTCAACACCTTCCTCCTTTTCCAGGCTTCGGTTTCCTCCAAAAGTATCTCATGTCCTGGGGATCCTGATACAGGCACATGGCAGGGATGGCAAACATAAGACATGTGGCCCTACTCCTTGCTTGCTGTACCTATGGAAAACATTGTTAATCATGATTCTTTTCCCCAGTGAATGTGGCCTTCCAGCTTATCTCAATGCAGAATTCCAAACAATCACTCCTAATCAAACATAGCACACAATATAAAATCTGTTTGCCATCCCTGGCTTAAAGTATCATCATGATCCAGAAGAACTGGCCTGGAGGGAAAACTCTTGAATCCCAAAAGTCTCCAATGACTCAATGGACTTGGACAATAACATTTAAAATAACAAACTGTGAGGGTTGACCTTTCTCCCCTCAAATCATACCATTTTAAGGAAGAAGCAGCCTGTGTTTGCCCAGAGAAAATAAGGAAGCCTTTGAGAATACTGTACCCTGCAGCTAGAGACCCTTCAACAATCAGATTTAACAGAACGCCTCACCATTCCTTCCCGTAACACTATGGTTCTCCAACTTCAGCGGCCATCAGAATCACCCAGAGGGCTTGATAAAATGCAGATTGCTGGGCCCCATGCTCAGATTTTCTGATTCTGTTGGTCTTAGGTGGGGGCCAGAAATTTGCAGAAATAAGTTCCTTAGTGATGATGATGCTGCCTATCTAGAAACCACATCAAGAGAACTGCTGCTATAACCTGGTGCACTGGAGGTTCCGTCCTGACCTTTATCCCTAACTTTGCTCAGCTGAAACCACATTTTTAAGGTCTCAAAGGTGTAGAAAGCAACTCCCATTGCCTTCTCTCCATCTCTAGTCCCCTGGCCTCTCAGCTGTATTTTGTTTTGATACCCACTCCTCTCTTAGCTGCCCTAATGCTGAAACACCCAGAGTTTCCTCCTAAATAAAATATTGAATAAACCTTCAATATCTTCTTACATCCATAAAAACCTAAGATTTGGTCCTTAGTTCTTTTATCTTTCTGAACATATTTTATCTTACCTATTTCCATAAATGACTACAGGAACCACATTCTGCATCACCCAAATACATGCCTTCATTGTTTACTTTTTCCATCTTTATATTATCAGCACGTGTTGGGTACAATGCCAACTCCCCCGTTCAACATGGTCCACAAGACAGTGGAATCTACCTTTCTAGTCTTGCCTTACTTCCTTCCCCCAAATGAATTATGTACTGACAGCTGTACTGCCTACAACTTTTGCTTCCAAACTTGTGGGTTTTATTCATCCAGTGCCTCAAACTGAAAGGCCCTTATAGCTTTAGCTCCTTGTTCAAATCCTATTCAATCACCAAAGTCTAGTTATGTACTGCTGCCTTTATGAAGTCTTCCCTGATTACCCCAACTGGACAAGCTCTCTCCCTTTCCTAAACTCTTCTTGTAAGCACCTGTCACCTTTAGCCTCTCTTCCTCTCCTATGTACATACCCTTTCCCTCCTATCCTGAGGGAGGTCCCCAACTACAGGCATATCTTGATGACCATATAGTCTCCTATTTTTTTTTTTAAATCTTAACTGCCCATATCCAATTATCCTCATCAATCTGCTGATGTTTGTCACACTATGTGTTCTAATTTTTGGTTCAGAGCACACATTTCCCAAAATAAATAACCCATGATTTATTCTGGGACATTATCATGCTCCTTTTGGTATAAGAGCCACCCAGCAATATTACAGATACACCCTTGACAATAATCTAATGCTTTCCACATTAGCCCTAGCTATTCTATGCCACAAAGACCTTTTATTACCTCTAAGAAAAGAGCACCTGCCCCAACTCCATCCAGCTAAATGTGCTAAATATTTAATCTGCACACTCAGCCTCAGCAAGGCCCTGCGCCAGTTCTAACCCCTCATTGTTGTGGTCTATCAACAGTCCCACTCCCACCGATATGTAGAGCCTAGGGTTAGATTTGCTGTTGCAAACATGATATCCTGTGTCTCTGAAGGAAGCCACTGGGGCCCACAAGTCTGCTGACTGTAGTCCTCTAATCAGACCCTACTGAAATCTACCCAATCTACATGATTTTGCTTTCTCCCCCAGTTCCAAGTTTGCATTCTAGTTCTACTGACTCTGAGGCACATTCTTGAATGGGTGCCTACGGCTGACCTAGTCCTCACCAGGCACCTCTCCACAGGGCCTGGATGCTGTCACCAGTCCTCCAGGCCTCCAGACAGGTCACCCTTGGAAAGGATGCTAGCTTCGAACTGTGAGTATTGCTGCTCCCCAGGGATCTCTGCTGTTGACCACTACTCACCGGATTAGAGCCTACCCAGCATTTCCAAGAACTCCCTGAATGTAATGATCTGGGCAGCCTCTGGGCCACATCATTGTGGTTAATGATAGTGATCCACATGACATCACCTTTCCAAGAACTCCAAGGCCTGGATGGCTGCCATCAACCCGCTTCCCTTGGTATCCCCTGGCCCTGGGTCCTTCGGGGTCTCCCTCTGCATAGAGTTGAGAAAGGCCACACTGGTGCTGCTACTGGCTGCCATATGTTCTTCCTGTCGGTAACGTGAGTTGGGGCCTTGATTATCACTCACCCACCCCCTCCAGCTCTAGCCCAGCTATCACAGCATGAGGAATGAGACATACCACACCAGTCACAGAGGGTAAACTCTTCTTGAGAGCTTCCTTCTGCTCAGACTCTTGTCCTCTGATCAAGGTGACATAGGGCTCCCTGTAACCCTACTCTCCTCCCAACTAGCATCAGAAAAATTGAAAGAATTAGGCTGTGGGAGAGAGAGAAATAATTCTGCTTTCTTGGGGTATCTCAAAACCTGAACATTCTTGCCCTAAAACTTTCACCCACCCTCTGGGAACCATGTATTGAATACCCACCAAGGACCATCAAGAAGTTCCACTGCCCAGGGTTGGGACAGATGTCTGAACAGTTGTAGGAAGGGTAGTTTTTATCTTCAGCTCAAACTTCTCATCCTTATACACTGGATTTGTATAATTTTCAGATTGCCCTGGAGAAAACTTCAATAGCTTCTCAAAATAATGGAATTCCCAATGCAAGTTTAGCACACATAGGAAACAAAGACACACACTGTAATCACCAACAGTGACATTCCAATTCAACACCTGGCAACCATTCATTAATTTGACTGGTTGCCAACATCCTTAAAAGAATAAAACTTCAAGACCATGTTGCTAGAATACACTGTTCTTGTATCTGGCAATTTTTTTCCCCATACTCTTGCCAATGAAAATAAGCCGTCTGCTGATCCAACGCTGCTATAAGGAAAATTTAAGATGGAGAACACTAGTTGTCAAGCTCTTCGACCTTCTACTTGTGCTTATGAGTTACTGCTTGTCCAGCTGGTCTTCGATTTGATTCAGTATCATTCAGCAAACTCTGATTTGGGGGCTATTGTATAACAGAAGTTGCTTCAGGTTCTGCTGTAATCAATAATAGTAGAGGATTTGAAAATTTACAAAGCACTTTTCTGATGTTTCATCTCATTCAATTATACATACCTAATGACCTTATAGATCAGATCAGAATAAAGCTAGCGGTCTTGCTTCTTACCTCCTTCTACCCAGCAACCCAGCAACCCTTGAGTGGTATCTGTGCTAGATCCCACTCGAGTCAGCACTCTGTTCAAAAAAAGCCAGGGGTGGGGAAGGGCAGGCAGTGGAAATAAGAAAACTAAGTGGTCCAGAGAGTTCTAGCAACCAGTTTCTATAACCTATTTACCTAACTGCTCCATTTGTCTCAATACAGCTCTCAAGGCTTCTGCCTCCACCCTGCCACTTCCAAAATATTTCAAATTAATATATTAAAATGCCCCCCCAAATGAAAATGCCTTAAATCATGGCTCTCGCTGAATTTGGGGGCTACTGTTAATGTTGGTGGTCAACTAAATAAAAAGAGTAGAATTTTGTTTTAATATTCTCATGGTTTGGGTTGTAAGTCATGAAGAACCTATCCAAACAACTTTTCATATTGACCTTTCCTACACTGGCCACTTCCACGTAAGTCATCCATGACTTCTAGTCATTTCACACACTTTGCACTGATATTTAATATGCAAATGGAGATAGGATGACTTAGATATTTTTTCATTTACGTAGGAATATGTTTGTTAAGTGCTGTCTAAGTTAGGAACTGAAGTCAAATCCACAGGTTAAAAAAAGAGTTTTGTTTACAAAAAATAAAAAAAGAGAAAAAAATCTTGTTCACATCATTTTTCTACGATGCATCTGAATAATGGCTGGGCTATAAATAGAAGATGCAAGAATGACTAATTCTGTTTTGATTCCATCTCTTCGATGACAAAGGAAATCCCTCTGTACAAATATTAAGCTAAATCATAACAGCTGGACTTAAGGAATTTTATTTAGAATATCTACATCAAACAATTAAGAATGCCAACCTTGAAGATGGACAAATAACTCCCAAAGGAACCCAGTTTTATAACTGTCTACTCAGAGAGATATGTGTTTTAAAAGAAAGATTTAAGCACAGCCTTGTTTTAAGAGAATAGTCCCTTGAAATCATCACTGCTAATAAAATGCAAGAGAAATTCACCCCCAATTACTTTATCCTTGAAAAATCCCCCTGTCTTTAGAGACTGAGAGTGTATGCATCATTTATAGTTAGAATATTTCTTTTAGAAATTTAGTTATATCTTCAGAAATTTGTCAGCTAAATTAAGTCCCTAGCCATACAGAGAGAATTGTGCTGGCACCACACTGGGAAGGGAATGAATGAAAGACTGGATTGAATTTTCCATGGAAGCCGACAATTAAAATTGTTTTCTTTGGTATATCCCTTTCTGTCAGTTGTTTTTGAGCTCTCCAAGAGAAGAAAAAAGTTAAGAAGCCTGATTCAGTCATTTCCAAATCTCACTTCCAGTTTCCATCTTATTAAAGACATGACTTAACTTTAATGTGTGTAGCGTAAACAGAATCATAAAAGGGAAAGAATTAGAACAGTCTGAAAGAGTCAGTGTCCAAGGCAGGAAAATGCCACCGCTGATTTGCTCTTTTTATTGTTGTTGTCCTTTTGTATTGTTTACTGCAAGTAGAAATTCCCTGTCCCTCTGCTGCTGATTCCTCACCCTTCATTACAATCGTTGGGAATTCCAATTTCACAAAGTTATTACAATATGGCCACAAATAATCCATCTTGTCAAGTCCATCTTCGGGACTGAAGATAAAGTTGGAGCTGAGTTGCTACACACATCTGGAGAAGGTTCGTTACTTGTAATCGTGAGCCGCTCTGTTAATGCACCCATGAGAAAGGGGCTGACAGGCTGCATATTTCTGCAAACTGTTCCCAGAAAGAACCAATTTCCTGACTTCCATGTGGTGTCAATAATGGAGGCATGAGATGGAGCAGTGCTTATGAAATATTGAATCTGCTTACAGAACCAGCGAGCAGCAAATTCAGACCACCTGTGAGAGGAAGCCTTGCCGTGGGTGCTCATACTTTGGCACACACGTGGCACATGTGAATGATATGCTCTAATCTACGTATTTGGGCTTATTTTCCACAAAAGTCCCTGACAGTGGTAGTACAAGAAAGAGAGACGAGGTAGGGGGGAGAGATATGCAATAAAACACATTTCTGCACATTTAGAATTGAAACAGTTCAAATCACTGACATTATTAAATTTACTATCATAAGCAGCCAAAGTTCATCTTATTCATCAGGAAAAAAGTGACTGATGTTTCATGGCATTAGTATTAGATCATTTTGGTTCTTGCCAATAAAAACAAAGCATTAGTGTTTCAATGTTTTAATATCATGATTTAATTCTCTCAATGATATTAGGACCAAGAAGCTCAACCAACGTGAAGACCCCATCAAAATTCTTGAGTCAAAACTATGGTTCTAAAATGAGTTCACCATCCTGACCTCCCATTTCACAGCATATATTTTATGCTTGTGACTTTCCAAATATGGGCTCTTCACATTGCAAATGTAAAGTTTTATATCACTAACTTGTGTTTCAAGGGTTTGCCTAAGTAAATAGAAAAACATCTGGGCTCTTTTTACTGGCAAAAGCAAAGAGATATTTGACCTAAGATCAGATTCTGAGACTTGAATGTTAACTTGGTCTTTCCACAGAACGTCTCTAATTTTCCACAACTCTCTAAGAGGGTTCAGTCCAGAACTTTCAGGGGAAGGATGAGACAAAGCATATGTCCCAGTAAGACATATGCCCCACTTGGCTTCCTTTAGCCCCGAACATTACCCATAGGTCTAAACCATTCTAGAACAAACCTTCAAGGTCTCAACTAACCTGTGAGCATCTAGCTCAAAGTCTCTCCGGATAGAAGGGTGCAGGATATTGCTTCAGCTGTGAGTCTGTCTGAGCTTTCCGTCTCTCCCATCAGCAATTCAAGGGCACTTTGGCGATTCTAGTCTGAGATTTCCTAGGCTTCAAATAAGCCCCCTTCCTAGGACTCCCAAGAGCCTGGAGCGACAGCAGTCTGCAGAGTGACATCCTGGGCCTCAGCTCCACAGAGACTTGGCACTGCCTTCCACAAGCAGAACAGGTCCCAGCTCCAAGGACAGAGCGCAGAGGGCACAGACTCAAGAGGACTGGCAGTGTGGCCGTTTGTTCCAACACAGCTCTGGGCAGCACCATTCCCATTATGCCCCATGTGACTGGCACACCTAGACACAACTCCAATGAAAAGATGCCCATTGCAGTTGTGCAGCATGGTAACTCTTGGATTCTAGTCTTACTCTTCTTGAAATTTTAATTAAAATTCAAAAATAGCAAACCTATTAGCTTTTGACTAAATATTTTATTAAAATTAATTTTTCTTGTTTAACTAAAAAGTTAAATTTCTATGATGAATATAAATAATTGTGCTTCTTCAAAACATCCTGGCAAAAAAAAAAATATCACAATTGCCTAAGGTTAAGAACCAGGCCTGTTTAAACAGTTATCCTCCTCACAAGTTCAATGTTTCTTAGAATTTTTGAACTGAAGATTATATATTAATATGTTCACACAAAGACTTATATGCCAATGTTCATAGTTGCATCATTCATAATAGCCAATGAGTTGGAAAGAATCCGAGTGTCCATCAACTGGCGAATGGAGACAAACTGTGGTATGTCCATAGAATAGACTACAATTCAACAATGAAAAGAAAAAAAGTCCTAATCTATGCTACAAAGTGGATGTACCTCAAAAACATTGTACTCAATGAAGAACTGCACAAAAGACTGCATACTGTATGACTCTATTTATATAAAATATTCAGAAAAGACAAATTTATAGAAACAGCAAGTAGATTCATGGTTGCCTGGGGTTGAGTGGGAATGGGATATGACTGCAGATGGACACACCTTTTTAAGGTGATGAAAATGTCCCAAATTTGGATTGTGGTGATGCTTGCCCAACTCTGTAAGTTTATTTTTAAAACAACTGAATGCATACTTCAGAGAAAAGATTATATAAAACAATAATGCTTAATATGTATTAAGCATTTACTCTCAAGAGCTGTAATAAAGTATTTATGTATGTTCTTTTATTTAATCTTCACAACAACCCTGTTGGATAGGTGCTATTATTCTCATTTTACAGACGAAAAGGCTGAGGCTCAGAATCATAAATTATTCTCTCAGAGTCACAAAGCTAGGAAAGATGGAATGAGGATTCTAGTTCAGACTATCTGACTCAACAGTTCAACCGCTATACCAAAGCTTCCCAAAAGGTGTTCAGCGTACTCAATTTGTTAGAAATATGGTAAAACAGGGATGCTTGTCACCCTCTGGTATAATCAGGCAGGACCTAGAGCAGGCAGAACCCCAGGCCAATCCTCTTCAAGATACAAGTAGCGTCAGCAGTTTACTCTAAGTGCCATGTAAGTGTGTTTATTTTGTACATGTGCCATAACTCAAATCCTCACCAAAGTTTGTAATCATATTTGCTTGTTCCACTTATTTATGCATTCACTGGCTAATTCTTGTATGCACCCCAACAGGGGATTGAACCCATAACCTTGGCAAATGGGGTCAGCGTTCCAACCAACAGAGCTACCCAGCCAGGGCTATAAATGTATTCTCTTATGCTGTAGCTGTTGACATTCCCTACAAGGAGATGACTGGGCAGGATCACATTTGGGATTTGTGGTGGACCTGTACTTGGCCTCCAGGCAAGTGCCCTTTCCTCCATGCATGGTGCCTTCTGTGTCATGATAGAATATTTGACTAGAGGATATAACGGCAATTGCCCTTAAAGGCAAAATAATTTAATAATTTCAGATTTTAAAAAACTTCATTTTCAAGAACATGTAAACACAGAATAGAAGAACCCTGGGCTTCATCCTTAAGTGCTCTCTTTCCCACACACCTGACTAATAATCAAGTTCCAGATCTTCTATCTTCTAACCTCCTTTTGATTCCATCCATTTTTCTCCATCTTCACTGCTGTTACCCACCATCTCTAACCTGGATTGCCCCAGTTGTGAGACAGTGGTCTCTATGCAACCACTGTTGCCTTAAACATTGATTCTCTATGCTGTATCCTAAGTGGTTTTCCTAAAGTATGAATCATGTCATGTCACTTCCCTCCTTAAAACATTCAGTGGCTCCCCACTGACCACAGAGCAAAATCATCACCTTAATATGGACCCCTTTCACATTTAGACTCTTCCTACAGCCACGGAGGCTCCTCAGACCATGGTGTGCAGACAGTAGGCCTTTGCACATGCTGTTCCTACAGCTTTACCTAAGGTTCGCAGGTTTGCCTAAATAAATAGAAAAACATCTGGACTCAGTTTGGGGGCAACATCAAATGTTTTAAAGACATGACATTAAGCCCTTTTCCCCTTCTTCGCTTGGCTAACTCCTCCTCTCCCTGCAGAGCTCATCTTAGAACACCCTCCAGGATGTCTTCCACTAGCTACCTCTAGCCCTGGCCCTAGCCCCAGCCCCAAGTCTGGGTTAGATGTTTCCCTCTGTTACGGCTCTTTCATGTCTCCTTATCACCTGTCTCACCTTCTAGTCTTCAAATCCAAGATAGCAAACCTGTGGTCTGCTTTGTAGTTGGATACATCCCCAGCATCTGATGTAATCTGGCACATGGCACATTAAAGGAATTGTGTGCATTTCCCATGGATAAAGGAATGACAAAAATAAAAACCATAATAACACAGAGCTGGGTTAACTTTTTCTCCAGTTTAATACATCACACCTATCATATCTATTAACACAATCTGTTAAACCAGTCAAATAAATTGCATGCCAATTTAAAAATATAGTTATCCTCTGTCGTCCTATCAGGGAGCTTGAGTGGCTGGGTCAGTGTGTTTTCTCTTAATGTGCCAGCTTGGCAGACAAGCTGTCTAGATGTTTTGCATCCCATTGTTACCCTACAAAATGGCAGTTGAAGGACAAAAGCTCATTAATGTTAACATCTATTATGTTCATTGTAAAATAGCAAAATGCAAAAATTGACCTACCCTGAATATAGCTCTGTAAGTAATATGTTTATTCATGAATGGGTAAGGACTGGCAGAGATAATAGAATAATGAACACAGTTGCTCTGTCAGAGTGGTAGGTTATAGATTATTTTTTATCTTTTTGTTATTTTACCTTTATTGTTATCACACTGTTGTTTGTGATAAGTCATATATCTTTTTCACATTGGACAGCTGATGTCCATACATCAACATAAACAGTGGGTCTGATGGCAAATCAATAAATATAATAAATGGAACCGATTGCTCTATTTGATTTCCAATAGAGTTCCCTTGAAAACCAATATGTAAATTTACTGGAGAACTTGCAATAATCTTACTAATATTGCCAACATGTATTGACTACTTTTTCTTATTATTACTTTCTTTATCTTTTTATTTTATTTAAGCTTTATCTTATCATCTCCATTTCACAAAAGAAAAAAACTCAGTTTAAAGGGGTTAAGTAAACTTGCTAGTAAGTGAAAAGCTAGAGTGATGGTTGATTTTATATGTCAATTTGGCTAGACCGTGGTGACCAACTGTTTAGTCAAACACTAGTCTAGATGTTGCTATAAAAGTGCTTTGTTTTTTAATGTGATTAATGCTTATAACCAGCTGACTTTAAGTAAAGCAGATTACCCCTCCATAATGTGGGTGGGCCTCATCCAATCAGCTGAAAGCCTTAAGAGCAAAGGCTGAAGTTTTCTGAAGAAGTCTGCCTCTAGACCAAAACATAGAAGTTCTGCCTGAGTTTCCAGCCTTCTGACTCAAGGCTGCAGCATCCACTCTTACCCGAACCTCCAGCCTGCCAACTTGCCCTACAGACTTGAAACTTGCCAGGCTCCACAATTATGTGAGGCCAATTCTTAAAATAATTTGATCGAGCAATTGATCAATAAATAGATATGCAGACTGCTATTCTGATTAAGCACAGAGACGGAGACAGAGATAGACATAACCTACTGGTTCTGTTTCTCTAAAAATCCCTAACGCAACCGGTAATTAGTGTTACCAGGAGTTGAATCTTGTAGAGCCACTGCTCATAACCATTACAAAAATAAGATAAATTATGAAGTCACATCGAGAGCTTGTCCCCACAGTGGCCATGTCGCAGGAGGACAGGTCGGCCTGCTCAGGGCATTGTCAGGCGGCAGAAAGCTCCGCAAGCCTTTCCCTGTCCTTCCCTCAGCACAACAGTGCTTCCTGGTGGCTTTCCTCTGGGTCCCTAGTCCCTTTCCAGTGCCCCCTTTAACAACAAATACAGACAGAAGTGCAACTCTCTGCATGCCATATCCCAGAGACACCAGTCACCCACATTGTCCTTCTCTTGCCCTCTCAATAGCTGCTCTTACTCAAAAGCCCTAGGTTTCAATCACAGCAGTGAGATAGACAACTACCCGCGGCTCTCGGAAAACATGGGCACTATGGGAAAAGTGCAAAGAGAATTAAATTGCAGCAGAAAAGGTTTAAATTCTTCTCAGAAAAAAATTTTTTTGCAAGAAGAAAAAGTATTGCTGAGCAAAATCATGAACGTTCCGACCCTGAAAAAAAAATGTTGAAGAACAGGGCTGTTTTTTTAATGGTTTTCTGGGACATTTTTAGGTGTGGCTCACCATAACAGCACAAAGCTGTAGTTGATGTCTTTGCAAGGTCCGTTCCGGCCCTACCACCCTGCTAGTGGGGCCGGCGCCACGGTAGACCCGAAGCACGCACAAGCCTCCGTGGCCAGCTCCCAGCCTCAATGGGCACTGGCAGGCCCAGGAAAGGGGGTGCGGGCCAGGCTGAGAGCACCTCCTCCCTCGATTTCTGAGCCACACTCACAGTTTGAGAGTCCTGGCACTTAGCAAGCTTCCTGCTGAGCTGTAAAGTCATTCCAGACAAATCTCTGTGTTTACAGAGATTCCAGAGCAGCAGGGAACATCTCAGAATACCAGTCTGGACGCAGAAATTCGTGTATCTGCACTAAGCTGCTCTCCACACCTGCCATCGCCCTCAGCTCCCCCTTCCCTCCACACCCCCTCCTCCGCTTCCTTCTCTGCATCTGCTGTGGTTTCCTTCACACTGAGTCATTCTGGGATGTTAATAGTAAAGTCCTTTAAAAATCAAGTTAAGCCAAAGGGAGTGAAGTGGAAAGAAAACTATTACTTGAGTAAATGAAAGAGAGGCGAGAAAGAAGAGAAAGAGCAAGTGGAAAAAAGTCAAGTTTGGGTAGGAGTGCTGGTCTAGATACTTGACTCAGCGCCTTACGAAGGCAGAGTCAGAAATGGTCAGTTATAATAAACTGGTGGTTCCATGCGCCGTGTAGCAGCTCAGGCACCTTACCTGGTCTTGAGCCACCCATACGCTCTTGACTTGAACTCAGACTTTTTTAACCAGACATAGAGCGTTCAATTTAGAGTAAAGAGTCAGGTTTGAGACCTGGCTTCACTACCCTCCGGCACGTAAGTTCTCTGGGCTGCGGCTTTCCAGATCCTTGAAGGGGACTAGCAGCACTGCTCTGTATGGCCTCAGGGCTGATGAGAGGATAAAATGAGATAATGTATGTGAAAATGTCTTTTAGCTTATCCAAATTATAAGGCATTTTTATTCAACCCAATAAACACCAAGTGTTTCTTATTCGTTGTTCTTTCTGCTTTCCGGCCCCTAAGAAATCTTTCACAGAAAAACTGCCTTCCAGCCAGCCTAACTGGGCTATTTTTAAATCTCACACAAAAGCTCTAAAATAGAAAAGAAAAGCTAAAAATTGCCATTTGGTAAGGTTTCCAAGACAGCATTCAGCAATCCAAAGTCATTCCAGAAGCTCTCTTCATGTATACCAACAATAACTAATCTCTCTAGAGTCAGGATAAATGTAATTCAAAAGTGGTGGGTAGTCTTTCTAATGCTTTTTGCTTAGAGAGATCAGGAGAAAATTTTAGCACACTTACTGTTACTCATATCTCAGCCAGTTCTCCTTAATCACAACTTTTCCTCCTTAGTCCTTATGTAAGTGTAGAAACTGTTCTCGAGAAGCTTAAATAACATGTCAAGTGAATCCTTATATAACCAGGTAACTCAGGATGAAGCTACAAACTCCCAGGTTTCAGAACCCTGACGAGAAGAAACTGAAAAGAAAATCACCAGGGCTGCTGGTATCCCACATGTGGTGTTATTTAAGACCAAATAACCTGGACTTTGGGGAATGCGCTTATGTCAAACTATTATATGTCAGACCACACCCCTGTGGGTGGGGGTGGGGTTTCCCCAAAAGGGAATGGATATTCCCACTGTCAATCATCCTGGAGAAGGGTCAGTGATGGCTCAGGAGATGAGGGTTTGACAAGCAGTCCTAAGAATGAAGTCAGGAAAACGTTTTCTTCTCTGTCTGTATCCAGGAATTGCTTTGGTCAGGACTGTGGTGCAGGGAGCTCCCTGGAGCTATTCCAGTGATAGGCATTCAGCCATCCCAGGCCACGGCAGAGGCAGACCAAGAGAGGGGCAGTAAGGTTACTGGATATTCTCATATCCCGAAATCAACAGGTTTTGCTTCAGTTGCCACTGGGCTTTACCGAGCTACCTTGTACTTATGGAAGTGCAAGCTTGGCAGAAGTGTGGCCTTGTCCCAGATTTTGATCTGACAGTGATGTACCGGTCGCCCTCAGGAGTCAGCTGTGGTGCAGGGGCAGAGATGTCTGGAGGGGCCTCAGAGGCGGTGGTGGCAGCAGCAACTACAATCAGCATCCAGGCCTGAATGTGGCATAAGACTCGCCTCGGGATCTTATGAAATGGCAGGTTCGGATTGACTAGGTCTAGGGTAGGGTCCCAAATCCTGCACTTCTAGCAAGCTCCCTGAGAATGCCAGTGCTGCTAGTCCCCACACCACACTCGTAAGTAACAGAGGTCTAGCCTTTCACCTCGAGGTGCAAATCTGGGAACAAGTTCCATCACCAAGGAGAAAGACAAACAACCAGGACTAAAGGTGAGACGCCAGGAGGCACAACAAAACTCTTATTCAAATCCAGGGAAGGGGGCCCCAGGGGAAGATTAACTAGGGTCCTTAATGATCAGGGAAACATTAACTCTAACTTGCTATACACTTTGGAGAACAAATGTATGGTGAGGAGTTTTCAACCCCAAGTTGGTGAACAACTGGCATAGCTATGCTTAGAAATATCTAACCATCTCAAAAGCAGAGAGGAATATGAAAATGATCATCTTTTGGTGCTTAATTGCTAGAGTGGGATGGTCTTATTTAGGAAAAACTCATTATATTTTCCTTTACTCTCACACCACTACCACACTCACAACACTTCTGACACCACATGTGTGGGTTCTCCACACCAAGCAATTCTGACACTAACTGCCAGGAGTGAGTGCAGACCCCATAGGTCAGGGGCTCAATCCCAAATGAATAAGCCTTTAAAAGCAGTCCAGGCAAAGGATATAGCAAGTATAGAAGTCCTGAGAAAAAGAAGGCTCTGGTGTGTTTGAGGAAGGCAGGCAACGGAGGCTGAAGAAGTAGACAGAAGCCACATCATTCACGGCCTGGAATCTTTTGCGGTGCATGGAAAAGGTATGCTGAGTTAGGCAGACTTCTTCTGTACAGAATCAAGAGGCAAAACCAAAGATATTATGTAGGTACTTATATAACAGGAGAGGAAAGAGTTCCACAAACTTTCTATTGATGAAATTCAAAATATAAAAATAATTATTTTTAGAGGATAGCACTATTTGGGGGAGGACAACATTTGGCTTAACTGTGGTTCAAAACTAGTGTTCCTTATCGAAATCAATTGAAATGTTTATGTGAATGCTGACCTGTAAAAAGATTTTATGTATTTCATCTTTGAAAATATCTGTCAGAAAGATGCGTACTGATAAATAGTGACATCAGTCCACAGGCTATGGTTTTCATTGAGCATATTCGTCACTCAGAAGACATTCGTGGAATTCTATTCTCTAGATATTTGCCTTTTGGCATGTCATTGCATTGCAGATTAATGATTTCCAACTGAAGTTTAGGTGGAAGTTCCTCAATTGCACAGTTAAGTGGATTTCAGAATATAGAAATTTCCTTCACACATTAAAATCTGAAAAATGCTGCTGGGAGAGCAATTTGAGTTCAGAAAACATATCTCCTGCAAATTTGTGTGGGAATGAAAATTTTCTTCTTCTTTTAGCTTTTGACAGTATGGAAAGTATATTTGAGCTTAGTATTACTTGTGATTCAAATGTTAGTTATTATCGAAATGACTTTTTCATGTATAAGTTTCACATGTAAGCACAGTTTTGTATTGTGATTTTAAGGTGAATTAATTAACAAACATTATTGTGTCTGCAACAAAATTTCCAGTCATTTAGGGTTCAATGGTAGTGGTTAAAGACGCTCCTTCTTGTTCAGGAAAATTTCAATTGCAATTTAGAAAATTGCAATAAAACTATGATACTGCTAAACCATCAAACTGCTGTGTGGTGGGCAAGTTAGGATAGAAAACTTCTATTATGAAAGTTCAGAGAACCGAGATCCAAGGTGGTGCCCCAAAGCCCTCCGACATTTAGTCATCAGGTCAAGAGGAGGAGCCAACAAATAGACTTTGGGGAGGAGGCAGCAGCAGGAGGAAAACCAGAAGAGAGAAGAGTCTTACAGAAAGTCAGAAGTTGCTGGAAGGTCAGGTAAGCCAACTAAAAGTATCGCTGGTTTGGAGGTCATTGGTAATGAGTGACCTTGTGAGTACAGTTTCCCATCTTATGGTAGGAAAAAGCCAAATAAAAGTGAGTGAAACAGTGAGTGGAAAATGGAGAGGGCAGAAGTCTCAGCTGAGGTGTTTTTGTGCGATAGAGGAGGTCATCGTGACAAGGATACTTATTGTTTGTTTGGGGGGTTTTTATGGTTCAACTTACGTATATTTTAAATGATTACCACAGTACATTCAGCTAACATCCCAGGTCCCCATATAATACAGTAAAAAGAAAAGAACAAGGGAAATAAAAAAGGAGAATTTTCTCCTTGTGGTGAGAACTCAAGATTTACTCTCTCAGCTTTCCTATATATCATACAGCAGTGTCAGCTATAGTCACCATGTTGTACCTCACATCCACAGGGTCTACTTATCTCATAACTAGAAGTTTGTACCTTTGACCGCCTTCCTCCATTCCCCCCTCCTCATCCTCCTCCTCTGTTAATCACAAGTCAGATCTCTGTTTCATCTCATTTTCTATGAGTTTGTTTATTTTCTTTTGTTTGCAAATTCCACATTTAAGTAAGATCATACACTATTTGTCTTACTCTGTCTGATTTATTTCACTTAGCATAATGCCTTCAAGCTTATGTTATTGTAAATGACAGAATTTCCTCACGTTGTATGACTGAATAATATTCCATTGTGTATACAATGTGTATGGAATATTATTCAGCCATAAAAGTGAGGAAATTCTGCCATATACCACAACTTCTTTATTCTTTCATCTGTTCATGGACACTTAGATTGTTTCCATGTCTTGGCTATTGTAAATAATACTGCTATGAACATGGGGGTGCAGATATTTTTTCAAGTTTGTGCTTTCATTTTCCTTGGATATATATTCCCAGAAGTGGAATTGCTACATCATCTAGTAGTTCTATTTTTAATTTTTTAAAGATTCTCCGTACCATTTTCCATAGTGGCTATGCAAATTTACAGCCCCACAGCAGTGCACAGGGATTCCTTTTCTCCACACGCACACCAGCATTTGTTATCTCCTGTCTTTTTCATGTTGGCCATTCTAACAAGTGTGAGGTGATATCTCATTATGGTTTTAATTTGTATTTCCTTAATGATGAATGATGCTGAGCATTATTGGCCTTTAGTATATCTTCTTTGGAAAAAGGTCTGTTCAGATACTTTGCCCATTTTTTAATTGGGTTATTTGGTATTTTGCTACTGAGTTGTATGAGTTTTTTAATATACAGGGTCAGGCACAAATTATGCCCCTTTTTTATTACAAACTCTTTTATTACAAAATCATAAGCAGGTGATTCTATAACATAACAATATCACCCTCAAGCACACCATGTGACATTTTAGGTGAAATGTTCAAATTAAAACGATAAATGATTACACCCATGTTATTATCCTACCAACCACACTCAGGCAGGCCTTCCTTCTGCCGGATCCTGTATGTTTTGGGTATTAACCCTTTATCAGATATATGGTTTGAAAATATTTTTCACATTCTTTATGTTGTCTTTTCACTTCATTTATGATTTCTTGTGCTGTGTGGAAGCTTTTTAATCTGATGCAGTCCCACTTGTTTATTTTTTATTTTGTTGCTTGTGCTTTACATGTCATAACCAAAAAAGTCATTACCAGGACCTATGTCAAGGACTTTGTTCCTGTTTTCTTCTAGGAGTTTCATGGTTTCAGGTCTTACATTTAGTCATTTAATCTATTTTGAGTTAAAATTTTTTAATTAGTGAAAGATGTGGGCCCATGTTTGTCCTTTTACATGTGAATATCCAATTATCCCAGCACCATTTATTAAAGAGACTGTCTTTTCTCCATTAGGTATTCTTGGCTCCCATGTCAAATGTTAATTGACTGTATATGCTTGAGTTTACTTCTAGGCTCTCAATTCTACTTCATTGATCTACTTCTTTGTTTTTATGCCAGCACCATGCTGTTTTGATGACTATAGCTTATAATATAGCTTGAAATTGGGAAGTCTGATGTCTCCTGATTTGTACTTTCTTCTCAGGATTTCTTTGGCTATTTGAGGTCTACTGTGGTTCCATATAAATTTTAGAAGTGTTTTCTTCTGCTTCTGTAAAGGATGCTATTAAAATCTTGAAAAGGATTACACTGAATCTATAGAGGGCTTTTGGTCATATAAACACTTTAATATTAATTCTTCCAATCCATGAACTCAAGACACTTTCCATTTATTTGTGCCTTCTTCAATTTCTTTTACCACCATCTTATAGTTTTCAGAAGAGAGATCTTTCACCTCCTTAGTTAAACTTATTCCTAAGTATTTTATTGTTTTTGATGCTATTGTAAATGGGATTGATTTCTTTATTCCTTTTTCAGAAAATTTTTCATTACTGTATAGAAACACTACCAATTTTTGTATATTAATTTTTCATTCTACAAATACGCTGAATCCTGAATCCTTTGGTAAAAGTTTTTTAATCGAACCTTTAGAATTTTCTATATATAAAGTTAGGTCATTTGCAAATAGCGACAATTTTACTTTACGCTTTCCAATTCGGACACCTTTTTATTTTCCTTACCTGATTGCTCCAGCTAGGACTTCCAGCGCTACGTCGAATAAACGTGGTAAGAGTGAGCACCCTTGTCTTATTCCTGGTGTTAAAACGAAAGCTCTCAGCCTTTCACAATCAAGTGTGATGTTAACTATGGGCTTGTCATATATATCATTTATTATGTTGAGATATGTTTCTTCTATGTCTAATTTATTGAGTTTTTATCATCAGTAGATGTGGAATTTTGCCAAATGCTTTTTCTGTATGTATTGAGATGATCATATGATTCTTTTCCTTCATTCCATAATGTGATGTATCATACTGACTGATTTGTGTATGCTCAATCATTGTTGCATCCCTGGGATCCCACTTGATCATGGTGAATGATCCTTTTCAGGTGCTATTCAATTCAGTTTGATAGTATTTTATGGAGAATTTTTGCATCTACGTTCATCAGGGTTATTGGCCTGTAGTATTCTTTTCTGATAGTGTCCTTTTCTGGTTTGGGTAGATTCTAATGCAATCAGTGTGGTATGGGGCCTGGGCATGAGAGAATGTTAAGTTCTGCAGGTGATTCTAGTATGCCACTAGGGTTGAAAACCATTGATATGGCTCAAACTCTTCCTTTTAAGATGAGTAAACATATCCACAGAGATTGGATGAGCTAACATGACTTAATTTCCAGTAGTCAGTGTACTGTGCCTCATTAAAAGACCCCTGTCCCCTGTCCCCTGTCCCCTGTCCTGACCAGAGAAGCTCAGTGGATTGAGCACCGGCCTGCGAACCAAAGGGTCACCAGTTTGATTCCCCAGTCAGGGCACATGCCTAGGTTGTGGGCTGAGTCCCTAGTGGGGGATGCTCGAGAGGCAATCACACATTGATGTTTCTCTCCCTCTCTTTCTCCCTCCCTTCTCTCTCTAAAAATAAATAAATAAATAAATAAATAAATAAATAATCTTTTTTAAATAAATAAATAAGAGACCCCTGCCCCCAACTTTTGTACAGGCTGGGAAATTACTTTATTCACCAGAACATTTGTTGGGTTCTTGGTATGTGTTCGAATCTGGTCAAGCTACCTTAGAGACAAAGATGAATAAAACATAATGTTTAGTGGTAAGTAGTTCAGGGCCTATTCAGTTAAAACTGTAAAAATAAAATTATAGTTAATATGTTATAATCATTATTTATACAGTAGAGTACAGACAAGCAATTGACTAAAGAAAATGTCTAAAATAAAAGAAAATTAGTTCTGGGAGAGAGTCTGCATAAAAAAGATGAGCTTTAGAGGAAACATAAAATTTCCAGAGAAACTGCAACATAATAGGCAGTGATCAGCCTGGGTTTTTGTTGTTTGTTTACTTGTTTTTTGCATACTAACTAATCCTGCACTAGACTTGCCTAAATCAACTGACCCCTTTTTCTTGTAAAACATTCAGGGTTTAGCTTTTCATAAACCCTATTTTTGCCTTTGTTCAAGGAGAAAGCCTTCTCAAAAGCTGTTCTGCCTTATACATACCAGCAAATCCTCAGTGCTTTAAATGGCTATCTCAATTATTCTTTGACCCACCTATTTTATATGCTGACTTCTTTCTTATTTCAACATCTTCACTTATGTTCCACACACTCAGAGTCACAACATAAGTAACCTCGGAACGTGACAGCTACAGCTAGGAAAAGAGCACTTAACTTGAAATTTATAGTGTACTTAATGTGCGTCAGAAATGTTCTAAGTGTTTCTCATGTACTAATTTATTAATTTTTTAAACATATTATTTATTTACTTTTAGAGATAGAGGAAGGGAGGGAGAAAGAAAGAGGCAGGAACATTGATCGGTTGCCTCTCACACTTGCCCTAACTGGGGACTGAACCTGCAACCCAGGCATGTGCTCTGACTGGGAATCCAACTGGAAACTTTTGCTTTGGGGGACGATGCCCAAAAAACTAAGCCACACCAGTCAGGGCTAATTTATTAATTTTTAAAGCAACTCTATGTGGTAGATATTATTACATAATCCTCATTTTACAGAAAAGAAAACTTCTTAAGGCGAGCAAAGTTAAGCAACTTTCCCAAAGTCTCCTAGTTGGTAAAAGGAGCCATGCTTCAAACCCAGACATCAGACTTACCCATGCCTTTGTACTACTTCTATACTGAACAGTTGACAAGAGGTACCTATCCTATAGGAAGACAATAACAATGCTTAACTGAGGAACATAAAAGGAGATTGATTACATTGAAAACCATACTATATTCGTGGAAGAAATACTCCATGCTAACTGTTCTTCCTTCCCACCTCTACTAGATTAATTTTTAAGTTGAATCAAATTTCAATTAAGATGTCAGAGAGTTTTCTAGAACCAATCAAAAAATTATTTTTTTAAATATAAAAGTCAGCATATGAAAAAATATTCAAAGAGAAGAGTAATAAATGACTATGTGGTCTATCAGATAATAAACTGTTCTATTAAGATATCATAATTAAGAAGGAATGATAGCATGAGAAGTATAGAAGCTGTATCAAGGGAATAAGACACCCACAAGTAGGCACAGGTAGGTATGAGGTATATGATAAAGGCTACATTTCAAATCTGTGGAAAAATAAATTATTCAGTAAATATTGCTAACATAATCAATAAATTATTGAATTATTTGGGATAAGAATTAAGATGGATCCTTACTTCACATTTAATACAAAAAATAAAAAAGAACCTTAGATATATTTTTAAGTGTAAAAAATGAAGCCATAACAAAGCTAGAAAAGAATACGTGAGGTTTCGCGGGAACTTTGGCTGCTTCTTTGCTTGTTGCTTGTTTATTTTTGGAATCAAAGATTAAGGAAGGATTTTCAAATCATGATACAAAAGGGGATGAGGAGATACTTGATAGATTGGGATCTATAAATATGAATATACATACTCCCTCAAATAAAATTTTGCCAGATGCCTAATTATAAAACAAATAAAAGCAGAGATATTTTGATGGATAACAAATGGACCCTGGAGCCCGCCCCCTATTGCAGCACCTGAAACATCTCCACAGCACTCTGGGGGCGGAACAGAATCATCTTAGTTGATTAAAATTCAGATTCATGGGCCCCATCCCATACCTACAGGAATAGAAATATTGGAGCTAAGATTCTGGACTCTGTATTTTTAACAAAATCCCCATCAATATCAATGCACACTAAAGTTTGAGGGTTATAATATTGCCCTGAGCTCTGGGGAGCACCATTTGTAATGAAGAACAGTAATCTAGAATCAAGGAATTAACCATAGCTTCATGAGAATGGGGGCCTCACAACCCTTCAAAGTCCTCCCAAAACTATCGCTAGGGAAAGGAGAGCCTAAGCGTTGGGAAGCAGATGACTGAAGATGGAGAAGTAAGCACTAGCTTGAGAGCACTCATGTGGAAAGTGAGTAGCCAAAAGAACAATAATGTGGTATTTAACACTTGTGTTCTAGAAACTAAGGATAAACTGAAACAGAATAGCTGGTAATAGCAATAAAAATTCCCTGAGTTAGCCAAAATATAAGAAACACTGAACCAAGTGGTAGAAGAGATAACTTAAACTTCTGTTAGTAACAAAAACATCCTATTTGTGCTGAAACACCTTCTACATTTCACAACAGTTGCTTCAGATAGATAGCTTTGTATGTTTTTAGTATTTGCCATTTTTATAATTTCAAAAATAATGTCTTCCCTCTGTAAAAATGCAATTATATTCAAATATTTTGATATAAAAAGGTACCTCATAATGCCCTCAAAGAAAACTACCAAGAAATTTGTGTATTTTTCTGATTGTTTTTCTATAGTATACAAATAATGTATTTTATTATACTTATTATAATTCATAAAAATGAAAACATACTATAAAACTGTTATATAATTTGCTTTTTAACTTAACAATATCTCATGGACATTTTTCCATGTTCATACATAGTGGTTACATCTTGAAAGGAATAACAATATACCACCCTAAAATATGCCACTTTGAAATAAGGATACTTTTGAGCTAAAAGCAATTAAGAAATAGCAGGTGGGCTTCCAGGCAAGATGGCTACATAGGTAAACACGGCTGGCCACCTCGCACAACCAAATCAAAATTACAACTAAAATATAGAACAACCATCACTCAGAACCATCATAAATCACGCTGAATGGAAGCCCGACAACTTTGGAATGAAAGAAACCAAATCCATCCAGACTGATAGGAGGGGCAGAGATGTTGGCTGGTCCAAAACCACAGGTGGTAGATAAAAATTCAGGAGTGATATACTGGGAGCAAGGAGTTCTAGCCCCAGGCAAGGATCCCCAGTGCCAGGGAGATAAGTCCCCATAATTGCTGGCTGCAAAAACCAGCAGGATTGAGTTGGTGGGAGAAACTTCTAGAATCCCAAGCAGTTCCCCTTACCTTCCACAGACTCTTTCTCTCTGAGCTCTAGCACCACCAGGGTAGCAGCTTAAAGGCACCAGTGATATACAGTGAAGAACTGAAGTACCTGGCATCAGGGTGGGAGCTGGGGGACAGCTTTCTCCCAGACAGAAAGATAGGAAGAGGCCATTATCACTTTTCTAAGCCCTCTCCTACAGAGCCACAGAGCCAGCAGGCAGGTGCCATATCTGAGGCTCTATCAATCTGGGTAAAATGGTTGGCCCCAACTGGAGACCCCTGAGACTCCCTCCCACCCAACTTATGGAGACTTATGGGCCTACTCAAACTGTTAACCATGACTTTTCCATATAAATGGCTGTTCTTGGTTCATGCTTCGCAACTTCCTAAATTCTATCAAACAAGCAATAGCTAAGTGGCCCTAGGCCCAGCATTAGCAGCAGCCAGCCTAGATTTACAGGTTGGCTTTGCCTGGGAATCTCCAAGCCCAGCATAAGTAGCAGTCATTTCAGATTGCTTTATAGCTCATGCAGGGTGGCTCTAGGCAGAACACAAGTGGAGGCTGACTTTGTCATGCAGCACCCAGGAAACCCCAGAGCCTATGCACCCAGTGGACAGCTACAGCCCATGTTGGAGCACCATCACCACCCTGCCCCTGCACAACTGATCCTCCACGGAGGGCAGAGGTTGGTGGTCAATGGTCACAGCCAACCCTTGCAGCTGGCTGGCCTTGGGTAAATTCCTCCCATTGATCTGCCAACAGCAACCAAGGCTCAGTTACAAGAGGAGGGTGCACTCAGACCACAAAAAGGGTGCACCTCGAGTACCCAGCTTGGGTGATAGGGGAGGTTGTGCCACTGGACCCTACAGGACACCTACTACACTAGGCCACACTACCAAGACACAGAGTCAAAGTAGCTCTCCCTAATACATAGAAACAAACACAGGGAGGCTGCCAAAATGGGGAGACAAAGAAACATGGCTCAAATGAAAGAACAGATCAAAACTCTAGGAAAAAGACTAAACAAAATGGAGATAAACAATCTATCAGATGCAGGGTTTAAAACGCTGGTTATAAGGATGCTCAAAGAACTCAGTGAGGATCTCAGCAGCATAAAAAAAATCCAGTCAGAAATGAAGGATACACTAATTGAAATAAAGAACAATTTACAGGGAAACAACAGTAGAGTGGATGAAGCTGAGAATCAAACAATGATTTGGAAAATAAGGAAGAAAGAAACAACGAATCAGAACAACAAGAAGAAAAAAGAATCCACAAAAACAAGGACAGTAAGCAGCCTCTGGGACAACTTCAAGTATTCCAACCTTTACATCATAAGACTGCCAGCAGGAAAAGAGAAAGAGCAAGAAATTGGAAATCTATTTGAAAAAATAATGAAAGAAAACTTCCCTAATTTGGTGAAGGAAATAGACATGCAAGTCCAGGAAGCACAGAGAGTCCCAAACAAGATCAATGCAAAGAGGCCCACTCCAACACACCTCATAATTAAAATGCCAAGGGTTAAAGATAAAGAGAATCTTAAAAGCAGCAAGAGAAAAGCAGTTAGTTACCTACGGGCGGGGGGGCAGGGGTTCCCATAAGACTGTCAGCTGATTTCTCAAAAGAAACTTTGCAGGCTAGAAGGGACTGGCAAGAAATATTCAAAGTCATGAAAAGCAGGGACCTACAACCAAGATTGCTCTACCCAGCAAAGATATCATTTAGAATTAGAGGGTAAACAAACAGCTTCCCAGACAAGAAAAATCTAAAGGAGTTCATCATCACCAAACCATTATTATATGAAATGTTAAAGGGACTTATTTAAGAAAAAGAAGATCAAAACTATGAACAATAAAATGGTAAAAGTACAAATCTATCAACAATTGAATCTAAAAAGCAAACTAAGCAAACAAGAAGAACAGAGACCGAATTGTAGATACAGAGAGCATTTTGATGGTTGCCTAATCGGACAGGTGTTTGGGGGAATGGGTGAAGAGGTGAGGGGATTAAGTACAAATAAGTAGTTACAGAACAGCCATGAGGATGTGAAGTACAGTTTAGGAAATGGAGTAGCCAAAGAACTTATATGTATGACCCATGGACATGAACAATAGTGTGGGGATTGCCTGAGGGAGTCAGGGGCACTGGGTAGAGGGGGGCCAAGGGGAAAATATCGGGACAACTGTAATAGTATAATCAATAAAATATAATTTAAAAAATAAAAACTGATCAGAAACTCAAAAACAAAAAATAGCAGGCAAAACGGTAGTTTTCTGCCCTCTCTTTATCTGCCTAAAAGCAGGGCATAAATTTCCCTCTGTAAAGGTGACATAAATTTCCTTGTGAAGTTGTCTTCCTCTCCCATACCAAAAGGATGGAGATGACACCAAGGTGAGCCTATATAACAAACATTACTAAAGAACTCTTCTCTACCATTAGTTTCTCCCATATGTTTACCTTTCCACAAATACACTGCCCCAGGAGCCTAAACTCCTTTCCTTTGTCTAGTAACTTCTCCACAATGTATTATGGCCCTTTGTTAAAATAAATCCTCACATTAAACCACCTCTTTGGTTTTCAGTTCTTTTCTGTGGAGACCCTGTTCATACAAAAAAATTTTCTAGTACAACCCATAGACATGAACTAAGGGGGAGGGAGCAGGTGATGGGATGGGGTGCAGGGCAGAGGAAATAAAGTGGAGAAAAAATAGGACAACTATAATAGCATAATCAATAAAATATACAAAAAAATAAAAATCTAATCTGATCAAAAAAAATTTTTCTAAATCTTTGTGTAATTTTTCTTCTGTTAATTGCCAGTTTAATTCACAAGCTTTCAGTTATTGAACCTAAAAGGATAGAAAAAAATTTTTCTTCCCCTACAACTACATTCCTTTAAATGGCCCCATGATATTATGCATTTTGCAATTTCAAAGTTAAAGGTAAGGTTGATTTATGCCTATTGATTTTTTTTAAAACATATAAATGTATTTATTCCTAATTGTATTCAAGTTTGCACATACTATCTATGCTTAAAATAATTTAATGAAGCATTATTAATCATCTAGTGGGCACTTCCAGCAGTAAAGGCAAAGTACCTAAGGGCAACCTAAAGGCTTTTGGAATGCTCAGCTTTCCTTTGGATATTAAATTTTTATGTCTCAGTGATGAGAGAAATTATACTTTTTGATGACAGGTATTGACCAGGTAAAACAATGAAAACAGAAAAACCAAATCATTCAAGAATAAAATGTGCAAATTAAAACCACAATGAGATATCACCTTGTACCAGTCGGAATGGTTATCACCAATAAATCAACAAACAATAAGTGCTGGCGAGGATGTGGAGAAAGGGGAACCCTTCTGCACTGTTGCTGGGAATGCAGATTTGTGCAGCCACTGTGGGAAGCAGAACAGAGATACCTCAAAAAACTAAAAATGGATCTGCCTTTTGACCCAGCAATCCCACTTCTGGGAATACATCCAAAGGAACTCAAAACACTAATTCGAAAGAACGTGAGCACTCCTATGTTCACTGCAGTGTTATTCATAATCACCAACACATGGAAGCAGCCCAAGTGTCTGTCAGTAGATGAATGGATAAAACAACTATGGGACCTTTACACAATGGAATACTACTTGGCCATAAAAAGAGAAGTTTGACCCTTTGCGCCAGCATGGATGGACCTGGAGAAAATTACGCCGAGTGAAATAAGCCGGTCAGAGAAAGACAAACACCATGTGATTTCACTCATATGTGTAATCTAATGAACAAACTAAACTAAGCAAAATAGAGACAGACTCAGAGAGAGAGAGCAGGCTGACAGCTCTTGTGTGGGGGGAGCTGAGCGGAGGAATTGAGTAAAAAGAAAAAAGGGCTCATGGACATGGACAACAGTGTAGTGACGGGGGGGTGAGTATAAGGGGGATAGATGGTAATGGAAAAAATACAATTAAATTTTTTTTTAAATAAGAATAAATGTGTTCAAAACTTGCAGACTTTTGATTCCACAAGGAACCCTAATGACCACAGTGCACTCATCATCTATTAAATGTCAAGTGCATTACATGAGTTGCCTCATTTTATCACCACAATAACCCCATAAGATCATATTTATTATCCCTAAAATGTGTAATTTCTCAACTCTGATACCTTTTTCACTGAAGTTTCCACATTCTTAAAATGCTAAAAGTCCAGTTGACCCTGCTTTCCCTTATATGATTTCTTCATACATAACAGAGGTCTGGAGTTTATATTTAAATCTCTTCTGAAGTCAGTAAGCCCATACAAAATCAACAGAGCACCTTCAACTAAAGAACAACTTTTACACACTTCTTACAGAGCTGCATATACTTTCAAGGCAGACTCTAATAAATTGTATTCATCATGACACAAAGAAATTTGATATTTGAAAAGTGGGCATGTCTTTCTGTGGGAGCTGCACATATCGTTAGAAGTGCTCAACGTCCTCTTCTAAGCTAACGCTGCCCTTCCTTCGGCCTGTGCTCAAGAAAGTGGCAGGCAGGGTGGGGGAGCGAGTGTAGTCCTTGCCCAGGTGATCGCTGACCCAAGGGCAATTAATCCATCGGGGGAGTTAGTGAATATTCCTGACTTAACCTGGCACACAGAGATGAACCGATTTCCCTCTCTTAATATTTTGAATTTATTCAAGGACTGAAAGTTGGGGGATTTAGCAAGAGAAGATGAAGCTGAATCGAGGGTTCAGTAGGGTCATGAAAAAGTCTAAGAAAGCAGCAGGATGAAGTTAGAAAAGAAGGAGAAGGCCTCAGCACAAAGGACGAACCCAAAGTTCTGGTCTCCCCCCCATATCCTGCCCCGGGCTGTGAAGGAACCAGAACATGCCACCTCAAAATGTGCCATTTTGGCATGTGGGAGGTTATTTTGAGCGGAGGGCATACACACACACACACACACAAAACCTTCTCTGAATCACCAGAGACTGTAGACTCTTGTCATCCCAGAGACAGCACTGAGAGGAAGTGACATAACAAACCTTACCAAAAACCCTAGGTCCATTTGTTTCCCCATATACTTCCCTTCCCACAGTGCGCCATCCCTGAGAGCCTAAACCCCCATTCCATTGTTTTAGCATTTCGCAATTTTATTGCTTCTTGTTCTTCAGGATAAAATGGTATATAAACTCTCCCTGCCCTACTGCCCGGTCTAGCCGCCCCACTGAATTACCCATCACTGAGTTTCTCCCCCGTGTACGCCTGCTAGACAGATAAAGAAACTCTCTTCTTTTCTTCTGCTAATCTGTCTGTTGTCGGTTTAACTTTCAGTACTCCAGCCACTGAACCTAAGAGGGTCCCCACAGCTGCAGGCTGAGACACCCTGGGCCCCAGCACAGAGCAATGGTGGTGGAGCCCTAACGCTGACTTCTGTGAGGGGATCTAAGGAGCTCTGTGGGGTCACTTTTACAAAAGCACTAATCCCATTCACAAGGGCTCCACCCTCAGGTCCTACTCACTTCCCAAAGAGCCCCTAATACCATCACCTGGGGCTTTAGGTTTCCACATATGAATGGGAGGAGTGGGAGGAAGACATGTTCAGTCTACAGCATGAGGGAGCCAGCCCGGCTGGGCAGAGGGGATGTTGAATTGTGATGCAGTCACAGCGGAGACCTCAGTCAATCCCACAGAAAGCTCTGGAGCTGGGAAAGTATTTCTGAACTGGCCCGAAACTGAATCAAGGGGCCGGGATTTCACATCTGTTACAGGATGCAGGCCACCTCTAGGGAGGGGGTTTAATCTTGGGTACGGTGGCGCCCTTAGAGCAGCATTTCTTAACCTGAGCATTATTGACATTCTGGGCTAGTTGGCTTTTTATTGGGGGACACTGTCCTCTGCACTGGAGGATGTTTAGCAGCATCCCTGGCCTCTACCCGCTAGATGCGACAGTGCCCCACCCCTCAGCTCTGACCATCAGAAATGTCTCCAGACATTGCCAAATGTCCCCTGTGGAACAAAATCACCCCCATTAGGAACCACTGCCTCTGGTCAAGGGCAAATCTTACTGACGGATTTCGCTGCAAGCCGTCAATGGCCAGTACTCCCAGTAGGTGAGGGAAGAGGGCTCGGGGAGTGGGGGGGTGGGAATCTGGGTGATACACCGCAGCTTCCACTAGAGTGATGGCAAAATTACACAACTGCAGACCATGCCAGAGCTCCTGCCTCCCAGTCCAGTGCTCTTTTCTCAGGAAGATTATTTATAATTGACACACTTGAAACGCAAGAATAACAGATCAGTTCAAATCATGATGGTGAGCTCAGAAAGGAGCCAGGGGAGAGGACGCAGAGCCTCTGAACTACTATTAAAATCATCAGCCATGGGGGATAGTGAAAGAAGGCACGAGAACTTGCATTTCCAGAAACAGATGTGGGAAGGGAAGCTGGGAATAAAAGACCTGTTGGAATTCGCATCCCTGCCTAGCAAAGCGCCAGTACTGACTCTTCACCACTGTCCGCCTGCCAGTCCTTTCCTGGAAGAAGTACTCTGCTAGTCCCATGAGGAGCCCAGCCCCTCACGCACCTGTCAAATAAAACCCCGCGGCTCCATCGCTCACTTGCCTCCACCCCGCTTCTCACACCAGCCTTCCCAGCCTTGTCTGACCTACTGGTTCCTGTCTTCAGCTTCTCAGGGCCCAAGCACCCCGATTCCTGCAGGTTCTCACAGCCTGGAGCCACATTCCTCCGGGGCAGTCATGGGATGAGGAGACGACATAATTGGGAGAAGAGGGAGGTGGACGCAGAGCCCCGTGCTCCCCGCCCCGCCATCCCTTGAGAAGCAGCTGGTTGCTCACCACTAATGATACTGAATGAACCGCATCTCCCAAAATGTGGCGAAATCAAAATAATTGCAGCAGAATTTTTTCTTTTAATTCTTAGCAGAAAAACATGGCAGTGAGGAGGAAAAAAGAAAAAACAGGCTGGTGTGAAACATTCCCCCAAAACCACCTGTCGGCTTTTTCCAACAATGAGGGAGGCATGATTATAGCTACACTTTTAATGAGCTGTCCCTTCCGAGGACCCTGCTGCTGCCCAGAACTCTGAAGCCAAATTCTGCATCTGAGACTTGGACCTGTTTCTTCAAAACCTTGCTGACTGGTTTCTTCAAACCACTGTTGCTAAGCCAAATTCAGTGTTACTAGGCACTGGTAAAAATATGACTAGACAATTCACAGCAAACGAGACTATGCTGCTCTCCTTTACTTAGACACTCCATCCTTCAGACATTTCCTTTAATAACTACAGTTAAATTATACCGAGCACTTGGTGTGAATCACTTCTCCGGCTCTGCCCTTGATGTGCATATCTTGTCAATCCACTGACTCAAAACCCTTTTGCCCCATTGCAATGAACTGAATGTTTTCATCCCCCAGCAATGTATATGTTGACATCGTAACCCCCCATGTGGTGGTATTAGGAGGTGGGGCCTTGTGGAAGTCATGAGGAAGAAGTCCTCATGAATGGGATTAGTGTCCTTATAAAAGGGACTCCTGAGACCTCTCTTGCCCTCTCTCTACCTTGTAAGGATACAAGGAGATAGCAGTCTGCAAGCTGAAAGAGGGTCTTCACAAGTCCCTGACCATGCTAACTGCCTGACCTGAAGGCTTACAGCCTCCTTGGCCACGAGGAATAAATTTCTGTGATTTATAAGCTGCCCGGTCTTTGCTGCTTGGTTATAGCAGCCCAAACCAAGACATCCTTTTACAGACAAGGAACGTAAGCATAGAGTCCAAGGTCACTTACCAGAGTATGATGTAGATGGGGCTTGAACCTGGGCCTCTTCTAATCATTGTACAGTCCAGTCCACCTTGGCTGCTCCCCTCCCGGCTGCATTTCCTGTTGTGCCAAGGAGAATGGAGGTAAATGGGCTGGGGGGGGTACTGACATAAAACTGGCCTTAACCTCCCAGCAAGGGTCAGACACAAAAGCTAACCACACAGGCGCTTTCTTGCCAGTCAAGTCTTGCCAAACACCAAGCAATTTTGTGCATCAGACTCAAAAGGCAACAAGCCGGGTGAGATAATCTATAAAATTTGCTTTTAAAAGGGTTGGAACTGGAGCAGAAGGGGTTTGCTCTCCCTGGATATCCCACAGAGTGATCCAGCACCCTGGGAATTTTCCCAATTTGAATGATTCCTTTTGAAATAGGAATGTAAAACTACCTTCAGTTTGCTCTTTTGCCAGGCCAAAATTACTTCCTTTCTATAAACACTCTAAAAATATTGACTGTCTGCCCCATAACCAAGTTAGTGTTTGCTTTAATTTATGCTATTCCAAGTTGAAAGAGTACTGAAGTCAGAGTCAGAAAATCTGACTTTGACAAATCCTGGCAGTTTGAACCTGAGCTACTCATTTCAATTTGCTGGGCCCTGGAGGCTTCATCCGCAAGTGGGGACAATGCTGTACCAAACACGAGGCCGCGTGGTGTGGCCGTAAAGAGCACGGGCTTAACGGTCAACTTCAGGTCTGGCTCCTGACTTTACTGCTTGCTAGAATGGGACACTTAACTGTTCTTTAACATCCCCAGGTTTCAATGTTCTAATTTTTTTTTTAGATAGGAATAATTATAGTGCCAATCCCTGGGACGTTGTCATAATTAATCAGGTGTGCGTGCGAAGCTCTTAACCCAGAGCCTGGAATACAGCACTCACAAAGCTTCACTGTTTTGGTTTTTGGGTTTTTTTTTGCAAACACCATTATTATTGCCACATGACTCCTCCAAATTATTTGGAGGATTAAATAAATTAAGGGACAGAAAAATGCTTTAAAGTGAGAAAGCACCATGGACATGAAAGTTGTTATTTTCCTGTCCATTGGTTTTCGCTCTCAAATTCTATCACTCAGTACTATACTGCTTTTCTTTGAAATATTTAAATATTTAAATGCTGGCTTTTAAAGAAAAAAAAGGAAGATTACTCTTGGGTTTTTTTTTTCTTTTTCTTGGTTGTGATTTCTACAATTTGCCTCATATTCACCTAAAAAGGAACTCTTTCCAACCTGTCTCTTTTGAAATGAAATTTTCTGTTGTTTAGGAAACTAACATAAACCTGTATAATTTTAACAGTGTGAGGCAGTGTTCCTTCCTAGTTAGAGTAGCCCTAGATGCTGTAAGAGGTAAACCCAGAAATTTCGGTGGCTTAATACATTTTGTCTACTTATGAGCATATTTCATGCGTAAAACAGAGCAGGTGTTCCTGTCCAGTGTGCAAGAGTATGGATGGCGGGGGGGGATCTCTGCTCCACAGTTTTTCGGGACCTTAGGCTTCAGAAGCTCTGCCACCTTCAACACAGGGCTCCAGGGTCAGCCTGGCCGTCAAGATCCAGCTGACAGACAGGAAGTAAAAGGGCAGGAGAGAGAGGGGAGTAAAGAAAATGCACATGCTTTTTAACCACATCAATCCGAAAGTGACACGTGTCACTTGCACCCGTGTTTCATTGGACGCACGCCCCCACCAGCTGCATAGTAGCCTAGGAAATGTAGCTGGACCCTGGCTGAGCAGCCACCATCTCTGCCTAGCCAGGTGGGACAGCGCGCCGACCTCGCCCCACCTTCCCATTAGTGGTTGTGGCCACATATTCAGATGTTTCAGTTCTTTGCTCTGTCAAATGCCTTTACCACACAAATAAGTAGTAGATCCTAGAGTTCAAATCCCTTAGGAAATAAAGCTGATAAACAACCTAGGATCTAAACCATTGAAGACCTAAAGCTTAATCTCATTGATAACCCCATTTTCTTCACCTGCTAACCAGTGAAGAAAAGACCCTCTTTCAAAGTCTGTCCTCAATTACTGTTCAATGTGTCCACATCTTAATAGGCTAATATCTTCTTTAAGAAAACCATGTAAAACACTTAGAACAGTATCTGATGGATGCTAAACACTCAACAAAAAGTAGTTATTATTTTTCTTAGTCACCACGAGAAATTTGAGGTGAAAGAGGCTATAGAGGAGTGACAGGCAGGAGCTAGTAAACATAACCCTCTGAGGCCACATTGTTTCAAACCTCTAACCCTCTTGTACAGTGAATCTAAGTCCTCCCAGCTAGGCATGACATTGCCCGCCATAGACTAGTGCGTACCGGTCCTTCCTCACAGGCCCGGACATGGAGACACTTGGAAGCCCTCACTCTGCTCCCCTCTCTGTATACCTCTGCTGAGGAATGGATGGTATGTGTCAAAATGCAAAATTTTTCAAACTTTCTGTGTTTTCCACTGAGCTGTATAAAACATTCTGACCTTACTCCCTCTGCCTCTGAAGCTTTTCCAAGGGGAGACTTCGTTAATTTTTTTTCTTTTATGGTTTAATACATGACTACATGGAACAGCCTTTGGGGTACAAATCATTATTTGTTTTATTGCCATGGTGTTTACCATTCCTTCATAAACACTCTGAATAACAGCGCCTGCTCCAGGGAGATGAAGCTTTCCCCCTTCCTCTTAAAGCCCTCACCATCTTTTTTTTTGTCCCATATTCCCTTTATCTTCTTCAAGATGATTTCAACTATTAAAATTAAAGCCCTTAAGGAGAATATCAGAAAAAAAAGAGTTCATATTCATTGAAACAGAATTGGTAAGAGGGTTTGGACTTGCTAAGAAACAAAGATGACAGGAAGTTAATAAACAAAGTTACCACCTTTTTTTTATTATTATTATTCTCATAAGGACAAGTTAAGTTTCAGGTGATGCGTCTCCTCAGGCCTCTCACAGCGCCTACTTTATTAAGAGATTAAACCTACTGCATTTTAGTGGTTAATTTAAAAACAAATGCCTAAGAGGCATTTCCATTGTAGGTCTGGGAGAGAAAGGCTCCGTAACAACCTTCCCCTTTAGTTTTTCTACATCTTCCATTTAGACTCGCGCAGCCAATTGAATGGGACGGCAAAGCCAGTTTTCTTAAGTACAGGGTAATATTCACCGCTCTCATTGCTTTTTCTAATTGCTAAGCATTCCTGATGTACGAGGCCTTTCTGCTTCAGTTATTACAAAATCCCTGCTCTCCGTGTCTTTGGGAATGTCCATGGAATTGACCCAGATGCTCTTGATAAAGACAGCCTTACCCTTCACAAACTACCCCAAAATATGGATGGACGCTTGAAGTACCACCCGTGGAGGAATGGTTCAGATATTGCACGTGAAAATTGCCATTACAGAAACAACCAGAAAGTAGCCAGAATTTTTACCTATATTAGGAAAAGTTCCCTGTGATAGTGAGGCAGGCTTACTAGTAGCCCCAAGATGGCAGGTTCCTCTTGAAAACTGGAAAGCAACATCGTACAAAACACCCGCCAGCGCCACAGGAACATGCAGCAAACCGTTAGAACTGTATCCGTTTATTTGGATGTCAAGAACCACACATCATCATCACAAAGAACTGCAAGACATTTTCTCAAATTGGAAAAAGATACAGAATCCTCATTACCACAGGCACCACAACAATCTGCAAATTGAGGGCTGTGGGAGCCAGACATGCATTCCCTGCAAGAATCATCTCTTTGACAATAGATCATCCTCTCCTAAGTAATTTGCTGAATCAGCAAAAGCCAGGCCACACGAATTTCAAATGGCACACTTAACTCTGTGATTCCAGCTCAGGTCGACGTGGTATCTATGTGGCCCTCACTATCTGAGGCAGGGCCTGGGTGTAGGGCTGGTTAGCAGCGTGCTGGGGGCCAAACGCACACACTAAAACTAAAATGTGCCTTTTTTTATTTTCTGTTACCAATCTCAAAGTGCTCCCTTGATCCCATTCCCCAATTCCTTGGGGGTAGGGATGGAGTGTGGTCGTGTTGAGAAAAGGAGATGGCAAAGAGAGGGTTTTTAAATTACCTGTTAAAGGTAACACAATCTTCTCTCATTTGAAAGGCCTTACGGTCAACTTGACTCCTTTTAGCTTTCCCTAGCCTAAACCCCTAACCGAGTAGATTCTCTGTGCTTTAAAAGGGTTTCCCTCACCATGTCCCAGCCACATCATGATGATAGCTTTCTGTGGGACTAAGCTAAATATCCTCACGGTGCTGGTTAAAGGATATGCACAGCGACATGCGCACTGCCCCCTCGGTGCTCAAGGCGTCTTAGCCCGAGTATCTCTGGGCCCCGGGTTCTCTCCGTGCCCTCGCCCCTGCACGAACAGCCTCAGCCGCTGAAACTGAAGGCCTGCGCCCCTAGCTCAGGCAGCAAGTGGTAATTGCTCCTGGGGTGCTCACAGGCCCCTGTCAGCTCTCCCTGGTGCCACGGTTTCCCGGTGGCTGCCACTGTCATTCAGTCCCCACCCTGGGAGGGCCACCTGCTATCCTCATCTACAAAGTCCCTTCTTCCTTTGCTTCAGCCATCCAGTTGGCAAGGTTACCAGAAAGTTCTTTTAGTTACTTCCCACACACCCCCTATAGGGGACGGGGCACAACGAGAGAACATGAGAACATCCGTGCCCTATGTGCCACACAAAAGCCAAAGAAAACAAGGGGCTCTGCCTCAGGCCGACTGTGTGAGCATGCCAGGCCAACACTGCTTCTCTACTGCCCTAGCCCGTGACAATGAAGGGGGAGCCCTAAAATGCAGCCTCCTCTTAAATCTATAAACGGAAGCAGGACACAGTTAACCTCTGCTTTGAGCTATTTCCTCAACTATCTGTTTCAGCTCTTTCTAACCAGCACCCTCAGCTGAGGCCTTCACCCCATTCTCCACCCTTTCACAACTCCTCCCTTCTTATAGAAGAAGGCTTTCCACTTCCTCTTCCTGTTTGGCAGGAGCACCTCTTATATGATATCCATCATCTCTTCTACACTTTGACATAGTCCACCAAACTGGGTTCTTAATATTTTAAAAAAGCATTTGGAATTTAGAAAAGCAATGCTCTCTCAATAAAGCCAAGCTTTAAAGGCTTGTTGTCTTATGCAAAATTCTCATGTTGGAGGTCAAAAGCCGAGCATGGATTTGTTTTATCCTCTTTGCTTTCCTACTTTAACAATCTGAGATCTCCCTAAGGCGAGGGAGGTCTCTGGCTGAAAAAGGGTGACATTGAACAGAAGGAAGTGTGACGAAGAGAATAACTCCATGTTTCAAAACTAACACCCTTCCATTCCATTGGACTGGATGAAACTATTTTCTCTTCCATTTCCATCCTTCCTTCCCATAACGTCCCCCATTTCTTCCCCTTCCCTTCTGTGTGCAAGGATTTCCACATCCAAGGGAGACGCACGGGAAACAGCCTAGGAAGCAGAACAGTGATGAGAAGTGGGCAGGTGGAGGTGGAGGTAGTGTGTGAAAACTGGTTAGATTGAGCATGTAAATTAATTGATTAATCAAATAAGTATATTGAAGGTAATGTGAGCCACGTTTCTTACTCACTGGAAAAAATTGTTTTAATATGAAAATAAAGGCTAAATAAATCCTGGGGTAGAAGATTGAAACTGGAAGTATAGGTATGAACTCATGAATTTTGATAGATAATAGATAGAATGACAGATTGGTAGATGGAAAAATTATCAATGATATATGTATGTGATGACTTTTTAATGTGTCTACTTGGCTAAGCTGAACCGAAGTCCCAGAAGACAACTTGTAGGATGTTTCTGGTTGGATTGGGCT
Source organism: Mormoops blainvillei (assembly GCA_004026545.1). Taxonomy (NCBI): domain Eukaryota; kingdom Metazoa; phylum Chordata; class Mammalia; order Chiroptera; family Mormoopidae; genus Mormoops; species Mormoops blainvillei. Next base: position 175,017 of record PVJD01000289.1, read on the forward strand.
ACAAGGATATTCTCTCATGAGAGTTGAAGGACAAAAGGGAAGCAGGGCTACTCTGTAGCATACAGACGCCTTTCCCAGCTATTCAGTGAAACTGATATAAGTGCTGTTGGGAAGGAATGTGATTAAAGTACCTAATCAGTTGACTTTGAATTTATTTTAAAAAGGTGATTATCCTCAGAGAGCCTGACTTAATCAGTAAGGAAACTCTTAGGCTTAGGATATTACTAAGTGAAAGAAGCCAACCTGAAAAGGCTACATATTATATGATTCCAACTACAGTCATGTACCACATAACAACAAGAATATGTTCTGAGAAATGCACCGTTAGGCAATTTTGTCCTTGTGTGAATATCATAGAGTGCACTTACACAACCTAGATGGTATAGACCACTACACATCTAGGTTATATGGTTCATATAGCCTATTGCTCCTAGTCTGTGAGTCTACACAGCATGTTACTGTACAAAATGACACAAGATGAAATCAAGCACAAGAGGAAATAATGCAATCAAGAAACATCATAAGCACACGAGGTATGAGACTGATGCCCATGGAACACAGCAAATTGTTTTACAGCAAACTTTTTTTGTAAATAGAAAGAGCATAGTCTAAAATAACGATAAGTAGTATAGTAAATACGCAAACCAGTAATATGTTTTTATGATCAAGTATTATGTACTCTACATCATTGTATGTGCTATACTTTTATACGCAGTTGGTTTGTTATACCAGCATCGCCACACACAGTGAGTAATGTGTTATGCTAAAATGTCACGACAACAATGACGTCACTAGACGATAGGAATTTTTCAGCACTGTTATAACCTATGTGACCACCGTAGTATATGTTGTCCATTGTTGGCTAAAATGTCATTATGTGGTGCATGGCTGTATATAACATTTTGGAAATGCTAAAACTGTGGAGTCAGTGAAAGGATCAGTGGTTGCCACAGGTTGGGTGGGGAGGTGAGGTGGAGAGAGATACAGAGGCAGAGCACAGAGGATTTTTAGGGCAGTGAAACTATCCTGTACAATACTACCATGATGGATACGTGTCATGATACATTTGTCCAAACCCACAGAATGTACAAGAACAAGAGTGGACCCTAGTGTACACTATGAACTTTGGGTTGTAATGACGCATGAATTTAGGTTCATCGCTTGTAACAGATCAACCACACTAATGCCAAATGTTGACAGTGGGGAAGATTGCACATGTGTGGGGACGGGAGACATATGGGAACTCTTCATACTTTCTGCTCAATTTTGCTGTGAACCTAAAAATGCTCTAAAAACAGAAAGTTTATTAATTTAAAAACAAAAAAAACAAAAAACAAAAAACAGGCCTTGGGCCTGCCCTGATGAAAAATAGCATCTGCCCTGAAATCACTCTCCCTTCCCCTGGACCTTCCTTCCTGACCGCAGCCAGGGAGCGCAAAGCTTTAGGCCATGCCCGGTGGAGTCCAGGCTGCTTGTCATATTCCCTGTTCGAGTGGCCGCCCTTCACGCTTGTTTAGCCAGGTCCCAGAAGCTGTGTAAGGCAAGTCTTTGTGTGCATGTATAATCAAATAAGAAATGCATAGCTGTGTTGTGTTCTTCAAAGATAAACAAGGTATTATTTTTAAAATATATTATTCTTTTAGTTATGTTAAAAAGCATGGTATTCATAGTAAAATGACCCGTAGTCCTACATAAATCAAATACTGATTTTGCAGACTTAAAAAAAGGAGGTGGGGGATAATGCTGCTAACAGAGTGTATTAGCTTTCTATTTCTGCGTAACAAATTACCACAACTTTATTGACCTAAAACAACACTTATAATCTCATAGTTTCCATAAATCAAATGTCTGTGCACAGTGCAACTGGGCTCTCTGATGAGGATTTCATGAGGCTAAATTCAAGGTGTGATTGTGCCTATGTTCTGTTCTGGAGTTCCAGGCTCTCTTCCGAGTTCATCCAAGTTGTTGGCAGGAAGTTCCTCATTTTCTTGCTGGCCGTTGGCCAGGAGTCACTCTCTGCTCTCTAGCAGGTTCTCTACCATTCTGCCCTTCCTAAGGAGGTCACAATGAGCTTCTTCCTGGCCATCAGGAGCCGCTCTTTGATGCTTTGTCTTATTTTAAGGGTGTATCTGATTAAGTCACACCCACAAAGGATAATCTCCCTTTTGATGAACTCAAAGTCAACTGATTATAAACCTACTCACAAGGGTGATAACCCATCATATTCACAGATCTCTCATACTCAAGGGGAGAGCATTATATGAGGTGGAGGTCATTAGTGGTCACATTAGAATTCTGCCTTTCACAGAGCTACCTTGATTACTTGAACCTGCCAGGTTGCGAGTTTCACATGAGTCGATATGACTGACTAGAGGGAAGAAGTCCAAAGTAGTGCCATTTCGTTGTTGTTCAACCATGACACACAGCAGCAGCCAAGTGTCTTGTACTTCTGGTTGCTTCCTGAATAGCCCCCAGTACTTTTTACCTTCTTCCTGGTCACGTAAATCAAAACGGTTGGCAATAATTATTTTCTTAAAGGACTAAAAGGGGTTTCCTTCCTTACCAGCTTTGCCCAGAGTCTGTATGCAAAGCCTGTATAAATAGTGATTTTGAGAAAAGATGATAAATGAGAGAAATGAGTTTCAAACATTTTTCTTCAGACACCTAAAATCACTGTCTCCCAGATACCAGCCCAGTTAAAGATTCAGGTTCTGGTGAAGACTGTGGTGCAGGAATCGCAGCTGTAACAGTAACACTTGCCTTTGGGTTAGAGCAAAGAATAGAGTTGGTTTTTCTGATGTTCCTGCCTCCTAAGACTTGAGTCTGGGCATCACAGGCTCACTTCCTGATTCTTCAACCTTCCAGGATCCTGACCAGTGTTCTTGAGACGCTCCACGCCCTTCTAATCGACTAAATTTAGACTCCGGTAGTGGGAGCCCTTGTGCACAATTTCCATACCATTGCTACCCTCCCACCCAGCTCTACAGCTCTGCCATTGAAACCAGCATCACACAAGTTCAAGGGGAGGATGAAAAGGTGGAGTAGATTTGGGGGAGAGGGAAGGGAAGATGAGGAACTACTAATAATGGAGTCTGAGAAAACTCCAAGACTTCCAGCCATGCCACAACTCTTTGGCACAGTTTCAGGCATTCCCTGTCTTACCATCCATTCCCCACATCCTCCCCACCATTTCCCAAGTGAAGGTTCGAGAATGCCACCCACTCCCACCTAGAGAACAATTTCAGATTGTTCTGCTACTTAGATGAAACTCCACAAGAGGATAATTGGTCCCTTGACTCTATAAAATAGCCTGTACTTTTGGTGTTTTTTTTCTCAGAAAGTAATGAGAAGAAAATAGCTGTTAGAAATCACAAAAGGAAAAAGCTATATAATACTCTGAATGGTTTGGTCTTCCTGGCCACTGAGTTTTCCTTGAGATAATCTGACCTAGCTAGATCCTAGATATAGAACCTCCACACTTAACAACTTTTAAAAGTTATTCAGATTTTGAGAGAAACTGAACCCACAACAGAGTAGCAGAAAGGTTTGCAGCGGCCGGGAATTAAACCAGCCAAGGAGGAGTCCGAAAATCAAAGTCTCCCTGGTATTAGCCACTGACAATGAGTGCTCCAACACCCAAGGAAATTGGGCTTTCTCCTGTGAAGGCCATGGCCTTGCCTCTTACTACCCTCTGCTTGGTTTGTCTGTAGCGACAGACCCACCAGACAAATGGGCAGTTAGCAGTTTAGGACAAAGTGTCAGTAAATTTCATGATAAAACACTGAAAGTGATGTATAATTTTCAAGTCCACAGATCAGCCATAGTTTGTGTTTCAGTCTGAGCCACAGCTCCTTCTTGGTCATCCTGGTAACTGGTAAGGTTCTTCCTGGCTGATTTCCCTAAGGCTGATTTTTCACACTGGGTTTCTCCAAAACTTGACCAGGCTACTGGGATCCTGAGCCACGATAATGTTGTGTTACTAACGCTAACTGCTGTAACAGATAAACCCTGAAATCTTTGTTTCATGCAGTTGTTCAGGAACCAGACTGACAAAGGCTCTGCCATCTTCAACATATGGTTTCTAAGGTCATCCTCCTAGTCACTGACTAACCGAGAGGGAGAAAGTAAACGCAGGCCCCCTAGTGGTTATGGGCCAAGACTGGCATTCCATTGGTCAGAACTCAGTCACGTGGTCCCAATTGACTGCAAGGGCAGTTGGGAAATGCAGTTCCTGTTGGGGCAGCCACTTCCCAGACACAGTTCTCTTTGGAAGAGAAGCAGGAATCATTTGTGGACAGCAACCCAGCTCAGCTACAGTGAAGGTGATAGTGCTGGTGGTGGCAGCAGCTACCACTTACCCCCGGCCCTTGCTAAGTGCTTAACAAACAGTTTCTCACTGACTCTTCAGACTAACGCTACGAAGTACATTTTATTAACCCACTTTTAAATATAAGAAAGCTGAGGCTCAGAAGAAAGTAATTTACTTGCCCCAAATCACCTAATCAGGAAGAAACAAGGACTAAAATCCCAGAATATCTGAGCACAAAGTGCACATTCTAAAGCATCACCCCATACTATTTGCCTTAACTTTAACTATAGTTATTTGATTCGGTTTTTTTTCCTTCTTTGAGTGGTTTATCTTATTGCCAGAGAAGTTCCTACTCACCACAAAACTTGGAAATCCACATGAGATAGGGAATTGTCTAGAATCTATAAAATTCCTTTGTACTTTGAAGCTAATTCTTCTTTTCCATTTAATGATCCCTGGATCTCCCACTCACCAGAATCTCCTTGAACTGGGCACCCTCATTTCTTGGATGCACAGCCCCAGGTCAGCTCCCTGGGGCAGTTCCTCACACCCAAGTCTTGCCTAATGAATTTGCCTCAAGTCATTCAATGAACTTTTTGTTGCCCTTGGAGCTCTTCCAACCAGAAGGTTTCTCCAAAAATGTCCGGTTGCTTTTCATACTCCACTCCCCAGCCCTCAGATGTCACAAGTCTCTCCCACTCACTGTTTCCCTCAAACTCTGCTGTGAGGCTATGTTTTACAATCTATTACTCTTGTTCCTCCCTTGAGAAATGACACCTTCAAAACCTAATACAGAGGTTTAAAATTGTTCTGGTCCAAGTAAGGGCCAGAGAAGCTTTCATGTTAGAGAGGAGGCTAGGGTCAAGTTAGGGAAAAATTAATAACAATAGGGGGTGTAAATGTCTGTAGTCTGGCAGATTTTTTTTTACTCTGGGGTAATTCAGCCAGCCAATGTCAAGTGTTTTCTGACATCAATTTAATGCAAGATTCAGAGTTTAAAATGTTTTTTAAAAAATTAAAGAGAGACTAATTCCAGATCTCTGGTTGTTTGTTACAATAACAGAAGCCTGACTCATTCTTTTCCTCTCAGAAAGTAAGCCGTACTGCCAGAGAAGTTCTCATAACCTCACCTGACAACTTGGAACTCTCCAGGTGACAGAGCTTTTGTTTTAAGCTTTGTCTATGCTCTAAAAATCCTCTTTTACTTTGTTTCTCCTTTTTTCCTGCTGTCTTTTAACTGAGAATGGCTCTTCTTCTTTCTTATGGAAATATTTCATATGCCACATCTCCCTCTCCTTTTAGTGAGCCAACACTTGAATGGTAAGTGATCTTGATACCAGAAAGTCCCATCATCCTGCTTTCTTCAAGAATCTTTGTGAATTTACCCAGCTGCAAAATCAAAAGCATAATGAAGTGTGTGTGTGTGTGTGTCCTTTCTTTCCTTGACAACCAAAAGGCTACTTCCCACAGGCAACACCTAGTATGTTCCCTTAATTATAACACACCCCCAGCCCCCAGGAATGTTCCTGAACAGAATCAGAATCAGGCTTGGTCCCTAAATCAAACCTGCCCAGTTCTTACCTTTGTGGAGGAATCAGAGAAAAATTTTCCTGGGCAAAAAAAACTCACAAAAACTATTATTTCTCTGGGCCCAAAGCCCCAAATCACCATCACCATTTTCATTTAGTCAATAAAACTTGTAAGGGACAATTGTACGTGGCACACTGAACACGTTTATTTACCTTCACTGCCTGCCAAATACCACAAAAATCATCGCAGGGAGAGAATAGAGAATAAAACACATAAACCCATAAGGAAAAGAACATTAAGAGAAATTAGAGCAATTAAATTTTGGAAGCTGAAAAGCAAATGGACTAGCGATAACTGACTTAGCAGACCCGCCAAAAATAAAACCAAGCTGGCGGTGGGGAGCAGCCGGAATGAGCTAAACCGGACCACGGAGGCTCAGAAACAGCAGACGCCCGGCACCTCTTAACGCAGGAGCCTGCGCAGCCCAGAGGAGGAATGCAGCTGGGGCGAGCCCCCCAGAGCTGCGCCACCTCCGTTTCCGTTTGCATCCAAGAATTTCTGTAGAAAGAGAGGGACCTTTTGAAAGAGAAAGAAACCGGAGACTCCGCTCCCTTCACTCTGAGGTTTAAAGTGGTTCAATCTCCCTGGGGGACCAGGGTAGCCCCTTATGAAGCTAGATGACAGTAAAGGACACCAAGCTTCCTGAAAAAAGAAAATCCTCCATGAGGGTCGGAGGTTAAAACAGATGGAACAAAGATAGCAAAGTAATACTGTGAATAAGAAGCCTCACCGGGCTCTCAGGGCTCATCCCTGCTCACCTGATCTCTCACCTGGTGGTGGCACCTGGTCCTCCTGAAATCTTACCCTCCCCCCTTGGGTCAGCTGATGCGCTTGCTGTACTTCCCGAGCTTCTCCGGAAATGAGCATCAGTAGATTACACTATGGGCACCTGAGAAAGACTAAGGCGAGTTGACACCCATCCTAGGTTTGGGATAAGAGGGACATATGAAAAAAGGGTGGGAAAGAGAAGTGACGGGGAACGCGTCTCAGAGAAAGAACCCTGCTGTTTTCCAAGGTTTCAGCCTACATAGTCATGCTTTGCCCAGAAATGGTTCCTTTGGTCCCAAGCTCTAAGGACAGGATGAAAGGTCCCTCCAAGCGTTCTGAGAGCAAATTACAGAGGAATCATTCATATCTTCACCATGAAAGTCAAAGAAAGAGCAATGTGAAGAAAAGTCCAAGATCAAGATCGAGATGAGAGTTCTTTGTCTTTAGCCAGCAGTGAGAAGATTTTAGCAGTCCCTAACTGAGTAAGCCTGGAGACAGGTAATTACATAAGAACACAACTAACACTATAATTAGTTATAGTGCACTTATGTTAATTATTCAATGTAAGGCAGGTACATAATTTACTCATTGTAATTGGTATCTTTCAATAAATTGGAACTTTTCATAATCCCTCTTAAAGGAATTCGTTTGAATAGTGCTAAGATGAAAACCGCGGAGGCAGGCAGGCTGCACTCTCTGTGCCCATCTTCTTACTGGTGGGCGCACGGAAATAACCGCATGTCCCTGTAGTTCACCAATTATCCCAATACCAAATGTATAAATAAATGGCCTTAGGAACAGAGCCTTGAAAACTGCCATCAGTACAACCTGGACGTTTTGCTACAAGCAACCGGAACCACATCTGGCTGCCTTAATGCCGAAAGAGATTTGTCGAGAGGGTGTGACAAGAGCTCACAGAATTGTAAGGAGAGATGAACAGCCAACCAGGCCTCAGGAAGAACAGACAACCAGGAATTCCTGCTGACTGGGCAGTTGAGCCAAATGGACACGGGAAGGCGGTGCAGGGAGAGTGGAGGTTGCGAGGGTTGTCAGCAGAAAAGGGGAAAAGGAGAGATGTTGGTCAAGCAGAAACCATAGCCCCTATACCATGCAACCCAAGCCTCATTCCTTCTCAAATACTGCTTGGCGTCACTTTTAAGATTCTAGATTTATGCCCCAACTGGGGTGTCTCAGTGGATTGGGCGCCAGCCTGCAAATCAAAGGGTCGCTGGTTTGATTCCCCAGTCAGGACACAGGCCTGGGTTGCGGGCCAGGTCCCCAGTGGGGGAGCATGTGAGAGGCAACCACACCTTGATGTTTCTCTCCCTCTCTTTCTCCCTCCCTTCCCCTCTGTCTAAAATAAAATAAATACAATCTTTAAAAAAAAAAAAAAAAAAAAAGGAAGCTCCCTGAGTTACAGAGCGCCTGTGCAGGAGAGCTGAGAGAAGGTTCTCACCACACCAGAGGGGAACAATGCGAAGACCATGAGGGAAGGAAAGGGGAGGAAGGACTCTTGCTAGTGGGCCATGAGAAGGTGACATGTGGGTTTGAATTAAGAACTGGAGATCATGGTGACAGAGCTGATGGTGCTGGGAACCGCGAGAGGCCTGCGTAGCCGAGCTCCCAACTTCCGTTCTTTTCCTCCTGAAGGACGGTGCCCCTGACTGGCCAGTCTGGCCTGACTGGGCAAAGTGGGGGAAAGGCAGGGCTGTGTGTGTTGGCTGGTGTTTTAAAGGGGTGTTGAGATTTAATGGCAACATTTAGCCATTACTCAAAACCCGTATAACTATTGAATAAATAGTTACTTTCCTCTTCACCAAAAAAAAAAAAAAAAAAAAAAGGATTCTAGATTTAGTTCCCAAGTAGAGGGTATGCTAATGTTAAATGGCTCATGTCTGAATTATACAATGGTTTTCTTGAGGAGAAAAAATAATGTAGCAGTTCAGCGCATGGTCTTTGGGATTAGACAGCCTGGTGCCAATCCCAGTTTCTCCCTGACTAGCTGTATGATCTTAAGTGTTTTCTAAAGAATACATGTATCCAGCTACTCTGAACCTTTCTGAGCTTCAGTGTCTCCATCAGTAAAATGAGGAGAATGTTCACCTGTGTCAATTAGGATGCCTAAAACCCAAATAAATAAGGGAATTTTGTGTTTTATGCAGCTGGAAAGTCCGGTGGTAGGGAAGGTTTCGAGTGGCTCAGCAATTTCACGAAATACCCAGTTTCTTTCCGTTATTTACCCTTCCCTTCGGAGCAACAACACCGTTCTAAGGCTGGGTACACTGTGATGGCAAGGAGGCCACCAGGAGCTGCTGGAATTTCTTGTTTTGTCATTCATATTCAATAAACAGGGGTGTTGCTCCCCTAGCCATCTAACCAAAACTCTGTACTTTTCTTTAATTGGACCACCTTTTTTTGTATGCCACAAGTCACTTTGGCAAGAAGAAGAGATCTGAGAATCAGAGGATAAAACACAATGGGAGATGGGCAGGGCAGATACTGAGAAGACAACTACCTGGATCCATGATATTATATCCTAAAGTTCATCTGAGGACTCAGCATATGAAAAGTCTCCAGTGGGTTCCTGGCAGATAAATGTCAAATAATATGTGTCTGTGTGCGTAGCTGGAGATCTAGAAACAGAACTCAGGATAGAGGTATACTCTCCAATTTAAAGCCTATAGAAGCCCTAAAAACTGAAACGTTACAGGACCACTGCCTCCAATGTATACAATATTAAACCCTAAAATAAGTGTAAGAAAATCTAATAAGCCCTGGACGGGTGGCTCAGTTAGTTGGAGCATTGTCCCATGCACGAAAAGGTTGCAGGTTCAGTCCCCAGGCAAGGCATATGGGAGGCAACCAATCAGTGTTTCTCTCTCACATCAGTGTTTCTTTCTCTCTCCCTCTCTCTCTCATTCTCTCTGTCTCTCACTCTCCCCTCTCCCCTCTATCCCTCCCTTTCTCTCTCTCAAATCAATAAACATATCCTTGGGTGAGGATTAAAAAAAGTCTAATAAAGCTGATTTTTCTCAGGATGATCATTTTAATTAGGTCTTTTTCACATATCAAATATCAAATTATTTCTGAAACACTTTTGGTACCACTACTCAAGAACAGCTTAATCAGTCTACTTAGTAACTCAACATAATGTATAGGTGGATGGAAGAAGGGAATGAGATACATAAATGGATAGAAGATATATTTTAACTGCTCACATAATGTTTCAAAGCCTATTTAAATGCAAATAGGAGATCAATTTGTTAGAATGTTATCTATAGACTATAAGTGCCTCAAAAATGACTCATTTTCCTCAAAGGCAGATTATAGAATTCGAAAACTGGAAGAGACCACAGAAATCATTACACCAACCACTTTCCAGATGAGGGAATTTAGGCTAAAGAGATTCTTTGGCCAGGATCACAAATTGGTGAGTAGCAGAATGAAACCAGACCTCAAATGTCCTGACATCCAGGAAAGTACTTCTCCACAGTACAACCCCACCTCCCTCGATAATGTGAAATGGCTTAGCAAACAAGACTTTCATAAAGTCTTGGTGCAAAGATAAACTTCCTCTCAATTTGTCCAAGCAAATAATCACAATTTTGGAATTAGCAAAACCCAGATAATACAGACATCATCATCCCTTCAAGCTGTCCAGAGTGGGACAGTCAAGTTGGAAGAAAGTTTTATTTAGCACAAGCTCCCCAGGTCTGAGAAACATGGTAAGGGGTGGATTTATTATTATTGTTGTTGTTGCTTGTCCATAATAGTGAGAAATGGCATGTTCATCAGCCAGGGGAAAATTGTGGCTGTCATTTCTTTTTTTTTTTTTTTTCCTAAGAAGTAAATCATTAATATGAAAACCACATCCACGGGAACTTACTGTTTTTCAGTCACTACCCATCAGTTTGCAGTGAGGACCCAGATTTAAATAGCTCTGAAATGAATGACTACGCTAGATATGAACTATTCCATGGAGCAAACCCAATATCCTACTTTTCTTGAGTGCTCTATTATTCTCATTTCCGGAATGGCCACCAATAGTTTTTTGAAACTGAACCAGGCATAAAAACTAGTAAAAAAAAAAAAAAGAAAAGAAAAGAAAAGAAAAAGAAGAAGAAAAGAGAGTAGAGGATAAAATTTGGAAAAGCCTGTCATAGGCTTTAACTTCCAAGCACACCACCAAAGCTTTAATATCGTCAACTCAAGCAGGCTCAAGGACTTGATGTCAACAAACCTTGCTCCAGTTGACTGGCCACAAAACAGCCCATCAAGGGCAGACGATAAGAGAAGGCCCTCCTGTAGCTACCACAAAGCCCAAAAACAACAAAAAAGGATTCATGTGCTTCTGAAGCCATTTTTTCAGGGTGCTATGTTTCATGCCAACCCAAAGTGGCAGAATCCACTGAATGTTGTCTTGCACATGCCTTGTCATCAGCCTGTCCTTTAACCAATGCTGAATGCCCTTTTTCTGCTATGTGACAGATAATGAATCACCACATTATACTCTCTGACCCTGCGGGGCCACGGTACAATATCATAATATCAAACTGAGTGTAAAGAGAGCTTTGTGTGGGATGAGACAAGACTCTAAAGATAGCAGAGCTGCTGAATCACTTAGGGCATGACCACAAATAGTGCCACACTCAGCTTGCTGGGTAAAGCTGGTATCAGAAGCCCCGGGTAAATCCGCGCTAATTATGGAGGGGGAGGGGGCGTGATCTGGCGGGCAAATTGTACTTAAGCCTGAGGGAAGAAACCCACGTTGTAAACCTAATAAATAAAATCTAAAACTTGCTGATTTAATAAAAGCATGCTATCACATCACAAGGTAAGTTTCCTTAGGAGCAGGTGCATTGCAATTTTTTTTTAAATATTAAGTTTTCAGAGAGTTACACGATAGATGGCAGCCTGGAAATATGCTGATGTGTCCTGGCAGGAGTTCAGATGTAGTGATTTTTTTTCTCTTTGTAAACCTTCCATCCGTGGGAAGGCACGCCCTGCCAAAACTGAGGAACCCAAGCTGGAGGCAGCAAGGCTCCGGCACTCAGACCACGGCCATGTGCCAAGACTTCAAGGCCAAATCGGAAACAACCACGTTGAGTTCATTAAAATAACTGAGTGATCAAAGGCGCACAAGCCTTCACAAAGGCAAAAATTAATCTGTTTAATACTTGGCTAAATTCTCAACTGTTGAAGTAAATTTGAAATGCAATTCATCAATCTCCCCCCTTCCTGTGGAAAAATCCTTTCAGTTCCTCCAAGTGTCCAGGAGGTGGCAGAAGTGTTCTTTGTTTCAGTTCAGGAGACACAGCTACAGTTCCAGGCCAAAAATTCCTGTAAGTATATCTGGGTATAACTATAAATATTAATGTAGATATACATTTTCAGGATATCATGAATTATATTCAAACATGGGTAGGCCAAACCTCACTTGGCAATCGTTTTCGGAGGGAGGAAATGATAAGAATTAAAAAATGAATCTTGGTCCTTGATGAAAAGGCTGGTGAAAGAACTGCAGCCCAAGGCCTTGCACCCTGTTCGTGTACTTCTCATGGCTTCCATGAACCTCAAATCTTTCAGCACACCTATCCCTCACCTCCCTTCCCTTGGTTACTCCTTAAAGCCCTGCGCACACATTCCTGAGTCACCAGTGACCCGCAGCCTCCTCCCTAAACTGAGGAAGCTGGAAGACCTACAGGGAAATTCCGCGCTGCAATGAATCCTTGCTTCTCCTCAACCTGCCTCCTCTGTGAGGTCAACCTCCATAACCCGAGGTTTATCCACCACCCTGAACGCGATGAATAGCGATTCCTGTCGGACAAACCAAAGCGGGTGTAGGACCTCAGATTCCTCAATGGCCTGGGAGGACAACATGTAAAATATTAATACAGCCTATCATGAGAAATGAAACTCATTAATAATACATAGAAATTCATGGAAAGTCTTTCACTGTTTATTTCATGAAGTGCAAACATTTATTCCGCCCAGATCAAGGGAGGGGAAAAAATGTTTTCTATAGCTCCAATTTCACACACTCTAGTATGAAATGAATCAATAGTAGCTAGGAGGAGCAAAATCAAAGATTTCCTTTTCAACAGTAATAAATCCAGTCAAATCCTATTTGGTATGGCACTTGACATGGCTTGTAAAATCTGAAGTTACTAAATTATGTATTTCAATAGTAATCCCTTACAAAATTAATAGGAAGGACTAAATTGGGACAAATGGCTTCCAATGGGATCCAGATGCTTCACCCTAGACTACTAGGTAGACAGTGTGAAAAATTAAGAACTGGACTGGTTTTTTCCCTGAGTTTCTTGAAGGAGCCAGAGTTCTTCAAACAGGGAATGTAAACACTTGGGAAGGCAGCCTAAGAGAAGCATGTGTTATGTAGCAGCCTGAGTCCCAGCTGTGTTTATACTAGGATTCCAAAATATCTGGGCCTGAAAGGAAACTGGCAGGAGGGACAGAGGAGCCTGCTGGGACAGACTGACCCCAAGGGGAAAGAAAGGAGCTGGCTCAAGACAAGTGGGAGGTGTGAATGTTGACGGAGTACATGTCTGTCATTCAGCTTATCTTGTAGCCCCCTTCCCAGACTCGCATCTGACTCCCAAGGGAATGGAGAAGACCCTGAAATGCACCGACCTGATTGGTCCCCTTTGCCGGAGTGGCTACACTGATGGCGGAGGCAAAAACAAGGGCCACAGTGGCCTTGGGCAGTGTCAGGGCTGCCACCCCCCACAGGGACACCTGCAGCACCACTCTTGCTTCTGCCATTGGTGGGAAAGAGGCATCAGCAGCAAGTGAAGCCACATTCCAGTGGCCTAATGTAGGAAGAAGAAAATAACAGGGCTGGTGTGGTAACCAAGAGAACTGGTTCTCAGAGAACTGGTTGTGGTAGGCTGAATAATGACCCCTAAACATGTCCATGTCCTAATCCCCAGAACCTTCAAAGACAGGACCTCACATGGCAAAAGAGACCTTGCAGGTGTGATTAAGTAAAGGATCGCGAGATAGGAAGATTATCCTGGATTATTTGGGTGGGTCGGTGTAATCACAAGGGTATTTGCTAGAGGAAGGCATGCGAGTCATAATCAGAAAAGGAGAGGTGACAACAGAAGCAGAGGTCAGAGAGAGACATTTGAAGGTGCGACACTACTTACTGGCTTTGGAGGTAGAGAAGAGGGCCCCCAAGCCAAGGAATGCAGGTGGCCTTTACACGCTGGGAAAAGGCAAGGAAACAGGTTCTCCCCTGGAGAGCTGCCAACCCGTTTTAGGCTTCTGACCTCCAGAGCTATAAGGTAATAAATGCATGTGGTTTTAAGCCACTAAGTGTGTGGTAATTTGCTATAACAGCCGCAGGAAAATAATACACTGGCGATAGAGTCCTTCGAGAGATTTCACAATCATTTGTGAGGATAAAGAGGTTCACATTCCCACAGAACAAGGGGAAGCAGAGCCAGAAGTTTTGGGAGCCATTCTTATCCACAGTTTGTGTGATTAGGAGGATGCAGGTTAGAGTGGGGTCTGCTTTACACTCCAAGTTTCCTTGGCAGGACATTATCTTAGATCTCAGTTTGAACCTTCATTCAAATCATCAGCATATGTTTTCTGACACGCTCTAAGATTCTAAACCAAAGCATGCATTATTTTGCTCTCTTCTCTATCCTTCAAGACCTTCTGAGAGGCAGGTCATGCTATGAGTACCTCAAAGAATACCACATGTGTCTATAAAGGAGTTCCCAAGTCATTTGAAATCCTGAGACCAAAACCCTTACTTATCTTTTGGATACTAACAATGTAGCATTTCTCAGTCACTTGCACTAGACTTTAGTTCAACCCTTAAAAGCATTCCGGAAATATCTTCAGAGGTTTGCCCTGTGACTACAAAAGGAACCCGAGATGCAAGACTCTCCTCTCAGCCAGATTATCATTAAACATTGAGGGCTTTCTTCTCAGGGTCCAGAAAAGTATTTGAATTGGCCATGCTTATCCAGTACCTTCTGCCAAATGCTTCAGTTGTCTCTTCTCAAAATTCAAACGTGGCCCTAGATTCAAATATATAGTCTTCCTATTAGTAGTAGCCATTATGGTACATTTTACTTACATCCAACTCTATCATCTCTGATAATAATAGGCATCAGGGAACACACAAAAGGTCACAATTAAAAAGCGATTTCCCAACTTCATTTTGGCTTTTATATCACTCCTCCTAAGCCTTATTACGAGAGCCATCAACATGAAAGAAAAAATAAGTTTATTCAAATTCCTTTTATTATTTTCTTTGACCACCTTTTGGCAGAGTAGTCAGATAATATTTTAAAAAGTAATTGCAGGACAAAAGCAAAATAAACACTTGACAATGATATTCAAAGGCTAGGAACAACCTGCTCCATAGTCCAGTCCTGCTGGACTTGTCCTCTGAACAAGTTAGA
This sequence comes from Mormoops blainvillei, assembly GCA_004026545.1. NCBI lineage: Eukaryota > Metazoa > Chordata > Mammalia > Chiroptera > Mormoopidae > Mormoops > Mormoops blainvillei. The sequence continues at coordinate 190,125 of PVJD01000289.1, forward strand.
CAACCTTGGACAAGCCACAGCCTTCCTGGGCTTCTGTCTCTTCAGCTCTCCTCTTTCATACTTCCACGTTTGTTCTAACATGAAACATTTAACTTACTTGCTAATTAAATTGTTTAATAGTTCTCCTTCACATTTTCAACTTGAAATTGGCACCAGAGGAAATGTTCCTCGTTTATACTGCGGGGTCAAGTATTCCACCCGGGAGGTGAGTGCCCTCGTTTGAAAAGCATGGACCTGTATACTTGCTAACATCCCTCCTGCCTCTAACACCACAGGTGCCCATGTGCTGGACAGTCCCATTTGCACTGCTTTGCTTCACTTCATCTTTTCATCTTCTATTTCTTTCACCATTTAGAAGTAGCCTCTTCTTCCTTCATTTTCCTACTTTTGAAGGCCAACTTATGTTCCTCCTCCTCCAGAAAGCCTTCCCTGACCACAGCTGTCCAAAGAAATCCCTCTTTCAAATTCATGGCACTCATCCCATGCCGCACTCAGTTGGAATACAATTATATCTCACTACCTTCAATGCCTTTCACTGTTACTTAACTCATGTTATTTCTCTTGTTCATGGTTGTTGGTTTGTTGTGTGTGTTTTTTTTTTATGCCACTGGTCTCCCAACCACCTCATAAACTTCCTAGAGATCAGAGGCCATGGAATCCATTATTTTGTATTTCCCACAACACCTAGATGTGTGCCTTGCACATGAGAAGCACTCATTCATTTATTATTACCCATTCAACATTTATTTCTTAACCTATGTGCCAACTCATAATTGTTGAGTAAATGAGAAGCCAAAGGATTCACATAATCTAAAAACTTCATAATTCAATTCTTTTTTTTAAAGATTTTATTTATTCATTTCTAGAAAGGAAGGAAGGAAAGGAGAAAGAGAAGGAGAGAAACATCAATGTGTGAGAGAAATGTCTCAGTCAGTTGCTTCTCACACGCCCCTAACCAGGGACCTGGCAACCCAGGCAGGTATCCTCACCTGGAATCCAACCGGTGACCTTCCAGTTCGCAGGCTGGCATCCAATCCACTGAGCCCCACAAGCCAGGGCAATAATTCAGTTCTTAATAATGCAGAATTGATCCTTCACATTTCAGATTCACTTTTTGTTATAGGGTAATTTCTCCATGGGCGAGCATTCTAAACAGTTTTCAAATATGGGATGGCTGTGCGTGTTCCTGTAATTAGAATTGACGCAAAGTGTTACAGGTTAATTGACTACAAGAACAGATTTTGTAGATGTGTAACCTGCAGAAATCACCAAAACTGACAGAGCAAAAATAACACTCCCTGCAACTGCTCAATTTGTAAACTGTGTGTTCAGTAACAACATACCTGCTTTTATTCAGTCACACTTTGCCTTTATGGAACTTAGGTGTGTGCTTATTCAATTCCTTCAGGGGAAATAAATAGATGCCCTCGTTCTACTGTGTAACCAGGATTAACGGCTATCTGCCATTTCTACCATAAATCTCAACTTTCAAGTATTATAACTAAGTACATGAAAATCATATTAAAATGAAAGTTACCATCAAAATTATTAACCAGATGCTATTTTAATAAACATCAAAGTGAACTACACTCATTGGAAACATCACGTGCCTAACGACAGGAGTCCCAAACTAGTTCAAAGGGTTATTCCCTTTTTTATCCATATAGGCTACACAAAATAGGCTCAATTTCAAAAATAAACATAGTTACTTCATTTTATGGATTGCTGCCTTTTGCTATTTCACCTACACGGAACCTGGCAAATTATTTCACGTTAGGATGTAGCTACTTGAGGGGTTCTAAGTGGAGAGTGTAATTGGAGAACCTTAATCAAGCGCCACCTGGTGGTCAGATAAATATTTTTCTACCATAATTTGATCAGTTTTGCTGAGAATCCAGTCAAACTATGTCATTGATATTTACCCGAAACAAATCATTATAATCAAGAATGCTTTATCAATCCTTAATCCTGTGGAATACCGATTACTGGAGAAAATATTCATATCAGATTGATATTGGTTCAAATCTCAGCTCCAGCATTTTTGTTGTTGTTATCGTTGTTGTCAGTTTCTTTATCTTGGGCCCATAACTTAAACTCTCTGGGGCTCAGTTTTCTTATCCATGTCATAAAGCTTATTTAAGGAATAAGTGAAAGAAAGACATACAAGGAATAAAATAATGCCTTGGGTATTATTTTCTGGTACCGACGACTGCTATTATCATTTTCTTGCCAATACATCCTTAAATGTATAGAACACTTATTATAGGCCAAAGCATACAGTCTTTACCTATATTACCTCAGTTAATCCCTACCAGAAGCCTATCAAGATGGCATTAACTATCAGTTTAAAAGTTAAGAATCTAAGAATAAGAAAGTTAAATAATTGGCTCAGGATCACACCGTAGGCAGCACCCAGCTCAGAGTGCCGAAGGTGGAGGCAGAGAAAAGGTGAGCCAGGTATGAGGCAAAGCACGGGGAACGCGTGACACCTTCTCATGGTACCCAATGAGGGGACACGCAAACACCTACGCTCAAAATATCTGTAGGAGAAATCTGATACCGGGCCTGAAATCTGAAGTCTTCAAGTCGCTGATTAACATCTTAAATTTGGTACCTCTGAAACTACAGTTGACCCTTGAACAACGTGGGGTTAGGGGTTCCGACCCCCACTCAGTAGAAAATCTGCATGTAACTTTTTATTCCCCCAAAACTGAACTACACCAGCCTCTTCGTATCCGTGGATTCAACCCCAAGATAGTACTTTCTGTGCTCGGTAGCACGTGCGGAAACACTTGTTAGGGCAGTAGTTGCTTGATTCCCAGGATGCAAACCTGCAGCTAGAAAGGGCTCAGTAAGTGGACCAGCGCAATTCAAATCCATGTTATTCCAGAGTTAAGTGTATAAACATGTAATGGGATATTGGCTTCAGTCCCCACCAAGAGGTCAGTGACGCATGCTTTCCCTAAGGAACCAGGAGTGCTTTATCAAGGCTCAGGGCAAGGGGGTTAACCGAGAGACATGGGAGGGCTTCAGCTAGGCCACCACTGCCGCACTGAGAGGGCAAGTCACACCGGGATGCTCCTTATGTGTTTGAGGCCCGCCGGTTAAGCTGAAAAGGGCAGGAGCAAAAATGACAAGGGTAGGGAGGCAGGCCGTTCCAATTAACACTATAGGAGATTGGTACATGCATACATAGCTGATGCATTTGTAAATTATCCAAACTCCCCTGGAAATCAGTTCAGTAAATCATGAATGCCTCACCTAGGTCTCCCGGACAGCCTCTATGAATTAGTGCATTAATTCATATTAGTGCCCACTCAGGTGGGCACAGCGGGGCAAGAATCACCAGCAGGCTAGACCGCTTCCCTTCGTGCATGCCTCTGTGTTCTAGTTTTCCACCCTTAAACCAGATTTTGTCCTCTCCAGTTTTTTAATCCTAACAAATGATCGTTTTCCAGAGGTATAAACACACTTATGATTATTTCAGTGGTTGGAATGCACGCTAAACATTGTAGCAACTTAAAGAGCATAAATCTCAGATGGATGTGGGGTCATGCACCGGACCTACCCACAGTGACCGACAGAATCACCACAGAGAATGCCAGTTAGCTAAGACATTAGGCAAAGAAACCTCTAATTAGCAATAAATTGATGTCAGGAAGACATCTGCACAGAGATCATACTTGACGACCTTGGATGGCTTGGTTTAGTCAGCATCCCCATCTAATATTAAACAGTCTCGGAAATCTTACAAATGATTGGCACTTCAGCCTAGTAATTTCTCCTCAGGAATTTATCTTGAGAAAATAACCCAAATGAAGGAAAAGGAGTATGCATGAAAATGTTCTTTGAAAACAATAGGATAATGAGTAGATAAATTATAACACATCTACTCAAGTGATAATGATGAAGATTTTATTGTATGGAAAAATTCTTATGATGTAATGTTAAACTTTAAAGAGAAAGATTAATTACATGTACACTAAAATAACAACATGTAAAAGACATCCATAAAAACAAAGATGGGAATATGAAAAAATAGTAAGAGGCGCATTACAGCATCTTTCTACTCTTTTAAGAATGTTTCCATGTTAATAATTTTTTAAAGGTCAGAGAAAAGATAACAAATGGATAAGCACACCATCCTGAGCCCAAGTCAACAATTAAAGTTTTCAAATCACAATATAGTGATTTTTATTGAAAACTCTCCTGATTTCTCAATGATGCCATATAAATAATGTTCTCACACTAGACCTCTATCTCCTTCTTTTGCAAATTAGGAAATGAAGTAATAAGCATGTAGCATTAATCATTAAGTAATAGAGAAATACAATAGCACACAGTGGATAAGAACTTAGGAGCTAGGTTATAACAGCCTGAGTTTGAATCCTGGCTACTTTCTCCAGGCAAGTATTTAATTTGTTTTAGACTTTGGTTTCATTAAGTACAAAATGGAAATAATGTATAGCACCTATATTATGAGATCGTTAAGAGGAATAAATCAAATAATGTGTATAAAATACTCCACATGGTGCCCGGAAAATAGTAAGAGTTAACAAATATTAGCTGCTGCTGCTGCTGCTGATTTATAATTATAAGGAGATCAAAATGTATAGGAGGGGGACCAAGGTGGATGACAAGATGCAATTACCCAAAGAACCACAGCAGGAAACATGTTTCCAAGTCTGTAAATGAGTGTCTTGTCTCAAGTGATATTTAAATTTCATTTTAGTTTTTATTAAACTTATTGGGATAAGATTAGTGAATAGCATTAGATAAATTTCAGGTACACAACTTTATAATTTGACACCTGTATACCCTATTTTGTGCTCACCTCCTGGTAGAACAGGTCACGGTCATCAAGCCTAGATGGCTGTCCTCCCACCACTGAGCCGCTTTCAGATGCCGGCGGTGTCTTTCTAATTAAGTAAATCCGTAACATTGACACAGCAGCCACCTTCCCAGGTGTTCACCTCAGTGAGAAACTCTCACTCATTATATCAAAAACACATGAACACCAGTGTTCATAGCAGCATCGTTTGTGATTTTTAAAAAATTGAAAGAAGGTTACACCTCTCAACAGGAGAATTTGTGATGTATTTAAACAATGGAATATTATATGGCGGTGAAAATCAGTAAAGTAGAGCTACTTCTATAAGGATGGACAAATATCACAAATATAAATTTGAATGGGGAAAAAACAAGTGGCAGAGAGATATAAATATTATAATACCTGTTATATTAAATTTCTAAACATGCAAAAATAAATACTATATTGTTTATGGATATGTACAAACCTTACTGTTTTGGGGTACACACATTATGTATTAAAAGACTGAAAATATACGAGGAATGAAGAAAACTAAGTTCAACATAATGACCGCCTGTCGGGGGGAACCGAGGAAAGCAAAGCAGGCAAGGGCTTCAGCTTTATCTGTCACGTTGTATTTCACATAATGAAAGCTATCCGAAGTGAACATCGTGAACTATTAAGATTCGGCAAAACCAGATGGTAGGTAGAGATCTGTTTTATTATTCTGCCTGCTGGTCGGTACCCCAGTGCTATAACAAGGGTGAGGCAGTGGGGGTGGTCTGTTACAGGTCCAGGCAAAAACAGTGTATTTTCTGCAGAGAATTTTACAATAATAAAACAAACTAGAAGTTGTTCCTTTTAAAAATATCCCCTTCAGCTAGCAATTCTCAGCTAAGCAAACAGCCCCCACCACCCCCAGTTTCCGCTTCAGTAAGTCACTGAAGCTGCATCCTTGAAATATTTCCTAATCTGTATAGACTCATTCCATTAATGTAAATATTCTTTATCAATCAAAGCACACAAGGAAATCCATCATGATCATTCTAAAACATTTTAAGATCTCAGATTATCAAAGATGGTATGTCATTTTTGTTAGAGTTTACTGAAAAAAATTTTTCAGCAATTATAGTTGCTGACATTAAAAACATCTTCAGTTAACTCTTCAATTTAACTAGAAATATTGCAATGTATTACCAGATAGCTTTAATCATTTAGTAAATATGATATTGCCATAATAATAATAATATAGAGATCATAAATTAGATTAAGATTAAATTGCAAAGGCAACATGGATAACAAAAGTAATGAACTTTAGGTGAAAACCCTTAAATTGCTCATAAAATATAGTAAGCATGGTTTCATGAATACAACCCTGTATTCACACTTATTCTTATGCTCACTCAAGTTTGAGACTTGATAACGACAAGAATGTCTGGATTTCTGGGCCTGCAAACCAATTTGCTGTAAGGATAAGGAGTGAAGGGGCAGGTGGAGAATGCTACAGAGTCTCAGACTTGAGCAGACATCAGAATCACGAAGAACGCTTATTAAAACCAGATTCCTAGGTCCTACCACCACAAATTCTGATTCAGTAGACCTGCGAATTTGCATTTTCAAAGGCTCTCCAGTGAGGCTGATGCTACCTGTGTGTCATCACACTCTGAGAACTGAAGGAATTTTGAAGGAATTTCTTTCAACTTCTCTTACTTTTGCCCTGCATGTTGGCTTTAGAATCTAATTCTGGCATAACGTAGGTTCTAAAGCTGAAATATAAAGTAAGTGCCCAGAAGGTGCCAAGCCACAACAGGCTTATTATCATATATTGGATAATAACGTTAAATCACGTAACATAGAACAACATAGAACAATATATTATATGAGGCGGGGGTCCCAAAAAAGATTGAAATTATCTTCTGAAGGGCAAGCCCTTGTAGTACAGGCTTCTGCTAGGTGAGAGTTTTAGGAATCCATCTGTATCAGTGTACCAGCTGGTGGTGTCGTGAGAGGCTGCATTACACTTCAGTGAATTTTTCTGAAGACTCATTCAACGCATTTGCCCACTTCATGGTGGGTGATTTACGAGTGACCAACTGTGCTGAGTGTTCAGCAGTACTTGACCAAAATACGGCATGACTCCTACGCCCCACCCTCCCTACATGTCTGATCTCACCCCGAGAGAATTTTTTTGTTTCCCTGGTGGAAAAACATCCTCAAAGGGAAATGTTTTGCCGATGTGGAAGAGGTGAAACCAAACAAAGGCAAAAGCACTAAAAGGCATCAGAATCGGTGAGTTTAAAACTGTTTTGAGCAGTAGAAAAAACGCCTCAATAGGTACATTACATCAAATGGAGAGGACTTTGAAGGTGACTTAAGTTTGAACATGTAAGAATAAGTACACAATTTTTTATAAATAAATTCTGGGATGTTTTGGGTCCCCTGTTGTATTATCCTAAATATTTATACAGAAGTCTCTGTCTTTCCAAGAGCTCAGCATGCTTCTGGTGCCTTCTCTCTGATGGATCTGTGAGAACTACAAAAATCTATTTCATAAAGAGGGAATATACAAAGACAATCGATTTCCAGTTCAACAGCCTGTACCTGCTTGTACCTCGAGGCTAACAGGTATACTTGTTATTAGCTAGCACCCTTGAGTGGCTTAAGAGAAAAATGTAACAGTGGCATTACATTCAATAGAATGTAAACAGTTAAGGTTTACGTCCCATAGGATATATGCAAAAAGGTGCTTGATTATCAATACATCAAAATAATTGGATCATGTCATCAAGATGAAAGAGGAGGCTTACTTCAAGGAATCAGGGACATTTTGATCTTGAAACACAAAAACAGTGTTTGTCCATTATCTACTGAAAAACAGCTATTACTGTATAATTTTACTGCCAAATCAGTGGCTTTCCTCCAAAAACAAGCACCATAATTACAGCATTAGAAATACTCATGTATTCCATTAATTATTATGCTCCAGCTTGTAGTTAAAAAGAAAATGTTATTTGGCATCAAGAAGCCACTTTCTAAAATGCTACTTAAAATGTTACAGTTTAGGAAACTAATTTAGGTAAAATGTAAAGGGAGCAGCTGAAGAAAACAATGAGTTGCCTTAAAGGGAGGTTTCTATAGCTGTGGCGTCTAACTTTTGACCTATTCTAAATGCAGGGTGCCCTCCCTAAATGCAAGGCCAGCATTTCCCAAAATGTTTTCTGAAAATTCCATTTAAAGAGCTTCAATCTTTAAAACTTAAGGGTTTTCTATGTATATTTCATACAACTAAAATATGCAAATGGATTAGTAGATACTAAGAAATATAAATTCTGTTATATTGAATAGAAATTATAATTAATATTTTATGTTTCATATTTGTTTTTATAAATGTAAGCAACTTTGCAAGGTAAACCTAAATTCTAAACAAAAAAAGCAAATTGCTTTACAGGGGGAATAAAGACTATGAAATTTACCATGAACTACTCTTAGTATAGGAGTAGTAACCCTACATGGAAAAGAGAAGGTCTCATATGGAGTTTTCCAAAGTATTCCAAAAATGCCAAGGCCAAGTAAGTTTTAGAAACACTGACTCTCACCTACAGAGTCATAAGTAATTCTGATATATCACAGAAAGTGCCAAGGACCATAAAAAAGAAAAAACGTGACTTTTATGGAGTTGACTCCTCTGACTGCCTCACCCTCCACCAAAAAATCATCCCATCGCTAAATATTATGGTTTTACTTCTAAGATATATCTCCAATCAGCTTGTGAAAAGATACCACACAAAAATAACCAAAGGGTTTATGTCATAGAGCATGTGTTCTAACTTCATTAAGTTAGATTAGAACTCAGTAAGAGAAAGATGCCTAGAAAATCCCCAAATGTTCAGAAAGGAAGTAACAAACTTCTGAATAACTGATGAGTTAAACAAGAAATCATGAGTGAAATTAGAAAATGATTTGATCAAAATAACAGTAAAAACACAGTATATCCCTACTTATGGAATGCAACTAACTCAGTGCTTAGAGAGAAAGGCATAGCCTTAAACACATTTATAAGAAGAGAATGAAGTTTGAAAATCTGTAATGTAACCTTCAAATCAGAAATAAAGAATAGCAAATTAAACCGAAACATAGTAAAAAAAAAAAAAGGGGGGAATAAACTAAGAGCAAAACAGTGAAAGAGAAAACATATGTATAATACCATCAACCGACCAAGACAAAAATCAGTTCTTTGAGACTGATCAAATTGATAAACTGCTATCAAACCTGATCAAGTAAAGATAAATCAGACTCTGACATTCCTCTGCTTTAAGCCCTTTGAAGGCTTCCCATCTTCCTCATAGTTAAAGCCTTGCAGTGACCTCAAGATCCCACAGATTGTGTTGCTGGTATCCGATCTCACTGCCTGTAATTATCCCCCTCACTTAGAGGAGTAAATTCCCCTTGTTGTTCCAGATAAAGGCCACACATGCCTCTTCCCCTCTCCCCCGCCAAGCTCTGCACTTACTGATCTCTGGATAAACTGTTCTTCCCTCACTATCCACACAGCTTGCTTCCACACTTCCTTCAGCTCTGTGTTCAAAAGTTACCTTACCCAGAAAGCCTTTCCTGAATGCCCTGAATAAAATAGAACTTCATCACCACCCCAAAGATAATGTTTTCCTTATCGTGACCTTTTTTACCAAATCACTCATTATCACCTAACCTTTGACATAAGTATACGTAAATGATTTGTCGCCTAAACTCCATAAGGGAAAGAGCTTTAGCTGTTTTGTTCACTGTGGCATCTTCAGCACCCAAAACTTAGTAGAGTTAGTACTCAGTAAAGAGTTGTTATATAAACACAACAAATTCTTTGCGTTATCTTTGTACACCTTAGCTGTGACTTCATATTCTTTTACATATATTTTTATTATCACTAAACCTTTGTTCTGAATAAATTATGTTCCTCACAGCGTTCAATGACATTTTCATTTTTCTATTATGCTTTCAAGCTTTGAACAGCCCTTGAGTATGATAGTATGTACTTTCCTCATAGGAACTACTTCCTTTTGTCCAACTTTATTGAGGTATACACAGTAACTACTTATTTTTTCTCTTTTGAAGTTAACACTAACCCCGTGTAAACATTCACACTCTTTTGGCCTTTCCAAAATCCTACATGTGTTCTCAATCTTTCTGCCAGTTCTCTTTGCCCCTTGGATGTTGTAATACTTCTGGTTTGGAACTGCTTTATTTAAGATTCCTTTCCGTGTATCTGCAACTATCTGTGGGGAGTGGTATGTGCCACAAGGCAAAGGGGTGGAAAAACAACCGTGAAATTCCATTTTTAAAAATCTGCAATATAGCAGAGACATTAAGACCAGAGGAAAAGAAGACCCGGGTTGCAGGTCCTTTCTCACTGTGTTCCACTTATGGCATCCAATGTTCTTGACACAAAGTACATCTCTTTATCCTTTCCTGTGGCGAAGTAGTAGTTCATTGTTCATTTGGCCATCCATCAAAGGACACTTAGGATGTTTCCAAGTCTTGGTCACCGTGAATAACGCTGCGATGAACATAGGGTGCATATATCTTTACAAAAAATATGTTTCGAAATGTCTGGTCATTTTGTTCTTCATTTTTTGAGGAACCTCCATACTGTCTTCCAAAGTGTCTGTACCAGTTTACATTCCTACCAGTAGTACATGAGGGTTCCTTTTTGTCCACATCTTCTCCAATACTTACTATTTCTTGTCTTACTGATAATAGCCATTCTAACACATGTGAGGTGGTACCTCATTGTGGTTTTTATTTGCATTTCCCTTATAGCTAATGAAGTTGAACATCTTTTCATATAGCTGTTGGCAGAGTAGACCATTTTTAAACCAAACCCCCCTGCAAAGAAAGACTAGGAAAACTAGATGAAATATTTTTTTAAATACACCAAAAGGCATTGGAGACCTCTCTAGACAGTGAGGACTATAAAATCAAAAGCCAAGTGAGAGTAGTATAGCATTTGGGGATGCTTTTCCAAATTTTCTGTTTCCAAAAGCAGCAACTGAGAGTGTGAGTAGCTGAATAAAGACTCTGCAGGGACTGACTCAGAACCCCAGAATTGGAATAAAGATTATTTTAAGGTGAATACATTTGAGATTCAGTAGATGCAGAAGGAAGCCTTCGCAGAGCTTCACTTATCTGTCTAAAAACATAAACTTTTGAGAAATGACGCTTCTATAAATTCCCTTTTCAGGATGGGTCTATTCCCAAGATAAAGACCAAGAGTAAACCTATCATAAATTCTCTCTCCAGAAGGGTTTAGTAGCTACTAAAGACAGAATGAAGACAGAAAGACCACTTGCACCGACATAAACAAACATCACAAACTTTCACCTTCGATTTGTTCTCCTAAAAATCTATGTGTTCTTTCTAAAGGAGCCTTTTCTCCCTCCCTTTTTCCTAACGGTGTTAGGTGTGTGGGCCCCACGTTCTAACCACCTTCTGAGCCACTTATTACCGAGCGCTCCCACGTGTGCTCCCGTTGCTCACATGAGTACACTTTTTCCCCTGCTGATGTGTCTTTTGCCATTTTAACTCACTCTAACCGGGTAGAGGAAAAGTGTTTTTCCTCCCCCACACTCCGATAAACTAATACAACGTGGAGAACAAACATGGAGAAAAAAAGAGGGGTTCAGGGAGAGAGGTCCTGGTAAGCACAATAGATTTTCCCGAGCGACAACAGAGAACAATGCTGTAGCACGAGAATGTGTAATAAATAGACCAGTCCTTACAGGAACTTAAACCCAGGTTTGAATCATTCAGTCCTAATTAGAATGTGGTGAACTGGGATTGATTACTGGTGCCACGACTGGATAGATGGTAGAAACAAAAGTAAATTCTCTCTAGGATCTGAATTTATCTTTACATAGAATCCAAAATGATCTTTAGTGAGTCTTCATATACAATTTTTCACATTCACATTCTTTACACACACAAAAATACAACATAATTGAAACCCATGAAGTAGGGGGAAGCAGATAAAAGAAACAGACTGGGGATGGGGGAGGTGCAGAGAATAGGGGGTGACTGCTAATGGGTACAAGATTTGGGGGGAGATGATGAAAATTTCCTAAAATTAGATTGTGGTGATGGCTATAAAACACTGGAAATATACTTAAAGCCAATAAACTGTACACTTTAAATAGGTGAATGTTATAGAATATCAATTATATCTTAATAAAGCTCTTTTAAAAAATAATTAATTAACTAAAGGGAGTGGAGAGAATGACTGAGGATTTCGGCCCAAGACACAAGAACAGCGAAGGCATCTTACACTCGGGTGGAGAAGTCTGGGCGATGCGGGCCTGGGGGGCAGAAAATGAGAAGCTCGGCCTCAGGCGTGTAAAGCTTAAGGTGCCTGTTTTATAATCAAACAGAGATATAAAGTATGAGTTGAATAAATGAGTCCAGAGTTTGGAAGACAGAGCTGAGCAACAGATATAAATTTGGGAGTTATAATATGTAGGTGGAATTTAAAACTATGAGACAGGTGCAGAAAATCAAGGGAGGAAGTGCAGCTAGAAAGACAGAAGATCAAGAATTTAGTGGAAAAAAATACAATAAAGATTAAATAAAAAAAGAATTTAGTACTGAGTCAATTCAAGATAGAAAGGGAAGAAGGGAGGACAAAAAGAAAAAGAAAAGAAAATGGAAGTGGAATAAAGGAGAAAGAGAAAAAACAATTCATGCGTGTTCAGTGTTCTGGCAGCCAAGTAAAGAAAGTTTATCCAGGAGGAGGGAATAATCAATTGACAGGTCAAGTAAGATGAGGACTGACAACGACCATTGGATTTAGTGATATAGAGACCACTAACGGCACACAAAAACTGTATCTGTGGAGCCCTAAGAAAGAAGGACTGCTCAGACTGAGTTTAAAGGGAAAAGTGAAGATAATTAGGAAAAAGTAAGAATAAACAATACTTTTAAAGGTACTAGGGCAAAGAAAAGAGAGAAATGGGGCTCTAGAAGGAAGAGTCGGATCAAGAAATGAAGTTATCCTCTTTTCATGATTGGTGAAATTGTAATTTCATTAAAAAAGAAGAGAGAGAGACCCACAGTAGAACCAGACAAAAGGGAAGTATAAGCCCTGGCTGGTATGGCTCAGTGGATTAACTGCCAGCTTGCAAACCAGAGGGCTGCCAGTTCGATTCCCAGCCAGGGCATATGCCTGGGTTGCGAGCTAGGTACCCAATGAGGAGCACTCGAGAAGCAGCCACACATTAATGTTTCTCTCCTTCTCTTTCTCCCTCCCTTCCCCTCTTTAAAAATAAATAAAATCTTTTAAAAAAAAGAAGTATGAAATATAAACTTTAAAATAATTTTAATATATTTAGGAAATTAAAACACAAGATTGAGAAGAGTAACAGTGAAAGCCAGCCATTTTCAAAGAACTGGGAAATTCTACAACTAAAAAATAGAATAAATAAAATTAACAACTCAGTGAATGGATTTTTAATTTTAGCGCAAATACAGGGGTTCCATTTCTGTTAATGGCCAACTAAATTTCTATCATACCAATCATTTCAGAAATAACAACTTAGACAAATTATAAAACAACTCTCTGCAGGCACTGGGGAGTAACCAGAAACCAGGCGGATTCTAAAGGGGAGTCAACACTTAGAAGAAGTGACTGGAACTGAATGAGTTCCCTGATTTTACGATTTCTTGCTGGAAGAAAGGTACCAGTCAGATCCCGGCAGGCTGGGTAAAACTCCAACAGAAAACCCGCCACCTTTCAGGTGTGAGGAGCCGAAGGACAGAATTCAGAGCATCCACAGTGGCCATGAGGTGCGGAGGGAATGACAGGCAAGGAAGAGTGAGAGTGGAGCCCCACATTCTGCTTTTAAGTTACTGCTTTTCTTCTATTATCAGCATGTATTCTTAAATTCAGAAATTCCAAAAGGGAATGTGTGCCCCGCCTTTGATGCCACAGTGAGGCAAGAAATGAGACCGCCAGGGAATCAGCCTAGGAGAAAGTTTCCCACCAGAAGTTCCCCAGCGCCCCTCCCCCAACTCCTACAGTAAGGCCTGACCCCTTCTGACCCAAATTTGAAGACTTGCTTTCAGGGCATTAACAACCACCAGTAACTTGGAGTACAAGGATTCCTATTCCAGCTATAGGGAAGAATGAGTAATGTTGATATCCACTAAAAAAAGCTTAAATAGTTTAATGTTATCAGTTGGAACTTGGGAGATGTACTGCAAATCACTACATTTTCTCTCCTCAAAAAATATATTAATACTCCCACCTTTGTTGATTTGCATGGTGGGAATAAACATTTTCCATGCCAAACCATGGGCTGATTCACATAACAACACTAATGCTGATTAAATGCTGGATGCAACTCTAGATGCGTCACACCTATTAATTCATTTCATGTTCTTAACAACCTTATGATGTACAAGTTGTTCTTATCTTCATTTTACATAGCATGGAACTGAGACAGAGAGAAGTTAAGTAATTTACGCAAGATCCAATTAGAAACTGCTAGCAATAGGTAGCCTGGATTCACGCCTAGGCTCCAGAATCCATGCTCCTAATCACTATACGTACAGTTTCTTATGGGCGCACAAGGCCCTTCACCAAAAATGTGAAATGCAAGGATGGATTTTCATTTCAATGGACATTGAAAGATTGTGGGGTTTTTTTCATTTTCATAATTTTGCCCATTGATCAATACATGCGTTTTGTATAATCCTATGTTAGGTTAGAAAGGTAGAGAGCTAGAAAAGAGTTAGGGGATATAAAAGAAAGGGCTAAAATTGAAAACATAGTCTGTAAGTTGTATGAGTCTAGTTTTATCCAAATAAATAAAGAACTATGGAATATTAATATGTATGGACTTCATTGCATCAAGAGACATTTTAAACTGTCTGAACCTAAACATGTCAAAGAACAATGTTTCCATGGGAAAATACATTAGGATTGGCAAATTCAGCCTAAGTTTTTACAAGCATATTGATTACTCAGATACACCTGTAGGACATAAGTAGGCATTGAAACATAATTTTGCCTCTTTGTGTAAATGTGTAGAGTAAATCTTATATGCTCATGAATAATTCACATCTTGTAGATTTGTTTTGTACATTTGGTATATTCTTTGGCCCAAAGAACCATGAGAAAAGAAGTATTTAAAGATTATCACAGAACCTACAGGGAATTGAAAACAGAATGTTAATGAAAAGACTTTGGTCAGGTAATAGTTGGGTTTGGTGCACAGAAGACTTCTCATTAGTGCAATGATTCTTAGCTAAATCTGCAGGAAAATATAACACACAATTAAGAGAATCAAAGGAAGAGAAAGACAATATCAATCAAGGTATTCCACAACTTAGTTCTGTGTGGGAACTAGGTAGTTTTGTTGAGATAAGCAAGCACGTTGGATTTGGAAGATGATCCTGTCCATGCCCTTTCTAAAACACAGTTCCGATTGTGTCGCACCTCTGAATAAAGCCTTTGCTGACCTCTACTGCCTGCAGAATCAAACCCAGGTCCTGGGACCCAAGGCCATCTTGCAGCTTGTACAGCCCACCCCACTCACTCGTGCTGAGACCCAACGCTTATCACTTAAACTTCCTTAGCCTTAACTTCCTCAGCCCTAAAATGGATCTAAATAGTGCCGACCTCCTTCGGAAGTTATGTCATCAGGATCCATTCAGGAAAACAGACACCACTCTAGTATTTCAGACAATATATTTAATACAGTACAAGGGGTAAACAAGTGAGTGAAAGTCTGAGAAGTCAAACAGGGGACAGTAAGGCAGCCCAGGCATTTGTAACAGTAGAAAGTCTCTACCACTCCCAGGGCTAGAGGGACACAGTTGTGGAGTAATGGATCCAGGCCCACCTGGCAAGACCCTGGTGATCCTCCCTGGCGGGAGCTGGACCAGCAAGCAGAACAGGGAAGCAGGGTCCAGAGAGGAGATGCAGCTGCTATAAAGATGAGAGAAAGGGAGAGAGAGAGAGAAATACCCTGACTTCTCCCCTCTCCCTCTTTTCATGCCCCCACCAGTGTCTTCTTTTGATTAATTTCACTGGCAACCAGTTAGCAATGAAACCATAGGAACTGTAGTCTCCTATGATACTGAGCAGAGCCAAGGGAGGGAAGGGAATAGCTTTAAAGAGCAAAAAGCTAATGACTGACAGTGTCAGGAGAACAAAATGCAATCACCCTTAAAGCCCTTGCCCTAGTACCTGTACAAAGTAGATGCTCAGTAAACTATAGTTATTACAAACATTTTTAGGTGGGTTTTCCACCTTTATTTTCCACTCCTCATCCTAAACCTCCTTTTCCAGCCAAAGAGAACGAGAAGTCTTCCCCCGTCACATCCGGCCTCCATGCCTTTGCAAACACTGTTCACTCTGCCTGGAAGGCCCTTCCTCCTGTTCTCTACCAGTTGACTCCCAGAGTGTGTAAGTAAGGGGCGGGGCTCCAAGGGAACCTCAGTCTGCTGCTAGGCAAAGGCCATAGCCTGGACCTGCTGCTAGTGTTGGTGCTTACTGTGGTTGAGGGCCTTAGTCAAGCACCTCCTGGCAACCACAGCATCACCATCCCCCAAATTACTCAGAAAAGCCTCTCTCCTGGGCTTACCCCTGAGTCTCCCTAGACCAGAAGATGCCTGGCCTTTCAAAATGTAGCATTCCAGTGTGTGGTTCTCCATCCTTCTCTCACGACTCCCCAGTCTCAGCTCAGTTCTGCCTGTTTCTGCTTTACAGTCAGGGAGAGGGTTGGAAAAACAGGGGAGGCTCACTGCTGTGGGCAACTGGGACTGAACCCCGCCAGGGACCCTCTGAGAAACCATGTGAAACATGCCTCTAAATGCCCCAGCGGGAAACAGGAAAATCGAGGCTTTAATCTACCCATTCCCATTCCCCCTTGGTGAAGGGGGACTTTTGGGGGATTAACTTCCCTGAGCATCTAGATTTTACTAGGTCTAGGAGTTAGCTCTTGAGTGACCCAGGTAGAATCTTTGGTCTTTAACAAGAAAGACTTAGCAGATTCAAGAATGTTGAAGCATGTGTGTCTTTAGAGTACCTTAGAATGAAATTATTAATTATAGATCATTATTGTATTTGCATTCTATTACTGCTGTAATAAATTACTGAAAATTAGTGGTTAAATAACACAAACTTATTACCTTATGGGTTTGTAAGGTGAAAGTCAACACATGTCTCACTGGGCTAAAATCAAGGTGTCGACAAGGATACATTTCTTTCTGGAGGCTTTACGGAGTAATCCTTTCTTTGTCTTTTCCAGCTTCTAAAAATTGTCCATAAGTCTTGTCCCATCTTTACCCTGTCTTTAAAGGCAGCCATGTTGCATCTCTCTGACCATCTTCTGTAGTTGTGTCTCCTGACCACAGCCAGGAAAGGTTCTTCTCTTTTAAGGACCCAGGTGATTACATTGGGTCCACCTGGATAATCCAGAATAATCTCCCATCTCAAAGTCCTTAGCCTTAATTACGTCTCTGCAAAGTCCCATTTTCCATATCAGGTACATTACCCACAGGTCTGGAGATTAGAACATGGTCATTATTCTGCTTACCACAAGTAAGAATTTTTGCAATGTCCTTATTCTCATTAATTGATTTGATAAGCATAAGGTATAAGAATATGTGAAGAACTTTCACTTGTGTGTTTATTTATTTATTTATTTATTTATTTATTTGGATATCTGGTTAGACTGATGCATGCACCAAGACATCAACAATTCACCCTCCTTAGAAATAGGACAAGTGTTTAAGCACACCTCTGCCCAAGCCAAGGCTGCACCTTCCTAATTCCCTCATCCCAACAAAAAGGGCCTCTAGACACACTAATGGACAGTAGCAACAAGCCCATCTGTCCCTGTGTACCATTAGAAAGTGTGAAGGATTCTCATTCCTCATTCCCATAATCATCTGGACATAGCATCCAAAAACCTCAAGGCGAAGATTCTAGTCCTTCTCTGCTACTGCAGGACTCCAGAACTTCAGAAGTCACAGTCTATATTTTCAACTCCAATCAATTATTTATTGGAAACTCTAATAATTACATTATTTTCTTTCCTCTTTCTTTCTTCCTTCCTTCTTTTCAGCACATCTATACCAAATGCCTACTGCATACCAGGCACTGTCCTAGGCAGGAAGATCCAATGATGAACAAGACAGATCCTTGTGAAGTTTCCTTTGTAGCAAGAAGATATATAGTTAAACTAGTCTTTTCTTTTTAACTATGGTAAGTGCTAGAATAGAAAAGAACACAACAGAAGACCTAACTTAATCTCTATTGGATCAGGGAAAGGTTTGCTGCGGACAGGGCATTCATGCTGAGCCTCATAGGAAGACAGAAGTAAGAGTGGCCAAGGCAGCTATGATGTGAATACCTTTGGTCTTCCTCTCCTCTTCTTTGGCTTTTTGTAGAAATGTTAAATGCCGGTGTTTCTGCTGCCCAACCAGCCAGGCATGATGCTTCAGTCTGGCCTTGCTCCCAGTGGCTACCGTCAAGAGGATCTCAAGACTCAACTCATGACCTACTTGCTCCCCAAATCTAATCATTCTTGTCCAGGTTGAATTCAACTGAAGCTTAAATTGTATTCAAGAAGATTACACAATGATTTGTCATTGGATAAAAATATAATTGCATATACAGAAAGACAAAGAAAGAAAGAAATGGAATGTAAATTTGATATAAGGAAAACAAATACTTTAGCTGGATAAATAATTGCAATTCTCATTTTGTTGCCAAACAATGAAGTGCTCGAATGGGCCTGTAACAGGAAGATATTCTCATGTGATTAAGATGTTACATTATTTTTGCTTACATACTTGCTAAGGGAGTGCCCATCACTTGCCAAGCATTGTGGTTAAAGGCAAAGAAGAGAATTCAAATCCCCCAGAGTAGATAAAAGAGATTTCACTTCAATAAGAGACTGGAATGATCAATTCATACCTTCCACAGAACTATTATTATTGTATTGTGCCACGGTCTTAATGGTATACAAAATAATAGTGCATCATGACATTTTCAAATTGATAAAATACAGTAGTCTTAATGCCAGGCTTTATTGTTGATAAAGAAAGGAATTTTTAAAAATGTTTAGCCTTCTTTAGTATTCAACCTTGGTGCCCCAGATCATGAGCTTTTTACATGCTTAACTAAACAAACTCACAATATGGGGGAAGTAGAAAGCCGGTTGCTTCTTCTCAAAGGATTGTAAGAAGAAAAAAGGTGTGGCTACAGGAAGAACGGATGGTGAAAATGTCATAACGGCCATTCCACTCCTAGTAAAAACCCTAGAGAAACAGATGTATTATTAGCTTGTGAAGGAAGCGGAGGGCAGAGTACAAGGAACTTCTCCCACTTCCTGAAACGGGATTCTGAAAGGAAACCTCCATATGGTTGCGGTATGTAAAGCCGAAGGAAGTCCTGAGTTCAGGGTCTCCCTCTGCTTACACTGGATATGGAAGCAACCTCAAAAATTCAAAAGTTTTCATTTGCCCATAAAAAGTAAATGGTGCTGGCTGGCAAGCATATGTATGGTAGTTGCCTGAACAGGGCAAAGTGACCCTGTAGCTTGGAGAGGAAGAGTAGCTTTCCCTGCCTGGGGACCAATTAGGAGTCACAGCCAGACTTCAAGGGGACATTCAGAACTCAGCACACCGGGAGGACCATAAGGCACTGCGTAAGCAGGGGGAGAGATCAAGGGTTCTCCAGCTGTCGCGTTTGGCCAGGACACCAGTTAGGATGAGCAGTGACCAGAAAAATAAGGGACATTCTCTCTACACAAACCAACAAGGACTCAAGAGTGGCCCTTCCTCTCCACAGGAGCCTGGTAAGTGCCTTATATACCCAATCACCACCTCGGGAAGGAGAAGGGAAAGGAGAGGAAATCTAAAAGACAAGTAATAAAAAAAAAAAAAAAAAGAAAGAAAAGGCCAAATTGGGTTTTTTTTCTTGTACTCATTTTTTTGCCTAAATAATTATCTTACTTTACATATTGCTTGAAATTTGCTTATTTTACTTGAGAATATATCCTACAGATATTCCAAGTCAGTACAAAAGATGTTCCTCATTCTTTCCACCTACCAACTGCTATGCCTTTCACTATAACAATTTATTTAACTAGCACCATAGGAAAAGAGAGTTAGGTTGCATTAGATGTTTTTCCCAAAACATGGAACTGCAATTCATGCCCTTGGGAAGCACAGTTTCTGCCTCACACTCGGGTCCCCGCTTCCCCCACCCTCACGCCCCCTCCCCCACCCCAACACATGCTGTAGGGAAAGAAAAAGAGAACTCGTACTTTTTCTGCAGGTTATTTCCTATACATAACACATAACCAACATTTCCTTTTCCTTGTTACTCTTAGATGCCTGTCAACTTCCTTCATTACAGTGACAGAAGTTTTCTGCTTTAGGTGTTTCCAAAATGTCTGTAAATATCACTCCTTCTTGGCATGGCGCTTGATACAGCAATCTTAGAGGTAAATGTTTGAGAAAGGAGTGATATCCCTCAAAACATATCTTTTCCTGGCTTTGTTTCTGTCTAGGTTAAAAAATCACTTGGTTTTGTCAGGTTCAACAAATTGTACTTAAACCCTCACTTCATTCAACATATTAATCACTATATACCTTTGATTTTGAAATTGCACTTTCTCCAGTGTAGCCCTTTATTTCCCATTTGGTATCCTCCCGCTTTTGCTTTAAAAAGGAAGCAAGTTGATAGAAATCTAAAATGGTAACAAGAGGTACATAGTTGAAATACTATCTGTACTGCCAAAATCACCTTCAGCCCTGCCCACTTTGTGTCTACATAACACATTTTTCACTTTATCACTGCATAAAGTAAACTTCCCTCTGGCTACGAGGCTCTCTGGCAGAGGCCTCCTTGTTCCCATTAATTCCCCTCCCACTTAACAAGCCCAGGAGAGTCCAGAACATCCTCTAGAGAGGATATTATCTTGCTCATCTGGTAAAAAGGACACTTTGTTTCAATCCAATGCCTTAACCTCAAGGAGATGCTCTGGAAGACCCCATCTGAGATGATTTTTCAAATTAAGAATTGTGTTGGGATTTTAGAGACACGCAATCAAATACCATGTGACAAGCTTCTACACATCTGCTGCTACCAACTATTGTAGCCAGGAAGCCATGGTGGAGGTGAATTCCCCAGACACAAAAACATGTCCCATCCTGACAAAGACAATTAGGCTCCTGAGAGCAAACAAATAGTCTGTGAAAGGGAAGATGCACTTATGAACTCTGAGTCTCTCCTCTGAATTCAGGAAGGTAACAGGCACCTCAGGCCCAAGCCTAAAATCGTAAAGTAGGAAGATATGATTTAAATATTTGCCTATTTACTGGTCAGTGAAACCCAATTACACAGAATGAGAGAAAAAAACATGACTCAGACCAATTGACTTCAGAAAGAGTCGATAGAATGTAATTAAAACTAAGAATTTGGACACTCAGCTTTTCATTCCTGCTCTGTTACAAACAAATTTTGTATCCTTGGAGAAAATACTTAACCCTTCTGACTAGTCTTGGTTTTCTCACATGCAAAATGATGGTGACAATAACATACTCATACCGCACTTCATGGTTACATGATTCATTTACATAACTTGGTACAAAAACCCAGTGAAGTGTGTTAGACAAATATGTCCATTTTAGAGACAACAAACTAAGACTCAGAGTTTAAATAATTTGGCTGAAGTTCATACAGGCTAAATTGTAAGGTGATATTCAAATGCAGTTCTAAATCTAAAATCAGTGGTTTTCCTGCAAAGCCCTTGTGATCAGCAAGATCCCCAAGATGATTCAAAACCTATGATGCTATAATCAAAATCCCAAGAAAGTAAGATTAAATTATTTACATGTATGTGTGTTTCTATACAGAAATTAAGTCCTTGGTTTTTGTTTTCTTATTCTTACCTATTTGATTCCTAAGACAAAGCCGATAGAAGTGAAGTGAGAATAAGCCAAGCTTCAGAAATAGAAGAGGCTACGTAATTACATAGAAAGGAGAGAGAGAGTGATGACAAGTTCAGGGCACCATGAAAGGAGTTGTTGAATGCTTCCAAATAAGAATTTTTAGGAAACAAGGAATTATTTTGATTTCAGTAAATTAGTCTCCTTTTTCTTCCTTGTGAAAGATGTCTTAAGTATTTTGATTAAAAGATTTTTTGTTTAATTTTTTTAATCTACTGGTTCATTACAGCATTTTAATCATCTCAAAAGAAAATCCTGCTGTGAATTGAACTGTGTAGCATAATCAGCTACTATTACAAATATGTTTCCCCCCTTCAGTCAACATCCTCTTGAGATATACAAATGTAATAAAATGAAACTTCATTTAGCAAGTTTATTACTCCCCTGGTCTAATCTGTTGCCCATTCTTAAAAAGAGAAGGAACCAGGATGTAAGATTTCTGAGGCCTGAGGCATAAGGGACTCAAATCTCAGAGATGGGGTGGAGGGGGGAGGAAGGCCCTTATGTCCTTCGTGAATTTACCTAAGCTTTTTGTATGTAAATGCACATTTTCAAAAATAAATTTGAGGGGTCTTAGAAGAAAAAAACACATAATTAAGCCACTACAGTTGAAATAAAAACAATCTTGATTTTTCTCTTCATTTTCTTTATTTTCAAGGGAGAGTTAGAGTGATGGTATCTCACTTCCAAAAATGAATAATAGCAGGGACATATATTGCATCCTAAAGATAAATTTAAAGCTCCAAAATATATTACTAGTTTTACTAACAGTCTACGGGTATAACTGAATAAGGTCAGCAATAAAAAGCAAATAAGGATTTTATGCTCTGATACCATTATTGTTGTCATCAGCTTTATGAAAAAAATGTTAAGTGACTTACTGCGGAAGTCAGCAGATTAAGGATTACTGTTTCTTAAAAAGCCGAATAGACCTGGTCCCTGTCATCAGGGAACTTAAAAATGTGGCACAGGAGGCAGAATAGGAACATTAATCTAATCCGTAACTAGACAGCAAACTTTTGGATAATTCAAATGGAATGAGGACATCTCTTCCATGGGTATCAGGGAAGGCTTTGTGGATGAGCTTTGTTTTCAGGAGCTTTTTAAATAAGGAGAAAGGAATAGCTAAGCAGTTATAAAATAGAGGGTGCTTATTAAGTGGCATTGCTTTGGAGAGATTCAAAGGCGACCGTGGTTGAACCAGTTCCACGGTTAGTCAGCGTGGCATTTGTTGGCAGGCAGTGGAATAACAATCTTCTCACTGCTAGTAGGGAGAGAGGACGGAGGCAGGGCGGGGGGCGGGGCGGGGGGGCGGAGCATGGCAGTCTGCCTTTCAAAGAGCTTCAGGGGACTTAACCCAGATGACTTTTCTAAAGAAATGTGGCTTTGCCCATACACATAAAACTCAGGTTGCAAGGAAGGACAGAGCAGGCACAAGTCATTTGATCAAAATAACCAAATTCAGATAATTTAGTGACAAATATTTGCCAAGATTCCCCTCTATAATACATGTGTATTAGCCAATTTTAATCCAGTTTGTGAAAATAGATGGTATGCCATTCTAATTATCAGAATGCTAACTATAAAGGATAAAAGGAATAAAGTATTAATAATAAAACGTCAAGTAGAACATTCTCTGTAATCTGTGTCAACAATGTAATATGAAGATCTAGTTCACATTTTCAATTCAGTACCATAGGATTTAGTATATTATATTATTTCAGTTTTCACTTCCAGACAGAAAATAAATAGCTACTTCTTCATTTTGTCGATTCAAAACACAGAAATCTCTGAAAAGAAATAAACTAATGTTTTTCTATAGAAGCTGAAACAAGAAAAGATAGTAATTCCATAAAATCTAACAATGATGTTTCTGATTACTACTTTGAAAAGATTTATTATTTCAGAATTCTTTTCCAACTGATAAAATCCCTCTCTCTCTCTCTCTCTCTCTCTCTCTCTCTCACCACTGTCCCTCCAGTTCTTCACTCCTTTATTCTGACCTCATTTCTTCCCACCTCCCACGGAGAGCTCTGATCCCACAATCCCACTCTCTTGACCTGATTTATCAGCTCTCTACTTCCATATTCAGCCTAGACAGATCCAATGGTTCTTCAGCTCTGCTATGCTCTTGACAGAATTCTCAGGCCCCTTTTTATTCACCCAAAGATCAATTCAATTATGCACTGCATATGCTCCTGCATGTGGCAGCCAGGTGGAGTGCTGCCAGAATAAAGGCATGATCTCCCACTGCTGCCACATAAATGCCACTCAGTAATACCTTTCCCCTCGCCCTTGGTCCTCTCGCTCTCCCACTCACACTGTGTCTGTCAAAATAACCACCCCAGTCCTGCTCAATCTTCCCACACCTTCTCTGAGCAGATGACATTTCTCCCATTTAGAAAAAGTAGAAGCCATCTTTCAGCTTCAAGGCCTTCCATCCCACAGGTTTACATGTATACTCTCCCAGGTTGACACATTTTTCCTCCTGATTGAGGCCAGTTCCCTTGTGAATGCTCTGGATTCTTCTGTTTCCTAAACAGCATGGCTCCAGCTGTTGGCTGCCCTTGTCTTATCCCTCTCGCTCCTTCAAACTGTCTCTCTGTTCATTCTTTCTCCTTTGCTTACAAAACATTCATTGCTCTCCCATCTGACAAAAAAGTAATACACTAAAACAAAACAAAAAGACAAAACCCACAATAAAACACCCCTGTGGCCCAGGAAATCTATTTTAGTTTTTGTCCTGTCCCTCTCATTTTTCCCTTCATACAAAAAATGCTTGTTTTTAAAATAATGACTATTTATGTCATCATAATAGAAATTCATTCTCATTTTTATATAAAAAATACAGATAAGTAGAAAAATCACTCATCATTAAATGCATTATTAATACTTTTATGCATTTACATATGTACAGTCTTTTTGCTATTACATTAAAAATAATTGTAATTATAAAATATAGGCAAGCATATATATGTTTTTCAAATCAAAAAAGTAGTAGGAATTTCTGGACAAGATGAGTCAGTGAATTCACCCTTCAATATACACTCCTGTAAATACAAAACCACCAAAAGTAAAATACAAAAAAAGAGAAAATTAAAAAGAGTCAGCAAATCATATATCTGATAAGGGATTAATATTCAGAATATATAAAGAACTCAACAAAGGAAAGAATTGATTTAAAAAATGGGCAAAGGACTTGAGTAGATATTTCTTCAGAGAAGATATATGTATGGCCAGTAAGCACATAAAAAGATGCTCAATGTCACTACCATTAGGAAAATTCAAATCAAAACCACAATGACATACCACCTCACACTTATTAGGATGTCTACTATCAAAAGAACAGAAAATAACAAGTATTTGTGAGGAGGTAGAGAAATTGGAACTCTTATATACTGTTGGTGCAAATGTAAAAGGTATGTCTATTATAGAAAACAATCTGATGGTTCCTAAAAAAATTAATAATAGAATTAC
The DNA here is from genome assembly GCA_004026545.1 of Mormoops blainvillei. Taxonomy (NCBI): domain Eukaryota; kingdom Metazoa; phylum Chordata; class Mammalia; order Chiroptera; family Mormoopidae; genus Mormoops; species Mormoops blainvillei. Next base: position 215,425 of record PVJD01000289.1, read on the forward strand.
CATATGATCCAGCAATCCCACTCCTATGTATATAACCAAAAGAATTGAAAACAAGGACTTGAACATATATCTTATATTCATAACATCATTATATACAATAGCCAAAAAAAGTAGAAGAAACCTAAGTGTCCATCAATGGATGAAGGGATAAACAAAATGTTTTGTGTCTATACAATGGAATGTTATTCAGCCTTAAAAAGGAAGGAAATTCCAACATGTTCAAACATGGATATATCTTGAAGACATCATGCTAAGTGAAACAAGCTAGTCACAAAAATACAAATACTGAATTACTCCACCAACATTAAATATCTGGAAGTGTCAGATTCAAAGAGACAGCGAGTACAGTGGGGGTTCCCAGGGTCTGAGTGAGGGAGGGATGGGGAGTCATTGTTTAACAGGCGCAGAGTTTCAGTTTTGCAAGATGAAAATAGTTCTGGAGATGGACGTTGGTAATGGTTGCACAATATGAATCTACTTAAGGCCACTGAACTATATATACATTAAAAATGGCTGAGATAGTAAAATTTATATTACCACACTATATTTTACCACAGTTTTTTAAAATTTAAATTTAAAAAGGATTAGCCAGGTTTCAAAAGTGATAAAACCTCTGTGACCAGAGATAAAATAGAAAAATAAAGCAACAAACAGAACTAAAACTGACCTTTTGTTTGTGTGATTTAGGTGGGAGAATGAGAGGTAATCCTGGGAGAAAAGAAAAAAAAAACACTAAACTAATATAAAAAAAATCTACCTTGCAACATCAAGGGATATTATCTTTATTTTATCCATGAGAAAACAGACTGAAAGTTCCCAGGTAAAATGTAAAATTATTCAACCAAATAAAAATACGGCTAAACTTATGGCCTTTTTTGTAACCTTATACACAGGTATCTCCAGGGTAGAGAAGACTACTACTAGCTCTTTAATTGACACTAAATTAATAATAATTATTTTATTAAAAATCTGACGCGCTGGCTGGCATGGCTTAGTGGATTGAGTGCCTGCCTGCAAACTGAAAGGTCACCAGTTCGATTCCCAGTCAAGGCACATGCTTAGGTTGCCGGCTAGGTTCCCCAGTAGGGGGCGCTCAAGAGACAACCACACATTAATGTTTCTCTCCTCTCCCTCTCTTCCCCCTCTCTACAAATAAATAAATAAAATCTTTTTTTTTTTTTTTGGTTGAAAGATCCTGAGAAAGAGTCTACATTTATTCAACAAATATTTATGGAACATTTGGAGTATGCCAGGTACCCTTCTAGGTTCCAGTAATACAACTGTGAACTGGGATAAGGATGGAAGGGAGGAGAAAGGGAAGGAGCTAGGAAGGGAAAGGGGAAGATAGATGGCCATGGTGGGACCCAAGCTGGGAGACTGAATTCCAGGTCCATTGTGTGACTTCTGAAGCACTCCAAGGCGGTCCTCTGCCACTCTATTTGACTTCGGCACCTTCCCTAGACCATGAACTGTTCTGCCTTCTCTCTCTACTCTCTCCACGTGCACTTTCCAACCCTTGGGACAAAAAGTAAAGTTACGTTCTAGTCTTTTATTGGTTGTAATTGAAGCATTAATTCATCTACTTCTTACATAGATTATCACCTTAGTGGGACTCTATGAAAACAGTAAAGACACTTTAAAATAGCCAAGGGAATGAGGCTATTAAAATAAAATGAAGGGCAATGGAACGACATTTAGGGAAAGGAATGTTTGACCCTTCAGACCACTTCAGGTGGATAGAACCCTAAACTTAATATAGATGTTAATGTTATTGCTTATAACAAGATCTCTCTCTGCCCTTTGACCCAAAAAATAACATTTTTAAAGAAGGTGATTTTTTTCTGTGTGCAGAAGAACTCAATTCAGATCAGTTCAAGTCAACAAACATTTATTGAGCCCTGTTCTGTATCAGATGTTATCAGACACAGGAAATAAAGAGATGAGTAAAGTACCTAACTTCGAGAAGCTCAAAGTCTATAGGAACAGACCAGTAAACAAAAAATTATATGAGAGACCATTGCACATCCACTAGAATGGTTAAAATTAAAAGACCTCATAACACGAAACATTGGTAAAGATGTGAACACATTTTTGATGGGAGTGTAAAGGTAAAATAACTTTGGGGGAAAGTTGACAGTTTCTTATAAAAATAAAAGTAAATATTCCATGACCTGGAACTTCCAATCCTAGCATTTACCCAAAAGAACTGAAGACATATATCCACAAAAAGACTTGTAAAAGAATATTAATAACAGCCCTCACCAGTGTGGCTCAGTTGGTTGGGTATCATCCCACAGAGCAAAAGGTCATCGGTTCAATTCCCAGTCAGGGCAAATTCCCTGGCTGGAGTGTGTGCAACCAATTGATGTTTCTCTCACACATCGATGTTTCTCTCCCTTTCTTTCTTCCTCCCTGCCCTCTAAATAAACAAACAAACAAATAAACAAATAAATAAAATCTTTTTTTTTTAAAATTCTTAACAGCCATTAATGAAATAGCTGAAATGTGGATCAATTGGACAAGGAATTTTAAAAAACTGTGTTCTATCCATACAATGGAATATTACTCAGTAATATTTTTAAAAATGAATAAGCTTCTTGCCCTGGCTGGTGTGGTTCAGTGAATTGAGTGCCGACCTGCAAACCAAAGGGTCACTGGTTCGATTCCCACAGCCTAGATTGCAACACAGCCTGGGTTGCGAACCAGGTCCCCGGCGGGGGGCACACGAGAGGCAACCACCCACTGATGTTTCTCTCCCCTTTTTTCTCCCTCCCTTCCCCTCTGTCTATAAATAAATAAATAAAATATTTTCTTAAAAACCTTTAAAAAAATGAATGAGCTTCTGGTATATACAGTAAAACACACAAATCTCAAAAACATGCTGAATGAAAGAAGTCTTGCATAAAAGAGTACATACAGTACAGTTTCATTTACAAAGTCCTATAACAGGCAAAACTTCTTGGGAGAAAATCAGAACAGTCATCGCTTCTGAAAGGAGAGGGGCAGGGACTTCTGGAGAAGGGGCATGAGTGAACTTTCCAGGGTGATGGTAACGCCCTGTGGGTACATAGGGGTTGAGGTTACTCACATGTGTATGTATGTAGTAGATCTCATGAAACACTTAAGATGTGTGCATTTCATTGTATGTACATTTTACCTGACATTTAAAAAACAAAGAACTTCAAACAAATATAAAACTCTACGTGCCATGAACTGCAAATAATATGTTTTATGAATTATTTGGAAGGAAGTATATTGATATTTGCAACTTACTTGAAATGCATTTTTAAAAGATGGATTGGTGGATAGATAGGGAGATATGACAAAGTAAGCACAGTAAAATGTTCATTGTAAAATCAGTGTGAAATTCTTTCAGCTTTTCTGTCTGCTTGAATATTTTCACAATAAAATGTTAGGGGAAATTATATAAGAGTATGAAATATATGTAAGGTTCAGAGATGTAGAGAAGATATTTCACTCTACCTGTGGAGAAGAATGGAGAGATGTCAGAGACAATAACAATGAGAAGGTGATGTGTCAGTTGTGTTAAATGAATAGGATTTCATCAGGCAGTCAAAAAGGTTGGTAATAAGTGTGTTTGGTTGGCTGCGACTGATCTTGCTGGAGCACGGGAATGTAGGGGACAGTGTGACCGGAGGTGGGGACAAAGTGGTAAGCAAAGGCCAAATCATGGAAAGTTCTATGTACTTTGCTAAGATTTTATCCTGTTAGTGATGGGGAGTCGTTGTAGGCTTTAATCATAGGTTCTGGGGTGATCCACCTTGCACTTTAGAAAGATCACCCTAGAAACAGTGGGAAAGAGAAATTTCCAACTGCAAGGCTAGATGCAGGTGAAGCCCTACCACAATAGCCCAGATCAGGGGAAAGGGTGACCTGGATTAAGACAATGGGAGTGCAGATGGTGAGGAAGCACTAGATTTGAAAAATATTTGAGGTAAGACTGATAAGAGATGAAACTGACAGAGCTGGTGATTGACAGAGTGACTGGGTGGGGTAAGAGAAAGAGAAAGAATTGAGGATCATCTTAAAGGCTCTGAGTGAATAATGATAGAATTAAGGGGCAGGGTGGGAAGCAAGTTTTAGGAGAGAATATGCATATAGTTGGGGAAATGTTTATTTTTTTAAGGCCTATATGGTATGTCCAGATGGACCTGTTCAGGGGGTTATTGGACATAAAACCCGAGCCTTGGCAGGGGAGTCAGCATGGGGTTGATTGATTTCCTTATTTACTTCTTATCATCTACTCACTGTAACTCATTCCAAAGAGTAGCTGAGCACACGTTTTATCTTCCAGAGGACTCTGATGTGAGAAAGCTGAACCATTAGATATTTATGATCCCTTCTAGCTCCTAATGGGGATCTTCTTTGAGCCGTAGTTCACGGTTCATTATCCAGGCCCTTTTCCTCTCTTCAGTGACATCCACGTGGCCTCCAGGGTACTAATTAGCACTTAGTGCTTTCAACTTGAGAAGGAGAAAAAAGAAGCCTTTAAAAAATGTGTTTTCTTTCCTGGATATTATAATAAAATAGAAAAATAGAAAAACTGGCATTACTAGAATCGATGATTGGACCCAGATGTTTTAGTTTATACAGACTCACCCTATCCTATAGGTCATAGACAATGTAAGTTCAGCACCACACCAAGGGAGACCATTTAAAGCAGGCTTATTTAAAGATACTTAAGGAAGTCCTAATGCTGTCGTCTTACCATGCATTTCTGTAGAAATCATGATGTTCTCCAATTATAACAGCATTTTCACTCAACTGCACAGTTTAATTTTCATAAAAGAAAACAATCAGCCAACCATATAACCAAACACAAAGCTCTCTCTTTAAATGTGATTAATGCATGACTTATAACCAAAAAAGACCTAAAAAGAGAAAGACTAAGCCACACGGAACAATAAAGATGCATAGAACAAAATGTTGAGCAAAACTGTTCAAAGAAATTCTCAGTAGAGTCAATACACTACGTTCAAGACCTGACAAACTTCATGATACACTGCCAATGAGCTTCATTCTGACTCGGGCGAAGTTTTTCCTGCAATGTTCTTGCCCCTCCCCTCCGTCTGGAAAATGCAAATACCCAATGTTTTCAAACTTAAGTATGTATCAAATCCGATCAAAGCCTTATTAAAACACAAAGTGCTGGCCTCTGCCCTCAGAATTTGTGAGTCATTAAGTCTGGAAGAAATCAAGAACTGGCATTTCTAATAAATCCCCGGATGATGCTGGTGCTACGGGTCCAGGAACCGCGCCTGAACAACCACTGGCCCTACACCTACCTCTATGTCAACAACCCAGCTCAAATCGTACTCCCTGGGTGAGCATGAAACGGAGAGGGGAGGGGTTTCACCTTCCTCTTCTCCCCCGGAGAGACCGCAGACAGCTCTATATTACGGCCACGGCCACGGCCACGGCCACGGCCACGTTACAGCACCGGTCCCGAATCCGCTCACCACGGCTGTCTCCACCCCACCCCCACCCTGCTCAAAGGAGCAACCTCCTTGAAAGGAAGGCCAAATCTTAAACAGACTTTCATGTCTCCCTGCAGCTAGAGCAGTGTCAGCCCCCACCACCAGACACTTAATAAATAGACCAAGAAAGTGAATGAATAAATGAATAAAAGAATGTGAAAGCGCTATTAGAGTCAAAATTTTAAAAGTGCTTTCACAGAAAGTGAAAGTGCGCACGAATCTCAAGATCTAGTTAAAATGCAGATTCTGATTCAGGAAGTCTGGGGTGGGGCCTGAGAGTCTGAATTTTTACTAGTTCCATACTGTCCGTAGACCACAGTTTAAGTTACCGGAGTTTATAACAGGGGTTCCCAACCCTGACCGTATATTAGAACCACCTGTGGATTTTTGACAGCATAGCGTCAAATCCATTTCCCAGACCAACTAAGTCAGAATCTCTGGGGGCGGGGCCCAGGCGTCAGTGTCTTTTAAAAGCATCTCAGTAATTCTAATGCACAATAAGACTTGAGTACACTTGATATCTAAGTAATCACACATGATATAGTCAAATAACCTTAAAATCCAAATGTGTGTGGTCCAAATTATTGGAGTTTAATATTATTTATAATTTATCGAATTAATGTTGGTATGACCAAATATATAATTTTGTTCTCTTTAAATCACTTAACATAAACTCATATCCTTTTCCAGCAGATGTCATTATTTGAACCCAGCTAGAAAAGAATTTTCTGACAATTTTTGGAATCAAGCTTTTCTGAATGTTTACTTAATGTTTCTAAAACCACAATATTAAAAAAGATCAGTAACTATACAATTATAATTATGATATTTTTTTTCTTATAAATAGGGCAATGCACCCCCAAAGAAAATTCTGTCAACTATAACGGATGCTAAATGTCAAATTTCAGGACATCTGGCCCTTGAAGTGCTGGCTTTCAGAGTAGACCATTGTTTTCACAGTCTGTCTTAAAGAAGCCAAGTCAGACTTTTTTAAAAATTCCATCTTAAGAAAAATTATCAAATCAAAATCTATATTTACACAGGCGATATGTTAGAAAGTATTCTTTCACAATACAAAAGAAAGATCTTAATACATTCTTTCCTTTGAAGCTACCAGAGTATCTTTAAAATGTGATCAAATAGGCCATTCAGTTTCTACCAATTTTTTACAAGTACCTCAGTGCCACAATATAAGGAATATCTTTATGGCTGACTTTAATCTTGCTGTTTCAAAGAGCAACAAGATACCACTAAGCCTTCCAGAGCTGGGGTGATCTGTTTTTGCGTTGCTCTAGAAATAGGCTGCCATAATCCATCCCAAGTCCCTGATTCCTGAGCTCCAAGCAGCAGGCTCCAGGGTCACCCTTACCAGAATGTGTGTGGAAATATCATAGTTCCAGAACTGGCGATACGTGGCCAGTTCTTTCAACTCTTGTGTTCTACAGCTGATTGTCAGAATGAGAAAGGGAAGCTCAGTTGTGCATTTGAGCAAACCAAAACTAAATGCAGGGGACTACGCTTCTTTCAGGTCTCTGTAAGGACAAAAGATTGAAATGAAAAGCTTTGGAAGACTACTAGCTGAAACTCTTCATTATGTGTAACTTTTATGATATCCCGTTTCTGATCATCTTAAATATTCAGGCAATCTTAATCATCAAAGAAATATTTGAAAAGCATGACCTGCATATAAGAAAAGGTAAGAATGGTGCCAAGTTCAATAAATGGTGCTGTTATGAAATAACCACCAGATAGAAAGAAGTGCCAGAAATAAGTGTTCTGATGGACTGAAATTCTTGTTCTTAAGGCTGAACTCAGAACAGAAGGAAGCTTTGAACATATTAAGAAAAAGCACCGTGAATCAAAGATCCGGCTTTTATTCCCCTCTAGTTAACGCAACGCCTTAAAATCTGGTTTCCAGTTTTATTCCTTTGTTGAAACTTTTCTAAGATCATCATCAATGGCACCCCACAGGAAAGAGTGCTAGAAATATGAAGGATACCTTTGTAGTCCTGATTTTCAAACAAAGGGGAGAATATGTGTTTCATAAAACCAAAGGGGTGGTAGGTAAGCCCATCATTAATTCTAGGAAAAATTCTAGAATGGGTTATTTGAAAGATGTTAAAGAGGAAATTGTGATCACTAGAAACTAACCTGAATTCAAGAACACTCATGACAAATTTTTTTTCTAAGATTAGTGGCGCGGTAGGAATCACAGAGTGACTATAAATATTAAAAATCTGCATTTCACCAATCATGGTATCCTTGTGGGCAAAATGGATAAATGTCAACTACTTAAAAATATAGGTAGAGCTGAACCCAAAGAATGCTGAGTCGTGAGTCAAAGTCACCCCAGGGGGAGATTTCCAAAGGCATTCAGCAGAGCTTTATTCTTATCCCTACTAGTTCATGTTTTATAGGTTACTTGAATAAAAACCCTGGCTGGTGTGGCTCAGTGGACTGAGCACTGGCCTGCAAACCAAAGGGTCGCCGGTTCGATTCCCCAGTCAGGGCACATACCTGGGTTGCAGGTCAAGTCCCCAGTAGGGGACGCATAAGAGGCAACCACACCTTGATGTTTCTCTCCCTCTCCTTCTCCCTCCCTTCCCCCCGTCTAAAAATAAAATAAAGAAAATCTTTAAAATATATACAAAAAAAAGAATAAGGGTTTTTGTGGCCAAATGATCAAATTTTCAGACAATCTGAAGATGGAAAAGAGAAGTAATGGTGAATGACTGACTTAGATCACAAAAAGATCACAACTGTGTGCACTAACAGGTCAAATCTAACTAGACTGAATTTAACAGGCTAAACATAAAGTTCCTTGACCCAGCTCATCTAGTATGTCCTGAACTGGAAAGCATGGATCTCTCTACACTGACGCTTGGGAGAAAACGCTGGATGGGAGAAAATGCCAGGAGAGCTGCTCAGCACAGGACCTGACATACAGTAAATGCCCAAAAGTGCTAATTACTATTGTCATCTTGATTATTCATTATTATTTCTTTTCGTTTCTTTTTTAAGATTTTTTTAATTTTATTTTTAGAGAGAGGGCAAGGGAGAGAGAAAGAGAGGGAGAGAAACATCGATGTGTAGTTGCCCCTTGCATGCCCTCTGCCAGGGACCTGGCCCACAACCCAGGCATGTGCCCTGACTGGGGAATTGAACCAGCAACCCCTTGGTTTGCAGGCCGACACTCAACCCACTGAGCTACATCAGCCAGGCTCATTATTATTTCTTTTACCTCAGGAGGCACTTCCAGGAAAGTAAACCTTTTAAACAAGTTTCTAGCAACCGAAAAACAGGGTCATGCCCTTTGTTCTGTGCCATGTTTCAGCCCTGGTGAATGTATAAAGGCATGGCCTCTTACCTACATTCCTATATTGGAGGAGGAGAGAGGTGTCATTATGTACTTTGAATCTATGTTAAAGTATCAAATAGCTGGCTTCCCACAAACTCCTTATTTTGATTTTCCTTTACTGCCTGCCGTATAATTATTTCTAAGAAAATCTGAAAAACATTTATGATTATAACAGCTACCATTTATTCAGTGTTTCTTGTGTATCTAGCACTCAGCTAGGTATTTATAAGTAGATTATCTCTAAACCTCACCAAAACCCAGAGGGTTAGTATTATTACTTCCCTTTTATGCATGAGGAAGCTGAAACTCAGGGGATCTTAGAGACTTTTATGTTCGAAGAATTACAGATCAAGTGCTAGGTCATTTTATTTCTCCTCTGGAAGGCCTGATAATTGTCTTCCAATATGTTAGCCATATTAGAATAGGTAGCCCTTGCTCTAGGCCCCAAACCATCAGGGTGGCCAGGAGTCCCTAACCTTAGAAGAATGCCTCTCCAGATGCATTTCATACTTTGTCGCCTCAATGCAAAATGGTCACAGCTTTACGTGATCCTTGAGGACCACCCAAACCCCAGCTGTATTGAAACATCCAGGATTCTGAAAGACTTCATCTCAGCTCCAATTCTCATCTTGCTGGACAACAAAGGTCATTCCTTACTAAGACATACTTCTTCACCATGGTCAGAGAAGGACTTCCAAACCAAGGCCCTCCCTTCCTGTGTCATCTCTCCTCCAAATATTACATGCCCCCCATATGAGAGTATAAACTTCTGACTAAAGGATGCCTTTGAGTCCCCAAACCCACCTCATTACAGAAATAACTCCCCTGAGGAACTGATTTAATTGAGTTACACAGACAGTGTCACGATAATATGCAGTGAAAGAGCCATTTTCAGCTGAGATTCCATTTAGGACGTAATTAAACAAAATTGGGAAGACCTTTCCATCACTGAGTGTCACAACTTGTTTATTTGCAGAGACTAAATTCAAACACATGCACAGACATCTCTCGTGAGGGGACAAGAGCTAAAGCAGCCAGGATTCCAGGCTGATAAATTAAAACTAATAGTTTCCCAAGTCTTCAACCTTCCGGGTTCACCTTCTGTTTTAACACCCAAATACACTGGCTGAAAGCCCCATTCTAAGTACTGTAGGCAGTTCAGAGTCCCTGATGGGATTTTCATTCATTCATTTCAACAACTTCCACTGAGTGACTCTTGTGTGTCAAGCTCCACTCTAGGCACTAGAGACAGAACATAAAAAACACTGGTAAAAAGAAGTCCTGCCCTCATGGAGCTTAACTTCTCCGCGTGTGTTTGGAGTAGGGAGGTTGGGGAGGGGGTAGGCTGTTCTGGTGGGTCCACTTTGAAGTCCACTTCCCTCTTCAGTTCCCCATATCCTGGTAGCTGCAGCCTTCTCGCTCTGGCTTGGTGGGAAATACCACCCTCACTTTCTTCCCTTCTATAGAGCACCACTAATATTAGCTGTTTAGTGTAACAGGCTTTTGTAGGAGTAAAGGATAACAGGAATTCACAGCATAATGAAATGCAAGAAAGAACTTAAAATGGAATACTAAAAATCACCGACCTAAAAAGCCACTACTCATTCACCTTGGTGGGCAGTTTCTTGCTAGCGATATTCTCCTTCGGACTCTGGCTTGTTGCCATCTTCTCCGGTCTCTCCCAGGATCCTTTTCCCAGCTGCTAGTTCTCCTAGCTGCCAGCCTCTGACCCTCAATTTACTTTTACTTTTCTCGTGCAAAGCAATCCACCCACAGCTTCTAGGCTATGCCCTGGGGTGAGGTGGATGGAGAAAGAGGGGCTTCACCTTTCCCATCCAAAAAGTCTGCCAAGATATTTTTTAAAACAAAGAGCCATCTTTTCTGTTGTGAATCATGCCACTCCCCTGCAGCCTGTTCTAGTTTCAATAGAATTTTTTTCTCATTGGCCATCAGCCAACATTTGTGGGAAAACAATTTGCAGAATGAATTGTTAAAGGCTACCCCTAAAGTGAAATTTAAGCACTCTTATTAACAAAGACTTGGTAAAACAAAGTTAAAGATCCCAAACAAGTAACCAATCAATCCCTGCATACTCAATATTGAACAAGAAGAAAGTAAAAAAAAACAAAACTGAATCATTACTTCACATATTACATCAATATGACTTTCAAATTTATCAAAAGTTCAAACACAAAAAAGCAATCGTGAACGTAATAGAACATAACTGAGGCTTTTTAAAAATAACGTTATTGGAGTAGGAAAGACTTTGTGTATAATACTGAATCTGGAAAAATACAGGAAAAAAAGAATCTGAAGCAATAAATGAATAAAGCAATATGACTATTTATAAATATTAAACTTCCATAGAAAATTACCATGAGCCAAATTTTAAAAGTATGAGAAAATATTGTAACACACACAACTAATTAAAAAATAATTTCCTAAATAGACGAAGAGTTTAATTCTCACCAAAATAAACAACAAATTTTTTTTAATGGGCAAAGATATGAATAGGTAGTACACGTACACACAAAACTGGTCACTGAAGATGTGAAAATATGTCCAGCTTCACTTCTACTTAAATAAATAAACTGGACTAGATCCCGAATTCTTCTAGTTTCCTCAAATATTTGGCTGCAACTCTACGAACTAACATTTCCAATTTTCTCCCATCCTTTTGTAACAGGGTCCAGCCAAGGCCCCCCCACCACAAAGAGGGATTTGTAATGGTGTCCAGGATGTGGGGTTTCCAAGAAAAATATAGGATATTCTCCCACCTCCTCCCCCACCCCTAGGCGGGCCTTCATGGGGAACGGGAGACTGAAGCAGGGCCACTGAGAGTTCCTCTGCATATCAATCACAGGCCAGCTCCATATCTGCCATGGAGCAGGGCCATTGAGAGTCATTTTGAATGTCAATTAACAACAAGATAGCTTCATACCTCATATGCAAAGATGGTTATTTTGCATATCAACAAGGCTAACCAGGAAGGTTTGCATAACTTAAACCCAGGATGTAACTGGGAGGCAGCTCCTGCTTATCTTCCGTCCCCGTCCCCCCATCCCCTTACTGGTTACAGGGGGTCATAGACTGGTGTGCAACAGAGCTGGGCGATGGTTTGCTCCACACCAGGAGGGGAACAATACCAGGATCGTGTGGGAAGGAAAGGGGAGAGAGTACTCTTGCTCGTGGGCCACGAGGAGGTGCCATGTAGTTTTGGATCAAGAACTGGAGATCACTGAGACACAGCTGATGGTGCTGGGAACTGCAAGAGGCCTCCCTAGCGAGCTCCGACTTCTGTACGTTTCCTCCTGAAGGACAGTGCCCCGGACTGGCCTGACTGGTCTGACTGGGCAAAAGTGGGGAAAGGCAGGACTGTGTGTGTTGGTGAGTGTTTTAAAGGGATGTTGAGATTTAACAGCTACATTTAGCCATTACTCGAAACCTGTATGACTTTTGAATAAATAATTCCTTTCCTTTTCACCAAACTCTGCCACTGAGAGCCAAAATTTCTAAGGGCAGCGGGCAAAGAACCTAGAACACAGGGACCCCGGGGAAGGGGGTGTTGTTTCTGTAACAGTATCTGGGTCGTCCCCCCGCAACCCAGTCCACATTCGGTAACACTTTGACTTGGAGTCACTGAGAATTACAATTGTCCTTTTTCCCCGAAGTCCTGCAAACTGCTGCTAGATGACTGGATATAAACTTCACAGAAATTAACATACAAGATCATGCTTAGGCAATTTTAGTGCCTGAGGATGTGTGAGCTACTAAAAACTTTGCTTGAACACCCAATGGCATCATCAGAGACGTTTCAAACTGCAAAAGGCTCTTTGAGCCTGACAGCTAGAAATCTCGACTGGCTATCCTCTAGGCTCAGAAACTGGTTTACGATTTGCTTCCATCATTAACTTTTGTTTACTTGTTTCCACAGAAACACCTCTTATTAAATACCTGATTGCTTGCTTCTACAATATAGACCTAACTTTGGGAACCCACCTGCATCACCACCTCCCGAAATGACACACTGTGTTTTAACTGAACTGACCTGTTCTTAGGACTGAGTAATTGGTTCAATGAAATATGGAGCAATCTACCAACTTAGTGTCTGAAATGTGAAGTTTTTCATTTAATGTTTCGAAGGCAGGACTGAGGGGAAGCAGAGTTTGCCACTCCAAAATGTGCCTTTTGGGATATTGACTATAGTTAGTTATTTTTTAGAAACAAGACTCAGAACTTTTGTCCCTATAGTAGCAAACCCAAATACTGTTTCATCTTCGGTGCCTATGAGGTTGTACATTTTACAGTAGTAGATCTGTGCTCTGCTTTCTTTAGTGTCTCTTTTGGTCAAAATAGTACTTGTTTGCCATCTCCTGGGAAAATCAATAGGATACCTAAAACTGTTAGGCCCCAGGGGTTTATTGAAGTAAATAAACTCTCCCGCACTTCACAAGTCCTCACCCAGGACCTGTGATCCTGTTCCTATGCAATGTTTGGATGACCTTTTTGTTGTGTTCCAAAGATGAGGTAAGCTCTAAGACTAGCCCTCCTACTGGCTTGCTGTTTTAACTTGGAAAGAAAGGATATTTCCAAAGAGAAGTTATAATTCTGTTATTAGCTAGGACATGGTTTATCCAGAGGTAAATCCCTTACTCTCGACAGACTATAAAACTATTTAAAATTTCCCAGACTAGTAATAAATAATTAAGTAGATTTCTGCATTTCACTGGCTACCAAAATTACCGTGCCATGATACGAGGTAACTAAGGCATAGGTAACCAAACCACTTCCCTGTGAACTTAAACATTAACAGACCTGGGCTTGCCTAATTTTAAATCTTGCTACCTTTTTCTTTCCCCTCCCCACTGGAGAAATCTAGACAAACCCTCCTTGGAATTCATCAAACGCCAATAGTTTGCTACAGCCTCTTGACTCAGTGGCAAACGCGACTGGCCTTGTTTAAGGGCAATAACAGCAGTTTAACTGGTGGAGGTTCCTGTTGACTGGGGTTTAAGGTTGGCTTTAAACTTGGTCATTCCTGTTGTCTAATCTTTCCTGCACACTAAAAATATATAACATTCTCAGCTGGTAGGGCTACTGCCTATAAAATCCTACTGTGTTCCCCTAATCATCATGTGGTCCTTTAAATCATGCTACTCTTCAGTTATCTGCCGAAAAACCCCTGGCTGATCAACCTCTTTTTCTGAACTATTCATGCCCCAAACATTTTACTAACGTCCCTTTAGAAAATGCAGATTTATGTCTTGTTTATTGACAGGTCGAACCTTAAAACTGAAACAGGTACCTACCAGGCAAGATACACTCTACCAGACATCCCTTCATCTCCAAAATATGACCCTTTGCCAGAGGCAAAAATCTATGCAAGTAGCAGAAGTCATTGCACCCATCAGAGCTTGTCAATTAGCAAGGAATGAGAGAGTTAATGCATACACATTTTGGATAAGTCCATGCGTTTGGAATGCTTTGGGTTCAACAAAGGTTTAATTTTAGTAGGCAATTCTAATAAAAGTGATCAGCACCTTAAAGAACTGTTGAGTGTCCTGATGCTTCTTCAGGAGACAGCTGTTACAAAGGTAGGAATTCATGCAAAGGGTGAGAACAAGGAATCTTGCATAGTCAGTGTTGCGCAAGAGTTTTATATCAAGGAAGACTCTCGTGAGAAGAAGGTAGAATTTGGAACATAAAAATAAATTTCCTGAGTTTTTAAATTAGCAAAATTAAACCTTCTTTAATTTCGGAGAACCAGTTGGTAAAAACTTCCATTTCCATGATATTTTGAAAGAGTGTTGTTACACATAATCATACATAATGTTAACTTTAAAAATGCCCTTTCAAACTGAGAGGCAAACAAGCATTTATTTGAGATCAATAAGAATAACTATTCAGGAATCATTGATTTTGGCAGAAGCCCAAATAACGTTTTGATGAGGAAACAGAGGCAGTGAGTATTTATGAGAAGGGGAAGGGGACAATTACATCAATAGAAGGACAGCATTTCTATTGGTGCAGGTAACATAACATAGTGATATTAATTCTTAACAATATTTTCAGTTTTCAATCTGCTGGTCATTAGTCAAGTAGTTATAATAAATGCTTTCTTGTTATCATTGCAAACAGTTCTTTGAGAAATAAGGTTGATTAGATCCCGTCCAAAGGTTCTTTTGCCCTGTTTTTAACATTCCAAGGTTTGAGGTATGCGATGTGCAAGACAGTTCCTCAGGCATGGCAGCTCCAGCTCCATTGTAAAGTGGCCCCATTTATATTATTGTTTACATTAGCAACCCTTTGAACAGAATGTCAAGGTGGCCTTTCCCCTACATCTGCCTTTATAACATATTTTAATTAGTAGATATTAGCATATAAACAAGAACTGAATCAAAGCCCTTATAACACCCCTTTTCAGATACAGGGGAAAAGTCGATGCCTTAAAACATAATCACTATAGCAACACTAATTGTATTAGTTTGCCAGGGCAACCCTAACAAAGTACCATCAATTGGGTGGCTTAAAGCACAGAAATTTATTTTCTCAAGTTTCTGGAGGCTAGAAGTCTGTGATTAAGGTGTCTTTGGGGTTAGTTTCTTCAGAGACCTGCCTCCTTGGCTTGTGGATGGCTGTCTTCTCCCTGTGTCTTCACATGGGTTTCCCTCTGCACATGTCTGTGTCCTGATCTCCTCTTCTTATAAGGATAACAGTCATATTGGATTAGGGTCCACTCTTCTTTTACCTTCATTCCCTCTTTAAAGACCCTATCTCCAAATACGGTCCCATTCTAAGGTACTGAAGGTTACAACTTCAACATGAATTTTTGAGGAACACAACTCTGGCATAACACTGATAAAATAGAAAGATATTTGTATTGAAAAGGGATAAAATTAAGCTAGATGTCTCCTTAGATGGGGTTAATAGGACAAGGAAAATAAGGGACAACACAGGCCTCTTTTGAAATCTGTTGTAAGTTGTTAACTTTAAAGTACTCACTTAGAACAAATTTTAAATTTCTTCAATATTTTTTGTCTATAATTGTACATTGTACCTAGACAATGCTATTTTTAGGAACATTATTTGAGCAATTTCTGAAACTTTGAAGAAGGGAATATTATTTGAGGAGGAGAATGCTTTTTTAAAAGTGCCACCTATTTTTTTCTCTCTTAAAAATAAAGAAAATGATTAATTTTTAAATATCAATATCTGTCCTGGGTTTATATTCTTTCAGAATAAATCAGGCATTTTTCAGTCATTTTTTGATTCAAGATGTGTGTTATCTTCTAAAAACTCACTGTCAGTAAGTAACATATCTGTGGTCCTCTAGGCCTTAGTGACCCATAACCTCTAGAGTACTGGTGTTTACCTCCCTATAATAAAAGGAAATAGCATAACAACTATCTAATTAGAGTGAGTCCCTATTTGATTGTCTGTCCTGCCCAACCTCCTTTCTGGGAATTGTCTTTTCCCCTACTTCACATTGTTACACAGGAAGCAATTGCTCGTGTTGCCCAATCACCTGACAACCGGACACCTGAGCAAACTGAACCAGTGAGACCCCAGGAACTGGGTCAAAGGCCTATTCAAAAATCCAAAGATAAAAGTATAATCCCCAGAATGGGAGAAAAGAATATTTGCAAATCATATAGTGGATTTATATTTAAAATACATAAAGAACTCTATACTCAACTAATATTCCAATTTTTTAAATGGGAAACAGAATTGAATAGATATTCCTACAAAGAAGATATACAAATGGCCAAATAAGCACATGAAAAGATATTAAAAAGCCGTAGTCATCAGAGAAATACAAGTCAAAACCCAAAGAAACACCATTTCACACCCATTAGGGTGGCTATATAAAAAAAAAAAGTTGGCAAAAAAGTGGAGAAATTGGAACCCTCATACATTGCTGGTGGAACTGAAAATGGTGCAGCCACTTTGGAATAAGATGGATGGACCTTGAAAACATTAGGCTAAGTGAAAGAACCAAGACACAAAAGGTCATGTGTTGTATGATTCTATTTACATGAGATGTTCCAAATAGGCAAATCCATACAGACAGAAAATAGATGAGTGGATACAAGGAACGAGGGGTAGAGGGAAATGGGGAAATGACTGCTGATGGGTGACTGAAGCATGATTTTGTGACTGTACAATAAAGTCTCATTTTCCATGGTAGTTATGTTCTATCAAGTTGTCACAAACACTGACTCAGTAAATATGACGAGGTTCTACTCAGCTTTGGGAAATACAGGGTTAGGTTCCCACTAGCTTCTGTCATAACATTTCATCAATTAATTATATATAACCTCATTTTATGTGTGTTTCTATTTAAAGACAGCTTGTTTAATATATATATTTCTTATAATCAATTATACACAGTATTTCTTTATACTGAAACACTGGCCAAAAAGAGTTGAACATTTTCCTCAACCTGGATAATGTGACAGCAAATTTCTTTGGCTTTCAACCTCACAACAATGCCATCCGTTATACTTTATGCCTTTTAAAAACCGGCTACCATCTCATGAATCCACAAATGTAGCTGCTTGTCCATCTTCCCCATAGCTTCATAACACACTGTAGATGTTACTTTAGCGCTTTGCAGAGCAGCCTCATAGGAAGACTGGCAAGCTTTCTCTTCCTTTTTCTGGATGTACTTGCATTGTTGATTCATTAGCGTTGAATGCATAGCCAGTAGCACTATAACTCAGGCCTGAAAAGAGCTTATCTAACACATGTATTTTTCCATTGGTCATATCCCAGCCTTCTTTGCTCAGAAACAAAAGACTGCACCTTAGCACCACACTGGGGGGTCTTTTAAAACAGTAACATTACCAACAAGAGCACAAAAATGCAAAAAAAAAAAAAATGTATAGCAAATAAACTACGAAAAGGGCATTTGTCTTTAGTGTGAAAGTGTGTCAACGTTAGCTGGAAATGTGCAAGTCCAACAATTTAAATTTTTCACCACTCTGCATGAGTCCATGAACGATCGACTATACAAAATAAATCACTGAGTTACACACTTTAAAAGTGCAGTTTATAGTATGCAAAATTTTCAATTATATCTCAATGAAGCTGTTATATTTTTAAAACTTAAGAAAGGAAAAATATCAAGTGTTTCAGTGGGTAGTTCTACGTGCAACATGAAACTCATTAGTATTTGCGGATTTTTTTTCTCTCATGTATCCTATGGAAAAAAAAAAAAAACCACCCTGTTCCATGAGAAAAGAATTAGACTGGCTACACAGAGAGGCAGACGGAGAAGCAGCCCAGGCTCCTTACAGGGCTCCGGACCCCAGTTTCTACCCTGGTGAGGCCTGTTTGTCCAACGCTTTTTTTTGATCCCATTGTAATCAATGCCCCCTTTTTGCTTAAGCTGGCTCAAGTGGGTTTCTATTTCTTGCAATCAAAATAATTCTAATTAGTACTGTTAAAGAGAAAATCACAGGCCCAAAATGGTGTCCTTTATGCTAAATCCATCAATCTTAGATGTAATACTTGACTTAATTGCTGTTTTAACCCTTCTCAAAAATATAATCTTAATCACCAGGAAATTACTCTGTCAGGTAGGGCCTCTCCATCCCCCTCAACCATACACATTAGAGGCCATCTGCAGGAGAAAAACCCTGGCCATGCCCTCCCCACTAAATGATGTCCTAATCTAAAAGTAATCCTTTCTTTTCTTTTGTTAAGAGTTTCCTTATCCCACCCTTTTTCCTATATAACCTGCCATTTTGTACAGCTTCCCGGAGGGTCCATCTAATTGCTGGATGGGATGCTGCTGGAATCATGAGTAGCTTAATCAAGCCAAATAGATCTTCAAATTTATCCAGCTGAATTTTACCCTTTAACAATACAATAGCTATTTAGAGAACTTTCTGGAATCTTTTGATGATAAAATCAATGAGTATAATTAGTGTTGCCAGTGATGTTGGACCTTGGCTCTTGAGTTCAGCGAAGAAAGAATTCAGAGCCAAGGACTCTAGTGCAAAAGGAAGTTTACTTGGCAAGAAAAGTGAAAGTACACGAAAAGAAGAGTCAAGCAGGCTGCTCAGATTGCTGCCTTGACCTTTTAGAAAGAAAGCGAGACAGCTGGGCTGCGTGGACTCAGGAAATAAGTTACAAAGGCAAAAGGAGGTCCTCTGGAGACAGTTGCAAGGGGTTAACCCAGGACGAGCTACCACTGCCTGCTTCTCCCCTGGTTGCAAGTCTTGTGGGAATCCTTAGAGCTTAGGAGAAATAAAGCAAAGATACACACCTGAAGAAAGGAGGTGTGGACACACGAGAGAGAGAGAGAGAGAGAGAGAGAGAGTGCATGAGGGCGAGAGCAAACACGCACACGTGTGGACTGGGTGCTTTTTCTTAGGGTTTTTAACTGTTTTCTGAAGGCAGGAATTTTAGGAGAGTTCTCAGGGAAAGATCTCAGTAAAATATTCATCAGCTTTCCAGGTGTGTCCTTTAATACACTGATTTCATCAAAATGAGGATATAGGATCAGAGTCATGGTCTCTAGTGATTGGCTGGTGCTAGGGTAGCGGGTCATCGATCATTGCATCCGGTCCTGACGCCAGCCATGGCATTGCTTTGTCTGGTTTTGTGCTTTTCTGACCTGGGGGCTGAAACGCAACTGGGGCCTAGATGTTATCCCGAGTTTGACCAGTACTCTGCCTCTGTGGTCAAATTACTAGAGGCTTTGTTCCTAAGATTATTTGATGCTGACCAGAACCTCATTGTCCTGAGGGCTTAACACTTAAAGGAGTGGTCTTGCAAAGGAGAGGGGGGCAACTGAGTCAGGGTGTTGGAAGAGACCAGTTTGAATCAGTTACCTGTCTCAGTTTCCCCCATTCCACTTGCCAAGGGATTTTCCTAGTTTCTTACTATCCTACCTCCATCAGGTCTTCAACTAGAGCTTGAATATAAAGATGGCTGTGAACCATCAGATTGAATTCCTTGAGGGTATGATATCATCTTGGTCTTTGGTATACCCCAAATTTAGGCTTGCCTACCATTCCATGTAAGGAAAATGTTGAAGTGTAAATGCTGAGTGATGTAAGGTATGTCTTACTATAGAAACTATGTATTAGAATCCCTAGAATAAGCATTCCTTTACGAATGGTAACAGCTTGGTTTGTGGTGCAGGCTCTATCACTAACTGGCTGCTAGGCCTCTGTAAAACAAGGAGATCAGAAAAATAATCATTTCTTAAGGCCTTTGGCAACTCTGATATTTTTGTTATGTGAATTAAACATATTCTTAAGAGAGTTCATACATTATTGATTATCTTACTGAACCCCTCCTTCATGGTCATCACAAAAGACAAATGTCAGCGCAGGCTGACTCAGCCCAGTGCATACAGATCAAGTCACACTGTCCATCTAAGCACTATTCCAGCTCTCAGCTGAACTAGCAAATCCCTATTAAGATTAGAACTGATAGCCTAAGTGTTATGTTGGTGGAGAGATCTTCAGGTATTTTTATTTTAATAGGAAAAAAAGGAGAATAAGCTACATTCCCCTTGCCACAAACACTCATTTTCTCCACTGTCCCAGAGCCCAAGGCCCAAGCGATCCGAGCTAGTAAGTAGCGACTGGGAGGGTCAGCGCTCGCGGCAAACTGCAGCCTGAAGCAGCTGCCCTGGTGGGGGCGCGTTTAAAAATAGCCTGCTGGGCTCCACCTCACGGTCCTGACTCAGTAGGTCGCGGGAGGGCCTGGCATTTTTCAGTTCTAGCCAGTTCTCAAGCAACAGGAACTGTTAGCTGTCGGTTCAAAACCACACTTCGAGCACCACAGAGGTAGAGAAGCTCAAGTCGTCAATACTTGGAGCCAGGTTCTGTTGTCTCTGAGAGGCTGTCAGGTTGGAATGTTATTGTACCAGGGGCTGCAGGTAAAGAGAGCCTCCATAAAGGTTTTCACTGTGGCCTTCGCCCTTCCTAGTGTTAGCTTTCAGTGAGAGGTAGGGTACTTCTCCCACAAGCTGTCCAAATCATTAGGTGGATCTCCTTTCAAAGTCCCATGACATGACATAGCAATTTAAAGAAACCTGTTCCCTCTTGAAGCATCTGTCTAATTGCTGTGTAATGTGAGAATAGTTCATTAATGAAACTGAGTATGTTGAAGCCTTACATTAATATTTTATGCCACATCCTTTATCAGGTAGTGACTCCCCTCCCCTTAGGTTAATCAGTCTCCTGGTACTCGTTTACAAGTGCCTGTTACACACAAGTTACCAAATTATTAGTGGTTATGGGAAAAGCAGACATTTAAATGCATTGGCCACAACACATTTACACTGCACTAATGAATTAAGGGTACAAAGTAGAAAGTACAAAGATGACATGCAGCATTAGGAGGACATGAGCAAAATTGTATCGAAGTCTAGAAGGGGTCACATTTTGAGGAGGGAGTCATGGATATCTTCACAGCATTTTTTTTTTCTTAAGGTCTTGAGCTTCTGGAAATTTGGCCCATTGTCACTTGGTGTTTAATACTTCTTATGGTACCAGTAATAATTAATGTAACGTGAGTGGTAAAACATTTTCTCTCTAAGAAATAAAAAGAGGACTTCCAGTCAAGATGGAAGCATAGGTAGGTAAACTTTGTCTCCTCATACAACCAAAAGGACAAAAACAAATTTATTAAAAAAACAATCAGAACGGCCAGAAAATCAAATTGTATGGAAGTCCTACATGCAAGGAGTTAAAGAAGAAACATTCATCCGGACTGGTAGGAGGAGTGGAGATGGGCAGCTGGGGCAGGGAGGACATGCAGCAAGGCTGTGGCTGGCGGACCGGGTGGCCCCACATTTGTGTGAGGATAAACTGGGAGGAACAAATGGGGAGTGAGACAGACTGTGCAGCCCAGAGTTCCAGCATGGGAAAAGAAAGCCTCAAAACCTCTGGCTGTAAAAATCTGTGGGGGTTGCAGCGGCAGGAGAAACTGCCAGTCTCTTAAGGGAGTTCATTTGAGAGCTCCACAGTGTCCTAGGAGGTACGCAAACCAGCCTACCTGCTAACAGCACCAGAAGGGTGTAATTTGCTTGTGGGTAGCAGGGGAAGCAACTGAAAGCCAGCCAAAAGCCAAGCAAGAGGCATTGTTCCCTCTCAGACCCCTCTCCCACATACAACACCACAAGGCAGTGACATGAATTGCCCCACCCTGGCAAATACCTAAAGCTCTGCCCTTCACAACATAATAGGTGTGCTGAGACAAAAAAATATGGCCCAAACCAAAGAACAGATCAAAACTCCAAAAATAGAACTAAGTGATGAAGAGATAGCTAACCTAACAGATGCAGTGTTCAAAACACTAGTAATTAGGATGCTCACAGAAATGGTTGAGGATGGTCGCAAAACAGGGAAAAAGTGAAGGCTATGCAAAGTGAAATAAAGAAAAATATGCAGGGAACTAATAGTGAAGGAAAGGAAACTGGGACTCAAATCAACGATTTGTAGCAGAAGGAAGAAATAAACATTCAACCAGAACAGAATGAAGAAACAAGAATTCGAAATAATGAGGAGAGGCTTAGAAACCTCTGAGACAACTTTAAATGCTCCAACATCCGAATCATAGGGGTGCCAGAAGGAGAAGAGGAAGAGCAAGACATTGAAAACTTATTTGAACAAATAATGAAGGAGAACTTCCCCAATCTGGCAAAGGAAATAGACTTCTAGGGAGTCCAGGAAGCTTAGAGAGTCCCAAAGAAGTGGGACCCAAGGAAGTACACACCAAGGCACATCATAATTACGTTACCCAAGATTAAACATAAGGAGAGAATCTTAAAAGCAACAAGAGAAAAGGAGGCAGTTACCTACAAAGGAGTTCCCATAAGACTCTCAGCCGATTTCTCAAAAGAAATCTTGCAAGCAAGAAGGGCCTGGAAAGAAACAGAGTCATGAAGGGCAAGGGCCTACATCCAAGATTACTTTATCCAGCAAAGCTATCATTTAGAATGGAAGGGCAGATAAAGTGCTTCCAAGATAAAGTAAAGTTAAGGAGTTCACCATCACCAAGCCCTTATTATATGAAATGTTAAAGGGATCTATCTAAGAAAAAGAAGATGATCAAAAATATGAATAGTGAAATGATAACAAACTCACAACTATCAACAACTGAACCCCCAAAAAACAAAAACAAAACCAAAGTAAGCAAACAACTAGAACAGGAAGTGAATCACAGAAATGGAGATCACATGGAGGGTTATCAGCAGAGAGGGGAGGGTGGAGAATGGAGGAAAAGGTACAGGGAATAAGAACTATAAATGGTAGGTACAAAATAGACAAGGGGAGGTTAAGAATAGCACAGGGAATGGAGAAACCAAAGAACTTATACATACAACCCATGGACATGAACTAAGGGGGGGAATGCAAGTGGGGGGGGTACAGAGAGGAGGGGAACAAAGGGGAGAAAAAAACAGGACAATTGTAATAGCATAATAATAAAATATATTAAAAAAGAAAAAGAAATAAAAAGAGAGCTAGCTGTATAGAACAGGAAACAGTAAGAGGCTAGTTACTGAATAAAAATTTGGAAGTGTTAGCAAGGTAGCTGGTTGTCCACAGTAGTTCAATAGTAGTCCCTTCTCTCACTTTGCCTCTTCTTTCAACACACACACAGACACACTCGTGCACTCAGACCTCCACCCACACTGCCTCTTTTTCAGCTTACTCATGGGTTAAGTTGACTGGGCAATTTGCAATTTTAGAAAAAACAGAGAAGAAAAGCATAAAAATAGGTTGCTCACCTTATAATTTTTTTAAATTTGAGAGAGAGAGAGGAAGAGAGAAAGACAGATAGATCAATTTGTTGTTCCTCTTATTTGTGTATCATTGGTTGATTCTTGTATCTGCCCTGACCAGGTTGAACCCACTACTTCGGCATTTCAGGATAATGCTCTAACGAACTGAGCTACCCGGCCAGGGCACTCACCTTATAATTTAAACTTTTGGAGCTGTTGAAGCAAACATACTTGCAATTCCACTGGGACTTGTGTATAATTAATATTAGAATAAATATCACTATACACACTAATCTCTTGAGTATTGCAAAACAGATATAAGTGAGAATGTGTGAAATCCAAACTGCAACACAACTTTCCACTTAGTGTGTATTTAGTTCGATTAAATACAAGACTCTGATCATATTTAAAATTGAGATGGAAGGAAAAGTACCTTAAAATTTTAGCAGCAGTTCAATAGAAAAGGTACATATACTCGAATGATTATATCCTAAATAAAAGTTTCAATGTGATCTCAGTACATAGTACTATGTTGTTGTTGTTTTTATCTTCGCCTGAGGACATGTTTATTGAATTTAGAGAGAGGGGAAAGGGGGAGAGAGAGAGAGAAAGAGAGAGAGGGAGAAACAGCAATATAGGAGAGAAGTATCAATCGACTCTCTTATGTACTGGTACTGGAGACCAAACCCACAACCCAGGCATGTGCCTTGACTGATATCAAAACCACAACCTTTCAGTTTGTGGGACAATGCCCAACCAAGCCACACACTAAGCATATTTTATTTCAAAAGTCAGAGTAGAACAAAAGAGGCTGTATTATGATAAATACAGTTCTGTTTTTTAAATGAAATGAATGATTTTTCAGTTTCCTTTTAATTCCAAATCTTAGAAGACCACACCAATGTAACCCTACCTTTTATTTAAATGATTGTTTGAGGCATCATTATCATACTTGCTAATTGCTGCTGGTAATTAGGCATTCTGGTCTATGCAGAGCTAACCTTCCCTCTTATACAACATCCACGAAAAATATAATTTTTAAGCTAGAGAGCAAAGACTGTGTCAGTGGAAGTGAGGCCATGGTAATATTAGCAAAAACATGGCTAGCAATGTGTTATAATAGAAAAGACAACATTAAGGTTTGTCATTAGCTGTGAGACTTCAGATCCTTGGGTCTTAGTTTCTTCATCTATGAAATAGAGTAATTGGACTTGATCAGTGGCTCTGAACTACAATAGATATCGGAGTCATTGGAGAACTTCTTAAACCCCTTCATGCCCAGGTCCTTTCCTCCATACCACCCCATTTGAGACCCAGCAGGTACATTTCTGGAAAAGCTTTCTAGGTCATTCTAGATGATCTTCTGAATCCTCTCTCCTACCTCCAACTCTAAAATTCTCTAAGGCTATAAAATATATCTTCATTTTCATTCATTTTTTTTTTCTCAAAATGGACCCAAGTAAGAGAAGCACTTAAAGCAGTTCAATGAGAACTTGGATGTTCACTAAACAATGATGCCTTCCTATCTTATTCTGGTTGAAATCTTAGAATTTCAAGCTCCCTGAGGTCATCATAAATGTAGGCTACTCTCAGAGCTTTACAATTGAAACATGATTATATATTCTTTTCAAATTTTCAAAACTCTACTGGCCCCAACACTTGATATGTTTTAATACAGAAATGTCCTTTTTTAAAAACTTTGTTCCAAAAAAAGTATCTTTCCTAGCTTGAAAAGAGTCATTTTATCATAATCAAAATAGCACTTGTGAAATGCCCTTTTGTGCCTCACACAATGCTAGAAGATACATAAAACAGTGGAAAAAAATCACTGCTCCTGTCTGAAATACGTTCCAAAATCAGTAGCACAAACAGCAAAACTCGAAGGTTTCATGATTCAAGATATAGAATTTTCTCTTGACCCACCATATATTTTTTATTTTCCGAAGCACTTGAATATTCATTACCTATTTTTATCCACAGATTAGTCTTCTGAAACGTACTCAGACAGCATTTTTATTCTGATTCAATAACTACACTAAAAATCAGATAGGATCCCTTGTCTTCTGTGAGCAACTTGACTTTAGAAAACGTGGATGATCTTTGTGGCCCCAATGCCTAGCGCACTGCCTGGCATAGAGTAGGTGCTCAATAAACGTTTGGATAAATGAAAAAATGGATGTGTTGCCTCCTTCCTCTGGCCAAGTCTCCCAGGCAAGGGAAGGGAGTGCAATGCAAGCAGGACTCTGCCTCAACTGTTCACATGGGACACCGGGAGAATGAGCACTTTTCCCAGTTTGGGTTCCTGATTTCTAGGGTTCCCTTCCAAGTGGTGATTCAGTGAAAAGACACCGTGGATATGCAATCACATGACTTATTACTTTCATGGACTTTGACTTCAAGGATCCTTTTCACTGCCTCCTGGGCCCACACCAACCTCACTTGCCTTTTGCAGCAGCTGCAGAAGCTACAACTTCTGAACAGTTCACAACTGCTAACAGCCGTTTACACTTACTCACCTTTGTATGCAGGGCATCTAACACAGTGCCTGGGGTTAGAATCAATGGGGGTTTAATAAGTGTTTGTTAAACTGAATTGCAGAGGCTGCTGTGTCTAAAAAATATGGATGCCTGACTCTCATGCTTAGAGAGTCTGATTTAATTGGTCTTGAGTGAGGCCTTACACTAGAATGTTTTGAAGTTTTTCAGGTGATTCCAAGGAGCGTGCAAGGCTCAGAACTATTGGACAGACTTTACACACACTGCTTTTATTAAGAGGGAGATGGGTAGCTGGTCAAAACCACATGGTGTTAAAGAGAGATTAGCACCTAATAGAAATGTTCTCTGTGATGTACTCAGAATTCAATGATTAGAAACAGGGGAGACTACAGAGAGAAATGGACACCACTGTTACTCACTGTATTTGCACTTTTCAATGGCTACCCACTGCTCCTGAGATAAGATCCAAAACCCTTAGCACGGTTTGCGAAGCCCCCACAAGACCCCAACCTGGCTTTCTAACCTCACCTGGTACTGCCTCTTGCTTCACATTCTTTGCAGAAGGCTTTTTTCAGTTCTGTAGACCACCTTCTTACTTCAGACCCTCCCGGCTGTTGTACCCTCTTCCTGGAATAAGGCCCACTTCTCATCTTTACTCCCATCACACCCATGCACCCATCCCTTTACTTTGCTCACTCCTACACACTGTGGAGGTTCACAGTTGAGGGTCACTTTGTCAGGAAAGAACATTTTCCTCCACCCCTCAATCTTAGGTTATGTGTTCTTAGCACCTGGCGTGGCACTCATCACAGCTGTCAGCAATTATATACTTGAGTGATTGTTCAACGTCTATCTTCTCTGTACCGGGCTGCGATGGGATCTACACTGTTCGCTCCTCCATGGCGTTCTGCTGCCGAATCATTCTGTCACTTCAGGCATATCATTTAACCTCTCCAAGTTTCAAATTTCTAATTAGTAAAATGGCAACGTCAATAGTACCCATCTCATAGGACAGGTGTAAAAATTAAATGAGATCACTCATGCCAAAGACTTGTGGCTCAGTGTTTTTGTCACAGTAAGTGCAGAGAAAAATGTTAAGGGTGATTAACCTGTAAAAGTTTTTAGCTTAGATGTGGTTCCAGATGGCTTCTTAAGGTCTCATTCAAACTCTACCTTGCAATTTTATGATGCCATATAGTTTTCAATTTTAGAGACTTAACAACAGCTTCGTTCTTCCCTTCCAAAATCTGCAACAAAGAAATAAAACACAGCAGACAGAAAAGCTGTTAACTTTATAACAGGAAAAGCCGATTGGATAGTGCGATTTTAGATTTGACACCAAAGGGGCTTATAACAACGTCTTCCCTAACTGAATTCACCGCAACCCCAAAATAGCGGGTCTCTTCTAAAGGGCAGAGCTGTTTCAGTAGGCCAACCGCAGGGAAGAGCAGAGGAAGTGGGCATTTTGGAGACAGGTTGGATCCGAAAAGTAAACCCAAAAGGCGGAGAGCCAAGCTGATTCACCAATCAGGTAAGTTATTTCATTTCCCTGGAGGAGGCGAGAGTTGGGGGGCGGGCGTAGGGGCAACAACAGATAAATGGGGTTCTGGCAGGCCGATCCGTTCTGTAAAGGAAATGGGCGTGCGTGCCCTGTACAGAACAATGAACAATGGGAAATAAGTGCTCTTCCCCACAATATAGCTTCATGATGCTTTTCACAAGATAATTACAGAATTTACTTTTAAAGATGTCAATTCATAAGTACACCATAGGTGGTATGTCTAATAACGGTGTGCAAGTGGAAAGAAGTTTGGTGAATGGCTTCTATGGTTGTCTTTTAAACCAAATGTTGTCTCTTAGTGTTTATATGTATAAAAATATTTGAAGATACCATCAAAAGTCTGAATGTGAGGCCCCTCATGAAGCTAAGGCCCAAGCCCACACCGGACTATCGCTCTGACCAGCTGCCTCTGGTCCCTTCTTCTAGAGAAACCCTGATGCTCAAACGAGCACAGGCCTGTGACCAGCTTTTCACCTGTTGCTGTCAAAATAAAATATAAGTTGTATAACCATTTTTATAGGTGAAGCTAAATGTATGTTACGTCTTAGTAAACCTGATCACATAGTTTTGATAGCCATAGATTCTGGAGAAGTGAATCCAAACGCTGCCATTACTAACTGTGTTGCATCAGACACATTACCTCTTTGTACATTAATGTCCTCATCTGTAAAATTGGAATAATAACAGAATCCATCTTACAAGGTAGTATGGGTAAAATAGTGCAATCAAGTGGCTTAGCACAGCACCTCCCTTGTGTGTTTAATAAATGTTAGCCACTATTATTCAGTTTGAAAGACCATTCTTTATTTTGAAATTATATTCACTCTTTAATTTTGGTATTCAAATGTCTTTCTTCATGGAATTATTGCAAACATGTATAGTAAATCCCTTTTAATTTCCTTACTTGACAAAATTTGCAAAAAAGTTGGCAATCTTATATTAATCCCTCCAATTTTTGTTTTTAAATTTAATTCATAAAAAACATTTATCTAGCCCTGGTTGGTGTGGTTAAGTGGATTCAGTGCTGGCCTGTGAACCAAAAGGTCACTTGTTCGACTCCCAGTGAGGAATCATACCTGGGTTGCAGGCCGGGTCCCCGGTAGGGGGCACGTGAGGGGCAACAACACGTTGATGTTTCTCTCCCTTTCTTTCTCCCTCCCTTCCCCTCTTTCTAAAAATAAATGAATAAAGTCTTTTAAAAAAAAAGTATCCAGAAGCCACTGAACTACACTGCCTCCCAGTTTCCTTTTTTGAAGACCTTAAAGGTAAGGAGATAGCAATATATATCTTGTAATTAAATAGCTTTTAGAATAATACCAACTCTCCTGCCCCTTTATTTATATAATTTGCCTTTCTTGCAAATTAACATCCTATCAAGGTCCCGTTACGGTATTTCACAGGGGTCCAGAGGGCTCTTTGAAATGACTTGTGTGTTAAACAGCCTTACCTCAAGAGTGATTATTCTGCCTATCTGCCTTGCGTTGGCATTATGTAGTGATTAAATTATGGTAAATACTATTCAATAATGATAATGTCTGTGGTGACGGTGATTCTAATATTCTCTGTGGCTTGTCTTGGGGCAGCAGAGGCATTCGATGAACAACCATTCCACATTATTGACTGAAAGACAGTGGAGGAGACCGAATTGAAAACGGACCTCACGACCTTATGAAATTACTGTCACTCTGATGGTCACCAGTGGGAGGTAAACTCATATTTTGAAATAAGTTGGTAATGAAATAAGGAAATGAGAACTCATGTAGTAAGGAAGTGAGAATCCATGTTAGCAATAACACCTAGAAGTTATATAAATTTTATTAAGATGAAAGTTAAAAGGTCCGGTATTCCTATTTGTTTATACTGCAGCACTGCGGAGTAAAACTGTAATTGATTCTGGCTATAGTCACATGGAAAGAGTAATATTTATCATACAAACATAGCCTTTGCTTCAAATTGATGTGTAAAAATATCTTTTACTATAAAAACATCTTGACCCCTCCAGCCTGTTCCTCCAGCTACCTCCGAGCGTCTGGCGCATCTCTGCCAGGGTGTGAGTGAGCAAAGGAGTGATGCCAAAGTGACAGTTCCCTGTGGTCTGACCTCTTGATTTGCCTCCCCTGATAACTCTGAGTGGAGAGAGAGAGTGAGATTAGGGAGACGCCTGGCTTCTGGAAATGTGACAAGTGACAGTTTCGATCAGCATTTATCTCCACATACTTGGCAAAAATAAGGGAAGTCTGGAAACAGGCCTTTGTGAATCACATTGGCAATCACAGACCATCCTGAGCTGGGCCTTCGAATCCCGGAATATATGTATATTATCCGTCATAACCAGATAAAGAGCCTGCCAGCTGTGAGACTGACTAGAATATAATCTTCCTTCACTGAATTAAGAGCAATCATTGAATGACCAAGATATTTCTATGCATGGTCTTTGTCATTACAATACCTCTCAGATGAGTATTAGTTACTACCCCTGCTTTATGGTTGAAGAAAACCAAAGCTGAGAAATATTTGATCACTTCACACAAGGGCACACAGTTGGTAAATGGAAGAGCCAGGTTTCCAACTAGGGCCCTTCTGGTCATTGTGATAACTGGCCTCTTGCTCTCTGAGTAACACTGGGCAAGGTAAGACTGTTCTCTATGAGACTGGGCTGTGTTTGTGAAACTGTCTTTCTAATAACCTCTGTCTGGAAATGTTCTCAGAAAGGACCACCCCACTGCAGATTCTTCAGTGTCTGGCTAGCTTATTTGCTCCTGTCATTTTCCCCAAATCCAAAGCTAGGAATAGTGTGTGTACTTGTTTCAGTGCATCAGTTTCTCTTTGGTCTGAAGTTGATTAGTCTTGACTTTCAGTTCACCTCAGGAACGGCTTCCAAGCAAGTTGTGTTAACCTTCAGCCAATAAGCCCTTTTGCTAGTAATTCTTAAGAAGCATCTCATTCTAAAGATGTGTTCCACTGGTTTGTCACCTAGGAAAATGGAAGCATAGAAAATTATTTCTTTTATTTTAATTAACTAACCATCAGTGGTGGTAGGGTTACAAACAAACTATAAAAACTAAGCAGTTTTTATAAAGTTATGTTTAGTATCCAAAATATAGTATTGTTTTCTTTTTTAATTTCATTTTCTAATTACAGTTTACTTTAATATTATTTTGTATTAGTTTCAGGTATATGGCATAGTAGCTAAACAATCATATACTTTTTAGGTGTGCACCTGCCACCATACATAGTTATTACAGTATTATTGACTGTATTCCCTATGCTGTACTTTCATATTTCTGTAACTATTTTGAAACTACCAGTTTGAACTTCTTAATCCCTTCACCTTTTTCACTGAGCCCCCCAACTTCCCTTTACTCTTGCAACCATCAGTCTGTTCTCTGTATCTATGAGTCTATTTCTATTTTAATGGTATCTTTTTCAATAAATAAAGACAAGTAGAGAATATCAGGTTTAGCTTAAATGTCTGTATTCGGGCTCTGCTCCTAATCCTGACCCCCACCCTAACAGCCTTAACCAAAGTCCTCGTGTCTGGGCAATAATACACAAGAGGTCCTAGGTGCTGGTACATGCATCCAGAATCTGGCCAAGAGCAGAGACCTGCAGTCAGGAAGACAGGGGACACAGTGCAAAGTTCAGAGCCACAGCCAGCCCGTCACCTGGAGGGCAGGCTAAGCAGACGCACATGCAATGAGGCAGGCTCAGCCTAGCAAGGAGGCATGGAATCAGCTGTGGACATGTCAGGCTAAACGGTGGGTGCCTGAGAATATTCTAGGTGATTGCTTTTGCATCAACCCTGACCCACTTTTCTAGGCCAAAGGTGGAATGGAACGATTCCACTATGTCGAAAGATGTTAAAGGTAAGACTGTTATAGACTGAATGTTTGCACCCCACTAAAATCCATATGTTAAGATCTTAACTCCCAATATGATAGTAGTAGGAGGTGGGGCTTTTGCAGGTGATTAGGACATGAAAATTGAACCTTCATGAATGGGAATAGTGCCCTAATAAAATAGGCCCAACAGAGCTCCCTTTCCCCCTTGTACCACATGAGGACACAGCAAGAAGATGGCTATCTATGAACCAGGTAGAGGACCCTCACCAGACATTGAATGTGCCAGTGTCTTGATCTTGGATTTCCCAGAATACAAAATTGTAAGAATAAATTTCCATTATTTGGAAGCCACCCAGTCTATGGTATTTTTGTCACAGCAGCCCAAATAGACTAAGACAGACTTTTTACAGCTTTTGTACTGAGACTATAGTTCATAAGAAGATACATCCGAAAGCCATTATATTAAGATGAACTTGGCTTGGTACTTAAGGCGCATGACAAATAATACAATAACTCTTGAAAATAAATTCTGACTGCATTTCCAAATGCAAGAAATAGCCCATTTGCATGGCAGGGACTTTCCAAGAACACTAAAGAGAGTCCACTTCCCTCAACATATCATCATGACCTCTAACCAGTCTGGCTCAGTGTCTTTAAGCCCACAGCACACACCAAGCACTACGTAAAGCAAATGTCCTTTACTGCTCCCTATTGCAGACCACATCTGGGAAACCCTCAGCCCCTTCCATCCTTCTCAACCCGTCCTTACGGTCCAGTGAACCAGCTGGGTTCCATGCCTGCCTCTAATTGGCTCCTTCTGACAGCAGCCCTGCAATCCTGTCTCTCACGTCCTTGCAGACACTCTCACGCATTAGCTCACTCTGCCTGTGGGTGCTCCTTTGAGCTGTTCCTCCCTTACCTGATTTGCCCCAGCCTTTCAGGGAAGGTGGTGAGAGTGCCCATTCCTTTACCCTAAACCATGGAGGGGTTCCTCCTGTAGTGAGAAAAAGTTAAAAACCTCTCCTACAATTTTCTTAAATTCCACTTTAAATGCGTTAAACATTGAGCTATCCCTACAACCCTCTTTTAAAATTTAAACACTCCCACAGGACAAAGACTTTTAGCATGAATGAAATTAACTCATTCTGCTCCCTTGAATGGAAGAAAGTAGGATGACAGAAGTGACACCAGGAAGAGCGAGCATCAAACGATATAAAAAAGAGAGAAGGAAAGAAGGGAAAGTAGAGGCACCAGGCAGCATCACCCCTTTCCAATTTCACTATTCATATGGACCACATTGGACTTTTGAAAGTGATATCCTACCTTAGCAACATCTTTGGAATGAAAAAGTCAAAATAGTTTACATGTTTATTATTGCTGTCCTGTGCCAAAAATCAAGAATTAAATATTGACTCATTATTATTGGTGTCGTGGGATAATATTTTGAAATATTGACCTAGAGTTCTCCCCCTAATCCCATGCCCCACACCCTTTTCTCCCCGCAGCGCCCACCACCACCTAATACAGCAGTTAAGGGCACACACACACTTAGTTGAAAATCCATGTATAACTTTTGACTCCCCAAACACTTAACTATAGATTCCCTTCACATCCACAAATGCAGCCAATTGTGGTTGAATAACCTGTAATTAACTGTAAATAATCTGTATTTACTGGGGGGAAAAATCCACATCTAAGTGGACCCATGCTGCTCAGCGTTGACCGTGATTCCTAGTATCCCTAAACCCCGCCCCCCACCCCCTCAGCTGGGGTCTTCTTCATTCGTTTTCTCAGGGGAGAACCAAGGGAACCTTCTAAGACCTTCGTTTCTGCCCACTCAGCCCCTGGTGAGAGGGCACAGATGGCTGCACAGTGTCACCCCTTACCCAGAGGGCCTGAGTTATCCTCACAGAGTTTGCCACTGTGGTATTCAAGCTGAACAATGCTCGACATGCAGCTGAGAGGGGTTAGCAGGCCTGAAGAGGGCTTGCAGCTGGAGCAAGGGAGACACAACAGTGACCCCTGGATCAACTCTCGAACATGACAGAAACAGAGTCATAGATGCCGAATTTGGGAATATAGAAAACAATGATGAAAGGTCATAACCAGAACTGACCTTTGCTCAAAGTTCTCATATTACAAGGAGAAAAGTCAGACCCTGTGAGGGTAAAAGGGCTTCAGAGGCCCCGTGCCTAGTTAGTGGCCACCCTGAGTCTAGAATCCAGGTTTCCTCATTTTTTGTTCCATCCTTATGCCACTCCTTGATTCTCATGTGCTACACATCTTGAAACACACATGCTTTCCCTGATCTCTGCCAATAGTATTAACTTTTTCCCCTTTCAGTTCTATGGAAAACACTGTTAAAGACAGCTGGGATCAGCAAAGCCTACGGCACTCACCTACAAAAAAGTAAGAGAAAGTTACCATAGCCCAAACATTCTGTTTTTCCAAGCCTAGAGTTTTGCCTGAAAAAGTTCGGAAAAATCCTTTCATGTAATAGCAATGAACAATAAAAACTATTAATTAGCTCTACTCAAGTACAGCCGATGGTCTGAATGACTGCAGGCCTCATTTGGGGAAAGGGTAAGTCATCGTTGCATCACCATGTCCTCTGTGAGCTCTGGGGAACATGGTTGAAGCACAGGAAGAAAGCAGAAGAAATCCAGGCAGGAAAAGGAGTGGAGGGTTGCTCAATGTTATTGCCAAGTAAACAGAATTGCTGTTCAGTTATTTCTTTGAAAGTAGGAAACAGTATTTATGTTCATTTAGGGAATGGCATATTCTAAGAAGGTTGCAATATTTTAAAAAATATGGATCAGAAAACTCTTTGTCCTTGGAGTAAAGCCAAACTTAAGGAAGCCTCATTACAGTACGCTATCTTTGCAATAAAGCAGGCCCATTAAAAATGGATGGCACAGCTCTTTTAAGGAGGCTGAGAAAATTGTTCTTCGTGGGTCACAGACACTGAGAAAAAGGGGGAGGGAAGCACTTTCTGTAAATGGAAATCCCCTAATTCTTGATGCTAATGCCTCCTAATTTTTGTGGAAAGACAAAGTTTCTTTAAAAGGATGCCTGCTCAACTTGAAAAATGAGTTCTGGGCTGTTCTTGTGCGATACCAATTTATATAGAATCTCATGGTACATTAGCGCCACTTATCAGGCAGCAAAGTCTACTGAGAGACGGTATAATGGATGGAAGAAGTCAGTGCATAACTCAGTCTTTTCTCATGGGTTTTTCCAAAGTTAGACCTCCAACAACATTCCTGCACAGATCATTACTGAAACTGTTCCCTCATCTTTACAGTTATGGCAAGCTATCTCAGCTTCTTTAATCCGTCCTGTACTCCATTGACTAATCTGCCTTTTTTTAAAAGGAAGGCAGTTGAGATATGTTACTTTCCTGCGGAAGAAAAAATTGTCAATGTCTTTCTGTTATGTACAGAATAAATTCAAGACTCATGAGTATGGTATTCCAGATCCTCTCATCTAGCACAAAAAAACTTCACTTGGCAGAAAGCGGCATGCAATTATTGTCTTTCTTTCTTTCTTTCTTTCTTTCTTTCTTTCTTTCTTTCTTTCTTTCTTTCTTCCTTCCTTCCTTCCTTCCTTCCTTTCTTTCTTTCTTTCTTTCTTTCTTTCTTTCTTTCTTTCTTTCTTTCTTTCTTTCTTCCTTCCTTCCTTCCTTCCTTCCTTCCTTCCTTCCTTCTTTCCTTTCTCTCTTTCTTTCTTTATTGTTAATACCAAATGAAACTTTGAGCTTATTCTTTTAATCATTTTTAAGTTTTCATTTCCTCTTTAACTAATTTTCTGTTCATAACTTCTGCCCAGGTTTCTGATGGGGGCTTATTAATTTTTCCAATCTATGACTGTGAACTCTTTATCTATTGAGATTTTGTGATCTTATGTTGGTCATATGAATGACAACTTTTTCAGAGTTTGTTGATGATGTTAACTTATGGGTGATTCAGAAAGACAAAATATTTACAGCTTAACTGAGTTTATCTTCCACACAATTCATGCCTAGAATCTCTTTTTGGAAGCCTTTCCTCTCACCTCCTGCCTTTCCTGTTTTCTACCAGATTCATGTAGGACTACCCAGAGTTTTCTGGTGCCAGCTACTTCATACACTGACATCGACTAGTTGTAAGTGTTTTGTGCTTCTACCAATCTCTTAAACTTTTGATGATGTATTGAGCTAATGGAAAAGCTATCTTTTTCCTTCTGGATGGTGGAGCTTCCTTTGTGCCCAGGTGCCCTAACTGGTCCTGGACCTTAAGATTTTTGGAATCTGGGTGAATGAGTATAATTAAGGAAGTTGTCATTTAAGAGGCGCAGGTTCTTTTTGTACCCAGAAGCAGAGACTCCTTATTCACCTTCGGAGGAGGCTATTCCTTTGTCCTTGGGAAAAACTATTAAGATGCTTCACCTTGTCAGTGTGTTAATTTGACCACAGATGCTAGATGTTCCAATCTGATCATGTACTGTTCTGTGCTGATTAACCCCAAGCTTTATCTCTGAGGCTTTTTGTGGTTTTATTTTGGGAAGGGAAGAGGACATAGAGATGAAGAAGGGGAGTTGAGAGTTGATGCTGGGGACTGGAAATTGAAGGGAGAGGTTGAAAGGCAAGCTTTGTGACTAGACAGAGCAGTGGTGCTCTAGGTTCCAGGCAAAAGGTGTGGCTCAGAGCTGGGAAGAGGGCTAATGCCCCCTCCCCCCACCTCAGACTGACAGTGTTTCTGGCTCCTGGATGGTGGAGGTATAGAAGGAGTCAGAAGGCAGCACTTCGGTAAGCAGAGGCGGATTAAGGTCGGTTGAGGTCCCAGGCACAGAAGAAAATATTGGGCCCCTTAAAAAAAAAAGAGATAGACAGGGAAAATAAAAATACATGCCTTCAGAAGTCAGGGTCCGGGGCCCAGGGCCCGCACCTGGTGTGCCAGCCGTTAAATCCACCTCTGTTGGTAAGGCCACCACCAGCATAAGGAGGGATTGGCATCATTAGTGAGGCAACAGAAAGATTTCTTCAAGCTGCCTAGAGAGAGGAAGAGCAGGTGGGCAGACACTGTGTTGCCAGAGTAGGGGAGAGGAACAGAGTGGGCAAGGATGATTCTTGTAGTAGATTATTGTAGTGGGTGATTACTGTAGAACAGACTGTGGGTTGGTCTAAGCCATCCTTTTAGAACAACGAGGAATATTTGACTAGCAACGTGGGCTATGCCATGGTGGGCCCTTCCCTCCTACCTGGTCTGATTACACAAGGTAGGACAAAAGTAGGTTTACAGTTGTGAGTATATAAAACAGAGTTTATGTTTGTGTGTCATTATTAATTATTCTATTATTTTCCATACGAACAGTAAACCTACTTTTGTACCCTGAACACCCATAATTTGAAGCACTTTCTTGAGTTACACAATAAACGTAGGAGCATTGTCCTCATACATGCATCCTTAAAATGTGTGCAACTGGTACAGCCAGGTTTTCCACTAAATATAAATGAGGTCACATTAAGTGTTTGCTGCTCAAATTATAACTTAATCCACCCCCCTCCACTGACTTAATTGCTAGTCAAATATTCCTCGTTGTTCTAAAAGGATGGCTTAGGCCAACCCACAGTCCGTTCTACAGTAATCACCCACTACAATAATCCACTACAAGAATCATCCTTGCCCACTCTGTTCCTCTCCCCTGCTCTGGCAACACAGTGTCTGCCCACCTGCTCTTCCTCTCTCTAGGCAGTTTGAAGAAATCTTTCCGTTGCCTCGCTAATGATGCCAGTTCCTCCTTACGTTGGCGGTGGCCTTACCAACAGAGGTGGATATTTTAAAGCAGCTCGAGCTTTGTGATGCCCTTCCTATCAAAAGTAGAACAATGACTTACAGAACATGTGAGAATGAGGACGACATCAGTACAAGTTACAAAATGAAAGAAATGCCTGGAATTGCTCTAGTTTCACAATATAGACCAAGTGGTAAGGCTCTGTGCTAGATGATGTAGGAGCTATCACACTGCTGACAAGTGGATTGATTTAAGGAAGTTCATGTGTCTGATCACTGCTAGGGACTTAAGCTCACTATTTAAGTACGATGCGAAGGGATCTTCTCATAGTAGCACACATAAAAGAACGCCTTTTTTTTTTTTCAAAATACCTTAGACACCTACAGCATCTATGATTATTGGTTAATATTGTTTAGTTTTTTGAATAATCCGTACTTGCTCATCTCTTCCACACACTCTTGTCTTCTAGTTCTTCAGATCCTTTCTGGGTTCTTTCTGACTAGAATCTTCTGCATCCCACTCCACTTCCCTTTTCAGCTACTTTTGGTTCAGTTTTCAGGTTCTGCTTTAGGCATCTCTTTTTCTGGTAGAGCTGCTGTGACTGAAAAGCCCCATCCTTGCCATCACAGATGGGTGGGGCAACCATCTAAGTGTTGCAACAGCAACACTTAACGTCGCTTCCCCTGGCTCCTTCCACCCTGACCACTGCATATTTAACTGTCCGTCCTTCCCACTGGAGTATAAGTTCTGTACCTAATACAGTGTGTGGCTGACACCTAATAGATATTCCATGCATATTTGTTCATTTGAGTTGATCTTTTGTCAGTTTCCTCTAATAAACCAATACCCTTTCAGAGAGAGAGAGGGGTCATTTCAATTGTCCTTCATTTTACAAGTAGGAAAATATTGCCTGACCATTATTCAAAAAAGCCAAAAGATGCTACTGAACATAAAATTCTATTTGCCTCTATTTCCTCCCTGAGAATTGTAATAACAAATTTCATGTTTTCACCTCTGACTCAGACAGTTTCACTTACCCTAAAATTCATTGAATTCTAATGGGGTTCTCATAGTTTTCATGATCTTTCAGGAAGTTTGTAGGTACCAAGGAATCTCGTGGTCCCTGGACTCCTCAGATTTCAAAGCACATTAAAGAGTATGTTTAATTTTAGTTCTTAACCCCACAGGCTGTGTCACCAGAATATTAAAAAGGCCAGCAGTATTAAGTAGGGGAGAGGGCAGAGTTGCAACAAGGACTCCATGTCACCTAAAATTCAGGCCGACAGCCTCTCCAAGGAGCTGCACTAAGGTAGAGGGGCTGACATAGGTTTAAGAACAATTCCAGAGAGGATGATATGAGTTACAGGCCTTTTGACAACAGAGAGATTGAGTCCCTTTCTTTGATCTCTGTGTGGATAGGCCAACAGTTCTCAGAAGAACAACATTAAGTAACTGAGGAATCACAGGGCTAGTTGAAATGTAAATAAATAAGGTACTCATTATAAATAATGTACTTAATGTAAATAAATAAAATGCTGAATAACATTGCTTCTATTCTGTAAGACTTATGGATAAATAAAAAGAAAACAAAGGCCAAAAAAAGAGAAACTTTTCGAAGCATAGGAAGGTCTCCTGTTGCACAATGTGTTTGCTGCCAGCTGTGGCAGGTGACAATAGTGGGAGACTCCATAAGAGTTTTTATATACTTTATTTCTTTTTGTCTTAAATAATTCTCACCACAACAAAGTGAGGCAAGTGTTGTCATTATTCTCACATGACTGATGATGAACCTGAGGATCAGTTCCCACATAGCTAGTCTTTGACAGGACTGAGAATTGAAACTAGGTGTTGTCTGCAACTTATGTGTCACTTCTGTGACACCTGCGGATAGTGATTTTATTCAAATATGCTAATCAACTAGGTCGACATGGAAAAGAAAAGCTTCTAATGCAGGTGGGAGTGATCGATATTAAGCAGTATTATTCTCCATTTTATTTTCCTTGTTTTAAAAGTTATTTTTAATTATACAAATAATATATAAGTGTATCTTAATCATATGATGTTCAAATAATAAAGAACTTCATTTCTTCCCCACATTCAGAAGTAACTATGTGGGTGATTTGTAGCTTACCCTTTCAAACTTCTACCATTAATTTATGTCAATATAGGTGAATATGTACAAATATAAACAATATGTGTTTATATACACATGTAGAATGTGTATTTTTCTGTATTTTTAATGTAAAAAGAAGATCAAACCACAGATCTTTTTCCTGTAACTTGCTATTTTTACTTAATGACTTGGAGACCTTTCTGTGTCGGTACATTCTTTTTAACTGCTCTTTGCATAGATGTACAATAAGCTATTTAACCATTCTGTTATTTTTATTCCAATGTCGATATGGGCTCCTATGGGCTGTTTTTGGTTTTGTTATTATTGTTTTGTTTTCAAAACAGAGATAATGCACAGAGGAAGACACACAAGGAAGGCCATGTGATGATTTTGGCAGAGACTGAAGCAACACAGCTGGAAACCAAGGAACACGAATGCCAACGACTGCCAACAGCCATCAGAAGTTAGGAGAGAGGCATGGAAAATTTTTTTTGCCCAGAGATTCCAGAAGGAACAAGCCCTGACAATACCTTGACTAGGACTTCCAATATTCAAACTGTGAGATAATAAATTTTTGTTGTTTTAAACCACATCACAGTTTGTGGAAATTTGTTATGGCAGCCCTAGGAAATGAATACACTGATCCCCTATACTTTCATTAAAATTATCTCAAGAACACCTGTGAGTTAGTTTCTAACCTGGAAAAACAGTAATATGAGTGATCAAGGTTTATCATTTCTAACTTGAGAAGAAAAGTAATGAATAATCAGGTGAAGGGCTATTTATAAGGTATCAATGATTAAGAATTAGTTTGAATCTGAAGTTCTCAACTTAAGAAGAAAAATAAGTTATAGATGCAAGGCCATTGTTACTCATTTCTCATATTTAAAATACAGGTTGTTTAGTCTTGAAAAAGATTAAATTTCTGTAGAACTTTGCTTTTCTAGCATCTCAATTTAATTTATTTTCAATATGACCATAGAGCTGTCTAGTGTTGTTCAAAAAGCCAGTGGGAGAGGTGTGGAAGGGCCTGCGGACTTCTGAGTCCAGGATCATATATTGTTCAAGCCGCAACCTTACTTTCAAAATGCTGACTGTGCAGATGAATATGCTTTCTTAAAAAGCGACAAAAACAGCAAATAATTCTGCCATTCAGTCCTTTAAAAACTCAGCAAATTACTCAGAGGTGGACTAGTAGACATCTCTGTGGAAACACAGCTTTTTTTCTTTCCTTTTTCACTTGTTATATGAAAATTAGAATAAACTGTACACGCATAAGATGATACTTGTAAGTCTTTCTCAGAATAATATTATGGTTACATTTTGCAGAAGGCCCATGTGAGTTACATAATTTGTGAATAAATAAAGTTGTGCTTTCAGTTTATCTCTGGGGTGAAATAGGAAAATATCCTGGGGCATAAAAAAAGTCATCAAATGCATCCACAACGGATGCACAGTGTGAACCTCACAGCAGCCTGTGCTGTTGTTGAACTCACTTTTTTATAATGAAAGATCAGGAATATAGCCAAGTCTTCTCTTGCTGGTAAAAATAAGCTGATGAGAATTTTGTGGCTGCCTTCATACAGCATGCATCAATATTGTATGATTGGGGTTTGGGTAAGTACAGTTTTGTGGGCAGGCCTCTTACAAACCTTTAAGTAAATGCTTTTGATAATTCTACATTTTGAGTGATTTCAGTTAAACATAAAAACAAAAATAAACCATCATCAAAATAGCATTAAACAATGAATACTTGTTCAATGAATAAACAGAAGTAGAAATGACTCTATTCATTATGTATTCATTCCTGTTATCTCTGCTCACCTAGCTACCTTTTGATTGTAATTTAGCTTCCTCTATTGATCTGTCTTTAGCAAAAGAATGACTCCTGTGGTCATTCTGGCATTGCAATTCTATT
Organism: Mormoops blainvillei; assembly: GCA_004026545.1. NCBI lineage: Eukaryota > Metazoa > Chordata > Mammalia > Chiroptera > Mormoopidae > Mormoops > Mormoops blainvillei. The sequence goes on from PVJD01000289.1 coordinate 256,731, forward strand.
CCTCAAAAGAACTAAAAAGTTGGTATTCTGGGTTTATTTAAAGACATCTCTAGGTTGTGAATGCTTCACTGTAGAGCTTAGCATTGTACCTGAAACTTAGTAGACATCTATGTTCATGAATGTTCCCTGCTTCAGTCCAGGTTACCATTCCACTTAGCCTACGCACCAAAGAAGGTACTCTCTGCTATGTGTTCCCCTAAAAATTCACATCCTAAAATCCTAATCCCCAAGGTGATGACATTAGGAGTTGGGACCTTTGGAAGGTGATTAGGTCATGAGGGCCCTCAAAAAAGAGGCCTCACGGTGGTCCCTAGCTCCTTCCAACATGTGAAAACCCAGCAAAAGGATGACTGTCTGTTAATCGGAAAGCCCTCCCCAGACATCAAATCTACTGGCACAAGCTTCCCAAGCTCCGGTTTATGGTAGTCTGTGTAGCAGGCAGAACAGACTAAGACACTCATTTTAAGAAACTGGATAAATAGTAATGCTAAAAATAAAAAGTAAAATAAAGTTTAAAATGTAGTGGGTGGTTTATCAAATAGGAGACACAACAGATGGGTGTATGGTTATATCACTGCCCTCTTTCTTCACTCTGAATATTCCAATATGTACTTTAGGCAAAGCCATTTCCAGTGCAGGTATGGGCTATTGGCTCAGACTAAATTACATGGCATAAGGCTACTCCTAACATTTTTATGCAGGTAAAAATGGGTTAAAATGAAGAACTGGGGAAAGCTTTATGGGAGAAGAAAAGGGAAAGGTGACACAAAATTGCACCATGTAACTTTGGAGAGGTGGGGAGGGGAAGATGGCCATTGTTGTTAGATAGCCCCGGCCATATGCCTAATGGGGAAGGGAGGGTGGCCAGATTGCAGATAAGCTGCTTCAGTCTTTTATAACAGTGTACAAACCAGCTTGCTTTGCCTCTTTTTCTCTTCTGCACTAATGAGAATATCCTCAGGTTCAGTTCCACATCCACCTGGTTATTGCAGCAGCATGGATCCATGAGTGCCAAAAGTCTGAATCAATCATACTTATTTGGCTTATATGAAGGAGATTTGGTCTTGGGGAATTAGTAAAATGCAATATAATGCTTTACAACATGTAACCATGGAAGTTCAGGTACTGCTGTGTCCATTGCATACACTAATGACATAGTAGTGAGATGCCATCTTACATCTGTTCCAACAGGTAGGAACTGTAACAGAGGAACCCTTCCCCCTTTTTGTCAGGATTATGTGACCTGAAAGATGCTCTAGAAAGCAAAAGGAGGAGAATAATAGCAGGAAGAATCAGATAAAGAATGACTTTTTAAAGAAGAAAAGTAAGTTGACAGTAGCCTTGTGGACTTTGCATTGAAATGGCTAAGGAATAACAAGGAAATTAACACATATAGTTAAGTGATATTACATATTATAGTTTCCAGTATCTTTGGCTTACTGTCAGTATGGGACTGACTACTTGAGTCTGTCCTTCCAGCCCCAGCTCACGAACAAGGGGCAGAAGCAATCTCAACTCCCACAAACATTGACTGACATCTCTCCTCACCAAGGTCTACACCAAAATAGGTCAGGAGAGAATCTGGGGTTCTTTTCTCCTGCCAACTGGATTGTGGTTTGTTTGAGTTTTGCTTTTCGTTTAATCATCTTTGAGGATCAACATCTTCAAGAATGATCATGCTACATAAAAGAGTGTGGCCTTACCCAATGGACCATGAGATGATAATCTTCTCAATATAACCTAAAAAGCACAACATTTAACCTTCATTCAACACAGAGCAGGGAGTAATTTTCTTTTTATAGAGGATAATATTCATTAATGGGAATTGTACTAAATATTTAAAATTTGGCTAAAATAATCTTACCAGATAGCAACACAGGTAGGTTATATTCCATCAAGAAACCTAACAGAATAGAGATATTTAAAATATTGTGATATCCCTTTTTTTAAACCCCCTTTACAGTACTCTTCACACTGTATTTTAATGTCTCCCTTCACTTTTCTGTATCCTGCACTGAGCTCTAAGGTCCTTAAAGAAGGAACCGAGTCTCTCCTATTCTCTTTTGTATCAGAAAGTAGAACAGAGATGCCTGACATATTGGTGACCATCAAAACACTAGAATGAATGCTTTCGTCAGTAATGAATAGATCACAGCTCCTACCCAATTTCATATTCTGCACATTGTGAACAGAAAGGCTGGAGAAGAAATTGATAAGCAAATACTCAGAAAGCAGTATAAATGGAAACAAGGGCTCTGATCTTAGATGCTTTGAGTCAGGGCTGCAGTGTCTAGTTGGCCAGGTTGTTCATTGTACAAGATTATCCAGTCAAGAGCACAAATAGGGGCAGAAATCCAGTCCATGAACACAGCTTTGTATCTGCCCACAGGAAGCAAAGCCCTTTTTTCAAATTCATACAAAGACACTGTACAGTGCTCACTTTGGCAGCACATATACTAAAATTGGAACAATACAGAGATTAGAATGGCCCTTCACAAGGATGGCATGCAAATTCTTGAGGCGTTTCATATTTTTTAAAAAGCACAAAAGACTCGTGTACGTGGACAACAGTGTAGTGATTGCTGGAGGAGGGGGGGGCCGGGAGGATATAAGAGGACTAAGCAGTAATGGGAAAAGAATATAATGAAGATTAAATCAATTAAAAATAAAGCTGCAGTAGATGAATGTATAAAACAAAACACTGTACAAGCTTTAAGAGACTGTCCTGCTTTAAATAACTACTTAATCTCTGACATCTTAGATCCCAGCAATAAAAACTGTCCTACAGCTCTGACTCCACCACAAAGGGAGGGGGAAAAAAGTGAATATTGTATGATCTTGAATTGAGAACACTTTGGTTGGAGATTTTCTCTGGATTCTCAACAGAGGGTGATAGGGTTATAAGGCTTTTTTTGCAATACAAAAGAACTGCACAGGGGAGCCTCAGCATTCTACTGGAACCTAGAAAATGAGCTACAGAATCGGAGATACATAAAGAACAGGAAGACACCTTGAAGGACACAGAATTCCATTTTTAGAAGAGACTTTAGAGATCAATCCAATAATGACTTTATTTTACAGATGAGGAACCCCAAGAGATCAAGGGGATAAGTGATTTGCCCCTGGCTAGTTAGCGAAAGTAAGTCTAGAACCTAGTTCTTTTCTGGTTTTTAATCTAATAATCTTTGTATCACAACTGGCTGGACTTGCCATCATTAAAATAAACAGCGTGTACCCGCTGTGTTGGGACAGGTTGAGATATACAGACTTGTCATCACCAAGGGCCTTATACAATGAGTTGCTGAAAACAGGAAATAAATATCGAAAGATAAGCAATAATATGAAGTGGCATATGAAGGGAGGTTTAGACGTGAGTTTCTGAGTGGGAGTGGTGACGCCGACCATAGGAAATGGTAGGCATGAGGCGTGGGGCGGAGTGCCCTCATGTTGGCCGACAATTCTGGAAGGACCAGAAGCAGGTGACTGAGAAGGTCCAGCTGGGGCCGCAGGCGGGTCTAGGATTACAAAACCAAGGTCAGGAGAATCCACCAACCAGAGCCCTCTCGATCCGTATCTTCACTGAACCTTTGGTCTGCTGAACCAGACTGCAAGGATTGCTGTAAGCCTCTCCACATCTGGGCTCTGGCCCGCAGCAGGGCGGGCCCAAGGCGACGGTGCAGGGAGCAGAGAAAGGAATGAGAAGAAAACTGAGAAATCCGAGGAGTGGCCCCATGCCCTGAGCTCGGTGGCCAGGTGCCCTGAGCTGACTCCAACCAGCCGCCTACAAAGCGTACGACTCAGCCAAGGCGCGGGCGGAGACCCGGCTTCCGGGTGGCGCACGCGATGGGCAGGGCGGGGCGGGGCCGGGGTCCAAGGAACGCCTACGTCAGGCTGCGTGACAATAAGCGGACGGCGGAACGCGGCGGCGGCGGCCCTCGTGGGGGGCGGAGCCACCGTCGCTACCGCCGCTGCTGCCGCAGCCCGGGTCAGGATTTGAAAGATTAAAAAGTCCCGGCGGAGAGGACGGCGGCGTTGAATGCGTGGCGGAAGCGCTGGGGACCACGGCGTGGCGCGGGGCCGGGCGACCGGCTGCGTCTCCACAGCATGAATCACCCGGGCCTCGGGTCCCCTCGTAGCCTCGAGCATAACGGCCGGGGCAGCGGCAGTGCCAACTGGGAGCTGGGCTCGGAGGCGGACCCGGCGTTCCGCGGTAGCGTCTGCTGCTTCGACCACCTGCCCAGCGGGGCGCCGGACGATGGCGAGGTGCCCCTGGCCCTGCTGCGCGGGGAACCCGGGTTGCACTTGGCGCCGGGCGCGGAAGATCCCAACCACCACCTGGCGCTGGACCCTTGCCTTAGTGACGAGAACTATGACTTCAGCTCGGCGGAGTCCGGGTCCTCGCTGCGCTACTACAGCGAGGGTGAGAGCGGCGGCGGCGGCGGCAGCTCCTTGTCCCTGCAGCAGTCACCGCTGGTGCCGTCGAATTCAGGGGGCGGCGGGGCGGCGGGAGGGGGTCCCGGGGAAAGGAAGCGCACTCGGCCCGGCGGCGCAGCCGCCCGGCACCGCTACGAGGTGGTGACGGAGCTGGGCCCGGAGGAGGTGCGCTGGTTCTACAAGGAGGACAAGAAGACCTGGAAGCCCTTCATCGGCTACGACTCGCTTCGCATCGAGCTCGCCTTCCGGACCCTAGTGAAGGCCACGGGCGGCCGACCTCAGACCGAGGACCGCGACCGTGACCATGTGTGTGGCCCGGCCTCCACCGCGGGGCCGGCCTCCAGCTTCGGGGAGGACTACGACGGGGACCGCGTCTGCGCCTTCTGCTCGCGCACCGCGAGGCACGAGCCCGAGATGGAGCAGCTGGTGAACATCGAGCGGGTGTGTGTGCGGGGCGGCCTCTACGAGGTGGATGTGACCCAAGGAGAATGCTACCCGGTGTACTGGAACCGTGAGTAGCCGGCCGGGGGAGGGAACGGGACGGGCTGCCTCTGCAGGGGCCGACACGCATCCCAGTGGGTTGGGACTTCTCGGTGGAAAAGGAGACGCGTGAGGCCTGGTGTTTGGTCCGAGCAGTTAGGAGATTGTGTAGGCGGTGCCGGCAGGTGAAGGGTAAACGAGCAGATGACAAATCCAAGCTGCCTGGGGTCAGGAGGAGAGGATACCGCCGGGGTAGCGCCTCCTCGGTGAGCCGGTGCTGCTGCCATCCCCTGGAGACGATCCAGGAACGGATGCCCTGCCCAAAAGGTTTAATTTCTCGTGATTCTGCCTGAGCTTTGTGTACCGGGTATCTGATTCGGTTTTATTTACTCTGAACCGCCTATGATTTAAATAGCAGCTTGTCCTCCGGAGTGGGAATGTTTGAGAGCATCTGCTCGAGAATCAACAGTTTAGTTACGGACCTGGGTAAAGAAAATTAATCCCTAGCGGGAGAGGAAAAGAGTTAAGTTGTTCCCTCCGGGTCTGTTCTTGAGAGGCGTAAAGCACTGCGTGAAGCAGTTCTGGCAAGTGCGCCCGCTCGCTCTGTGGAATACTCATTTTTTGTCTCTTAGGCCCTTGTTTACATATTTTTACTTCTGTCTTTTGACTTCGAAAAATTACAAGACCTGTACCCTGACTTCCTCACCTGTAAAACGCATATCTACCTCGTAGGATTGTTGTGGAGATTAAATGAGATGATACACCTCATTTCAGGGCTTGAAACTACTTGGCATGTATGGGTGATATATGTTAACAGTGGGCCCCTCTTCATTAGACGACAACACAGTATGTAATTATATTAAGGAGAAAGGCTATCAACTATCTGCCATTGTACCTAGTAAAATATGTAGTAGGTATTGTATAGTAAAAGAAGCTACTAGCCACCAGTAATTTATAATATGCAATTTTAATATTTAGAGCCCAGTGCACTAACTCACATGTCTTCATTGATTGTCACTAGCCTTAGGTTCTCCATGCATACAGCATCATTCTGCTTTGTTTAATTATAGATATTGATGACTTAGCTTTCTGTCTATATGTTTAGCATTTCATGGGCAGAGTCCATCACCTTATCGTTGTACTTTCTTAGTGCAGTAAATACTCAATAAGTAGATATTGAATTGCATAAGCGATTCAGATAATATTAAAACAGTCATATGTTAAGCATGAATCACTAAAATAGCAATTAAAACATGTATCAAATCCCTAAGTAAAATAAGTATAACAAGCAATTTAATTTTTTGCTACACTTTAAGGTGACATTGAAGGTATTTACCCCTTCACAAGGCCAGATTTGTTATGGGATCAGTTACATCACTCATTCTTTTTGACTGTAAGCTTACTAAGGGCACGGTGTGCTGTGTTTCACTCATTCATTCAGCTCTTTAATTTTACTGTGTACTTATGCATAACGCAGTACTCTTGGGATGGCATTAGGGAAGGTGGGAAAAAGGATAATCCTTACCCTTCAGGAGCTTCCCACTTAGTCTTTTCTTCATATGACTTAGACATCACTGTAGATATTTTTCCTTTGAAGATAGAAGTACAAGAATTTAGTGGAGCCTGAAAGTTCTATAAAATTTCAGGCATCCTTTCCAAGTTGGAGAAATGAATCTTACTCTTAGGTTAACTGAACTGTATTCACCTAGAATACTATGTGCTCTTTTGGCTTATGATAAAATTATTAATGCTTGCATAGTGCTTTACTATTTACAAAGTGATTTTTCACATTCTTTTTTTATATTAAAATCAAGTTAATGCTAACATTCAGTATATAAAGAAGCAGGCTCATTGATATTAATCAACTTGCCCAAGGTCACAGAGCTAGACAGTGGTGAAGCAGTTCATAGCCTAGTACAGTCAATGTCCAAAGAACATATGATTCACTGAAGGGTTAGGGTGTAGGGAAAGCTTCCCACATAATGTAAGACCAAGTCCTAAACGACTGCTTTAATCAGGCAGAAGAAATGGGGAGATGGAGGGAAAGTCATTCCAACCACGTGGGGTAACATGTGCCAGGACCCAAGCGTAAAACTGCATGGCATTTTGAGAAAATTAGGGCTGCACACGGTAGGTTTAGGATTTGACCACCACAGAGACAGAGGTGTTAGGTCAGAAACAGGAGGAGTTTATCAAAGGAGCATTTGCCACGTGAATGGCACTTTTGGGAAAGTAACAAGAAAAAGAAAAGGGTGGACCCAATGCTGAGTTTAGACTTTATCCTGTGAGTAAAGGGCAATCAAACAGTTGAAGGTTCTTTGTTATTTAAGTGATTAGTGACAACACAATGGTCGAATTGGAAAGTTGGAGGATATCTTAGAATGCTAATATCGGAAATCAAGTGAGGAACAGTGAGGGCCTACAAAAGTTAACCTGAAAGGAAACTTAGTCTTCTTGAATAGCAGCATCTATTTTGAATTAATTTTCGCAGTTTCTACATAATTTTCTATACAACACAAGCCCGTGGGTGTCCCAGGCCTTCATATGAGCTACAGTGGCAATACAATAGTACTTTTGGTCCATAATTTCGTACTTGTCACAAAATCCCATACTACTTTGATCTACTTGGTTCTTTAAGTCTCGTGTATTATGTTTTCACACCTTCTCAGGAAGGTTCATTCCCAGTATGGTCTCTTCAGCCTTTCTTGAAATGGAAGGACTCTTGGCACCTTTTGGCCTTTATCCCATTTTACTTTTTTTTTTTAAACCTAGAAACTTTCTGAATAGTGGTAGTGAAAAGTTAAAAAAAGAAAGAAAGAAAGAAAGAAAAGTCTAATGTTCCAGCGGCTATTTAAACTTTTGTGATCTAATTGAGCCTGCTGCATCAGGGTGTCAAGGCCAAAAAATTATCTGTGTCTAGTCTAAAGGAAAGTTGTTAATTTAAATTTATATTTACTCTTCCTTTTGAACTCTTACTAGCAGATAATATTTGAAACAATTTGGGGGTACATGAATCAGAAGGGATACAGAATTCATCTTCTATAGATAGGAAGCAAGTATTACATATGAAAAAATATTAATTATGGGAAATTTTGTGCTTGCTTCATTGTCTGTTCAGATATTTTTCTGACTGCATGTGGACATTTTAGATAAAAACTGATCACTGCTGAGTAATGCCTAAGTGAACTCCCTTGCTCCCTGTGTTCTTCCTAAGCTGCTTGTAGCTGTCTCAGGCTTGTTTTGAGAATTATGTATAACGTGCTTAGAATGTGGATCTCATAAAACTATACCTTATTTGTAGAAACTCACATGGCAGTTAATAAGGCTGACCAGTGCAAAATCGTATCTTATCACAGGCAAAACACTGTAAAAAATATTAGCAGGTAAGTGGCCAAAGCATTTAGCAATAGCTATGGGAAAGCATATGGAAATTATAGAGATATTTGAGGAGTTAAGAATAATGTATAGCAACTCTGATAGTCATATATGCAGTGTGCACTAGAGAATATGTAATATCCATTCATTTACTACATTTATAAAGTTACTTAATTGACCCAATATTTATATGAATGCATAGTTTCCGGAAGCAGTCATTAACTATAAGCTTTCTTTCCCTCTCTTTTCTCATATATTTATAAGGCCTACTTGCTTTATTATGATTCTAAACCATTTTAAGCTCCAGACTATCCCTCCCCCTCCCTCCCTCCTTGCCTCCCTCCCTCCCTCCCTCCCTCCCTTCCTTCCTTCCTTCCTTCCTTCCTTCCTTCCTTCCTTCCTTCCTTCCTTCCTTCCTTTCTAGAGAGGGAGGGAGGGAGGAAGGAAGAAAGAGAGGGAGAGAACCATCAATGTGAGAGAGAAACATCAATCAGTTGACTCCTGCAGGGACCCAGCTCACAGCCCAGGCATATGCCCTGAATTAAACCTGTGACTTTTCAGTTTGTGGGATGAGCCCAGTCAACTGAGCCACACAGGACAGGGCAGTTTCAGACACTTCAACAATTACCTAATATTCATGATACAGGGTGGGGCAAAAGTAGGTTTACAGTTGTGAGTTTATTCTTCTGTTATTATTTTCCATACGAACAACTGTAAACCTACTTTTGCCCCGCCCTGTATATTGAAAAAATAATATTCCCAGTAAAATGATGTAGAAAAATTAGGGGAGGGTTGTGTGTGTGTAAGTACCCAAAATACGTGATGTTTGGCATAGTGGTAGTCATCTCTTAGGTCTTTTTCATTCTAGGGTTAATAACCTTAATGATTAATAACCCTTTGTGGATTGAGCATCCCCTTGCAAACCAAAGGGTTGCGGGTTGGATTCCCCAGTCAGGTCACATGCCTGGGTTGCGACCAGGCCCCCAGTAGGGGGCATGCAATAGGCAACCACACATTGATGTTTCTCTCTCTCTTTCTCCCTCCCTTCCCCTCTAAAAATAAAATAAAATAAATTTTTTTAAAGAGTGAGAAATAAAAGTCTAATACTTTTTCAGTTAGCATGTCGGTATCTGGTTGGTATCCCCTACAGTTCTGCTTTATTGGAGGCAGTAATTGATCAAGAAAGAGTGCCTTCCACTGGCTTGGACTCCATTACTTTCCCTTGATGCCCTGTGCCTCGTAAAGGGTTATTATTATTGTTTTTATTTTTTTTATTTTTAGACAGAGGGGAAGAGAGGAAGAAAGAGGAGGAGAGAAATATCCATGTGTGGTTGCCTCTCGCACGCCCCCTACTGGGGACCTGGCTGCAACCCAGGCATGTACCCTAACTTGGGGAATCAAACCTGCGATCCTTTGGTTCGCAGGCCAGCAGTCAGTCCACTGAGCTATACCAGCCCAGGGCCTCTTACTCTTTCTAGCTCTACTATCTCCCACTAGCCCAGACTAGAAAGCAGCTTTGAATGACACTAAAATCCTAGTTGCTCAGGTTGTGGAACCCAGGCATAGTCTTCTGAGAACCCCATTCTAGATCAGACCTGCTTTAGACAGCATTTTTTCATTGACCTACTGGAATAGCCTAAGGATGTGAATGACTAACGAGTGACCTGTATGGAGCACAGGACTTGGTACTACCTGACCAAGGCATTCAGGACTTGACTTTCCCTTTGCAGTTCATTAGCTTAAAAACTGATCTAGTATCAATTACTTATCCACCTTGTGTGTGGCTTAAATGTAGTATTGACATATCATGCAAGTGCTGTATATAAATGTTCAAAGGATTTAGTATGGTTTTCTTTCCTCCATTTGTTACTCCCTCTTTTCTTTTCTCTTTTACTGGGTTGGGTTGTTTAGAATTCTTTTATTTTTTAAAAGATATTATTTACTTTATTTTTAGACAGAGGGGAAGAGAGGGAGAAAGGGAGAGAAACATCAATGTGTGGTTCCCTCTCATGCGCCCCCTGCTGGGGACCTGGCCTACAACCTAGGTATGTGCCCTGACTGGGAAATTGAACTGGTGGCCCTCTGGTTCGCAGGCCAACGCTCAATCCACTGAGTTATACCAGCCAGGATGTGTTTAGAATTCTTATTGCTGGACAGGATTCCTCTTATATGAACAAATGTAAAACCTATCAAAGTGTACAGTAGGTAACAAATAAGGATGGACCTGGTTTATCTTCGTTTTCAAATCAGCTCTTACCCTACCTCTGCTCATCAGTTTCATTTCTACCACCTCCATTTCAATTTTTACTGGTTGTTCTAGAGAGTTAGCATTGTGAATTGTTGACGAATGTAAATAACCACTGAAGGTAGAGACTGTCTGGGCCCAAATTCCAGCCCTGCCATGTACTATTTGCATAACTTTTAGCAACTTAAATTTTTTGTGCCAGAGTTTCTTCTTTTGTAAAATATGGATAATAGTACCTACCTCTTAGGATTGTTGTAATAAATAGTTAAAACATTTCAAGATCTTGAAGCATCCCATGATTAATAGTAAGCTCTTTATAACCTCTCCATTTGCCTGCTTCTTCTATCCTTTCTATTTTATAACCCACTTTACATTCTTGGATTTCAGGTCTTGTATTTCGATTTGTTGTCTCTTCACTGACTTAGCATTTTTTGGGCCTTGACTCTTGGTAATCCACTGTCAATTAGGCATAGTCCTAGAACCCCTATAACTGTTAACTGCTTTTGTGAGAAACTGTGACTGGTTTTTGCCTAGTCTTTTAGGCCTCAGAAAGAGCTGTGCTGACTTGATTCTTCCTGCCTTGGGCCCAGAGGAGTGCACCAGTCATTCTCTTATAAACCTACTGCCTATAGGAAGGGAGTTTTTTCCCCATAAAAGCATTCTAAATTCTTGAACATTTACTTTTACTTTTATTGGTATGCAGGTCCTATCACCAGATATAGGGAGGTACTGACTTCATCCCAAAATCTCATTTAGAGCATCTCTAACCAGCTCCAGGACTTTTGATACAATAGAGAACTTTACAGCTTTCTAAAAGACTACTCAGTTTTCAGTGGAGGCAGAGCCAGTAGAGTTCTTGGCTTTCTGCCATGTTGGCAAGACAGAAATGGCCCATAATTCCCCTTACAGTGGAGACCTGGGCATGAAAACTTGGAGAGATTTTTCTTAATTGACCTGCAGTTGAACCAGCAGAGGTAGGGATGACAGTTGGGTTCTGGCACCTGGTATGACACTGAGCTTCAAATATCAATCTGTCTTTGGTCCAGGATTCAAAGTTGCGATTCCTTATCCAGTATTGGCAATAAAAGCCAAGTGGGCTCAGAGAACAGATCTTTGTTGTCAAATCCCTTAGTTTGAATCCTTGATTTACCTTAGCCATATGACTTTGGGTAAATTATAATCTCTCTGCGACCCAGTTTCTCCTTTGTAAATGGGGATAATACCTGCTTTGTGGGGTTATTTTGACTATTTCATTGACATACACATATATAGAACACTTAATATGACACCTGGTTCAATAAGTGTTAGCTATTTTATTTAAACCAGGCTGGTACATTGGCTCTTAAACTAAAAGCATAGCTTCTAGAAATTAAAGTATATGGTTGACCAGCTTTATTTGTGAAAAAGAAGAGTAGGAAGCTGTGGCTCTACCAGAATTACTTCAGCCTAAATCTGATGACATATATACACATAACACCATACATATACACATATTCCCCCCACCTCACCTCCACGTCTTTTCTCTTTCTCTTCGTGTATGTGAGTGTACCTAAAACTGCTTAATCTCACCCCCTGAGAGTTCTGGGAATCACAGAGTATCACATTTTATTCCACTCTGAGGCTGAACAAAATGAAGACCTTCCCTTTTAAGGTGAGGACAGTGGAATACTCTTCAGCCTCTCAATGGTCTCCTCTGGGTTCCTTTGCCTGTGGAATGCCATCCTACTATGTTAGACCAGTAGTTTGCAGATTTTATTGAGCCTAACAGTCAAGTGCCAGATTGTTAAAAATGTAGATTCTTAGATCATCTTGGGATATTACATTCAAGAGATGTGATCCTGGAGCCTTAGAATCTTCCTCATTACTAGGTATTCCAAGTTATTCTGATTTCAGGGTTTTATAGGCCCACATTAAAAACACTTAGTTCAGCCCTGGCTGGTGTGGCTTAGTGGATTGAATGCCAACCTGCAAACTGGAAGGTCGCAGGTTTGATTCCCAGTCTGGGCACATGCCTGGGTTGTGGGCCAGGTTCCCAGTCGAGGGTGTGTGAGAGGCAACCCATAGATTAATGTTTCTCTCCCTTTCTTTTTCCCTTTCCCTCTCTCTAGTAAATAAATAAAATCTTTTCAAAACAAAACAAAGCAGTTCATTAATTCCTCAAGCCTAAGTGGCTCAAAGCTGCTTCATTTTGAGTTGTTTCCACTTATACTCAGAGAATTATCAGTTCAGCCAGTCCATGGTTACATTTGAAGGGATTCTAGAGGAATTAGCTTTCAACCCACAAATTGGTATCTTCATTTCATCTCTGTTTTGCTTTTACCTACCTATTTCAGTTCTGTCCTTTCAATTTAACACTTTCATATCCTTACTGATTTCCTGTAAACTCAATCTAGTGATTATTGAAGAGAAGGATGAAGTCCCCCAACTATAATTGTGTGTTTATTTACTTATTCATTCTCTTAGTTCTATTGGTTTTTATTTTATATATTTTGAAGCTGTTATTAGGTGCACACATGTTCAGGATTGTTATATCGTTTTGATGAAACAGTGCCTTTATCTGTGGTCTATTTCTTGTACTGAAGTCTACTTTGATACTAATTTGACCACTACCAACATTCTTTTGATTAGTATTTTATGATGTATCTTTTCCTGTCCTTTTTACCTTTTTAACTTTTACTTTTTTACTTTTAAACCTATATATTTCTTTACTTACCCATTGCTTGTTGGTATTTAACATCCATTTTGACAATCTCTGCCTTTATTTGTTTTTTTAGTCCATTTACATTTAATGTGATTAATGCTGTTTAAGTTTAAATTGACCATCGTGCTCATTTTCTACTTATCCCATTCCGTGTTCCTTTTTCCCTCTTTTCTCGCCTTCTTTTAGATTGAGTATATATTATGATTTTCTTTTATCTCTATTATTACCTGTGAATAGTTGTTAATTTTTTCGATGCCATTGTAAATTTTCTGTTGTGTGTGGGATTTTGTAGCATTCCTTTAATATTGTTGGGCTTTGTTCCTAGTACACAGTTATTTCTCATTAGTTTGATCTTATCAAGGCTTTCTTTGAGCTTTATGAAGGTGGTCAAAAGCAGCCTTTAGTTTTGGGATATTTTATCCCTACAACCGGGACAATACCTTTCTGAGGACATTACTCATCCATTGATTAGGTCTTCTTTATTAAAATTAATTTTATTGATTATGCTGTTAAATCAGTTGTCTTGATTTTTGCCCCTTAACCCCCTACCACACAGCAAGCCCTTGTCCCTCAGGCAATCCCCCAACCCTTGTTCATGTCCCCAGGTCATGCACGTAAATTCTTTGGCTACTCCATTTCCTATGCTGTGCTTTACATCCCCATGGCTATTCTGTAACTACCTATTTATACTTCTTAATCCCCTCACCTCTTCTTACCCATTCTCCCACACCCACCCTCCTATCTCTTTATCTTTAACCTTTGGCATTTTAATTATGATGTGACTTGGGGTGGGCCTCTTTGTGTCCACCTTGTTTGGAACTTCTCTGCTTCCTGGACTTGCATGTCTATTTCCTTCACCAAGTTAGGGAAAATTTCTTTCATTATATTTTCAAATAGATTTACAGTTTCTTGCACTTTCTCTTCTTCTGGGACCCCATGAAGTGAATGTTGGATTGCTTCAAGTTGTCCTAAAGGCTGCTTATACTACCCTCATATTTTGGATTCTCTTCTTGTTCTAATTGGTTATTTTTTGCTTCCTTATCTTCCAAATCATTGATTTGATTCTTGGCTTCATTCACTCTACTGTTGTTTCCCTGTAAATTGTTCTTTATTTCAATTAGTGTTTCCTTCGTTTCTGACTGGATCTTTTTTATGCTGTTAAGGTCCTCACTAAGTTCCTTGAGCATCCTTATAACCAGTGTTTTGAACTCTGCCTCTGATAGATTGCTTATCTCTATTTTGTTTAGCTCATTTCCTGGAGTTTTGATCTGTTCTTTCATTTGGGCCATGTTTCTTTGTCACCTCGTTTTGGCAACTTCCATGTGTTTGTTTCTATGTATTAGGTAGAACTGCTTTGACTCCCTGTCTTGGTAGCATGGCCTAATGTAGTAGGTGTCTTGTGGGATCCAATGGCACAGTCTCCCCTATCACCCAAGCTCGGTACTCAAGGTGCATCCTTCATGTGGGCTGAGTACATCCTCCTCTCATAGTTGAGCCTGGATTGCTGTTGGCAGGTCAATGAGAGGGATTTACCCAGGCCATTTAGCTGCAATTGTTGGCTGTGACCACTGACCACCGACCTCCGTGGAAGAATCAGCTGTGTAGGGTAGCTGTCCACTGGGTGCGCTGGCCCCTGGGTTTTCCTTGGTAGTTCGGGACAAGATCAGCCCTTACCTGTGTTTTGCCCAGGGCCACCTTTCCCTATTGATAAAGCAATCTGAGATGGCTGATACTTGTGGCGGGCTTGGAGATTCCCAGGCAAAGCCAAGCTATGAATATAGACTGCTAGTTCTGGGCCTGTGGCTCACTGAGGCCAGCTGCTCCTTGTTTGAGATCGCTTAGGAATTTGTGAAGCATGAACCAAGACCATTCATATGGAAAAGCAGCTTGGGTGGGCCTGTAATTTGGGTGGGGTGGAGTCTCTGGGGGTCTTCAAGGTAGATCAAGCAGTATTAGCCAGGCTGATGGAATCTTATGTCACCAGTCTGCTCTTGTGTAGGAAGGGTTTAGAAAAAGAACAGTGGCCTCTGCTCATCTTGATGCAGACACCTCAGCCTCTCTCTGCACACCACTGGTGCCCCTCAAGCTGTACCCCATCACCAGAGCCCAGAGGTGGTAGAGTAGGGGAGTCTGTGTGTGGGTTCTTTAAGAGGAACTGTTTGGGGCTCCAGAAGTTTCTTCCACTGACTCAATTTCCACTGGTTTTTGCAGCCAGAAGTTGTGGGGACTTATCTTCCTGGCATTGGAACCGTGGGCTGAGGAACCTGGTATGGGACTGGGACTGCTTGCTCCTGAGATATCTGTCCCAAATTTTATCCACTACATGTGGATGTGGGACCAGCCAGTTAGGCATCTACACCCCTCCTGCCAATCTGGATGGATGTGGTTTTGTTAATTCAGTAATTGTCAGACTTCCATTCAACTCAGTTTCTGGCAGTTCTGAGTGATGGTTGTGCTCTTTAGTTGTAATTTAGTTGTGGTTGTGCCAAGAGGTGAGCCAAGTCTGTCTATGTCGCCATCTTGACTGGAAGTCCCAGATTAGGTCGTTTTTACTCTGGCCCATTGGAAGTTGAACTATTCCCAACTATATATGAGCTCTGGAGATTGTTTCGCCTATTCCTTTCTGGTGGTCATTTGCTCTGGCCGTAGGTAGCTTCCTCCAATGTGTGCATAGGTAAGCATTCAACCAAAGACTTAAGGGTATTCCCTTAAGAGATCTCCAGCATTCTTTCTGTAGAGCTTTCTGTTTTGCAGTATTTTGCCCCACAGATTCTAGCTACCTTGGCCTCCCTGAACTCTGAGCCAGTTCACATCTGAACAAAACTGCTAGACTTCTGTTTGAGTTACTTCTTCCTGCATTGCAGCCTGGAAGCTCTAGGCATTGAGCTTGGTTAGTTGTAGTTGTTCTCTCAACAGTCACTGTCCTCTTCTGCCTATATATTTTATCTGATTTTTCTAGTTGTTTAAGATGGGACAGTAAATCCAGTATGTAGTAATCCATCATGGCTAGAAGTAGAAGTCTGTCCATCCCATATAGCAAACTAATTTACCGTCTCCATCTTTGGTGGTCTTGTCTTTGTTTCTTTGTTAGGCACAACCCAGTACTCATATCCTATAGCCTTCCTGCCTAGGAATGTTGAAATGGACAGCAATAATGCCTTTAGAGTGCTAATATGGATCAAATGGCTGTTTTCCCACACATTAGAATTGGGTATCTTCTGCAGCTGCTTTAATGGACAGTGGGATAGAGGCTGTTGTCAGACTTGTACCTCAAACTCTTTGCTGCTTCCTCTTTTTACTGGCATAATACCTGTGGCCTATCAAACCAATTGCTGCATTTAACTTCTCATGCTTTATAATCTCCGCCTTTCTTTATTTCTTATTTCTTAACAAGTCATTGCGAAAAACAGACTCTTAAGGATCCCTGTTTTCACGTCAAAGGATCTGCTTTTTACCACAAGAAGGAAGTAAATCAGGATTAACCTGCCAGTCGCAGTGTGCCTATAGTGAGCTCATCTGCAGGTCTTAGCTTATGTTTAGTTTTTTATTTCCTGAGCCTGCTTCTCCTGTTGTCAAAGTGTGAGATTTTCATTTTGGAAGAGATGTTAGGGGGGAAAGGGAGTTTAGTTAAAGCAAATGGATGAGGAAGGCTAGCTTTGATATAGCCAGATTTAACCCACTGCACATGGTTTTAGAAACTTGAAAAGATGCTATGTGAATTAGAATAGTGCCATAATTTGGAATTGGATTTTATAGTTTACAAAGTGCTTTCACATACATTATTTTCTCAATTCGTATTATACCCTGTAGTGAAATAGACTGTCCTTATGTTACAGATGATAAACTGAGGCTCAAGAGAGGTTAAGGGATAGACCTGGAATTAGAGCCTGTACCTTCGGATTCCTTAACCAGTTACCTTTCTCCAGTGTGCCATGTATGAACTTACAGCTTAATGCACCTAAGCAGATATGAAGGTTACGTGCCAACAGTACCTAATACCCTGAATTATTTTGTAACCTATGTGAGAATTGCCTGCTTTTACTGCTACTTATTCCTTCTAGTTGGTGATTTTCTAAATATATTCCTCAAATTAGTTTTTCATGACTTTAGTCTTAGGAATAAATGTTTTCTTCAGCTTCTTGTGTTCAGGCTTTTGCTTTGTGCTTGCTGGCAGTCTGAACTTGAATTACACTTTTTTTTTCCTCCTATTTCTCCCCTGTTCCTCTTTTTCACAAAAGATTTTGGGGGGTTTTTTTATTACTCTTATTCCATAAATATTTATCTAGTGTCTACTAGGTAAAAAAAGGGAGTGGATTACCTTGAGTTTACAAAAAGCTTTCCAGAGAAGTTTATGCTTAATTTGGGTATTAAGGAAGGGCATTATTGCCAGAGAGAATGGCATGTCTAAAAGCTTGGAGTCTTGAAGGAAGACTTATGCATTCAGAGGACTCCAGAGATTCTGTTTGGCAGGAGCATTGGGAATATGGTAGAAATGGGTAGAAGAAAGAACTGGATAGGCAGAGTCTAGATCACGGGCTTTCATACTGAAAATTTAAATTTTGTCCTATGAGAGTGAAATAATTGGAAAGTATAAAATGGGGAAGTCGATCAGATTATATTTTAGGGTTATCATTCTGGCAACAATGTGGAAGGTAAATGGAAAGCTGGAAGGTGATATCATAATCAGGGGCACTTGCAGTTTTGCAAGTGAGAAACAGTTGAGGGTCTAGGGCCATACTCTTTGAATGGTTATTGGATGGGTGGAGGTAGAAGAGTATGTAAACTTACGGTGCAGTATGAGTTAGCGGAAGGGTAGTCCAGGTTTTGTTTATAGTGTTTTTAACTTGGGTGGATTGTGGAAGTTTCCCACCCAGGTTCACCTTAGGGTGGCAGTGGGACACTAAATAATAGTTTATTTTGACATACTGCATTTAAAGTGCCTATTGCATACCTAGCTATAGAAGCATCTAGTGGGTATTTGCATGTCTAGGCCTGGAGCTCAGAAGAAAGTAGCACTGAAATTAAAGATGCAAAAATCCTCCTGATTTAAGCCACTGGGCTCTAAAATGGGTTATGCAAATGCTTTATTGAAGTTGTTACAGTGAAAATGTTTGAATTTATATTTACCTTGTATTTCATCCTTTCAAAGTTTTTATTTCTGCGTATTTTATAATGTAGAAAACATTTTAGAACAGTAATAAATATGCATAATTTATAAATATATATGAGAATGTAGTCAAAATATTTTTGGAGATTATTAATTTAAACTGAGTTCTCACTTTCTGGGCATTTACTTTACAATAGCAACCTGGTGAACTTTTTTAAAAGTACACATTTCTGAACTCTATCTCCAGAGACTGTTTTATTAAGCATAGAGCAAGGAATTTGAAAAATCTATCTTTTATTTAATTCAAATGATTCTGACAATTAGCCAAATTTGAGGACTATAGGTTAAAACTATGGAAAATATGTATAGAATAATAAACTAGGAAGAAAATAAGATAGATTCATTTGAATGACATTGTATGGATTCTAGAATGAGAAGATAGGATAAGATAGGTTTGAATGACTGCTTATTCTAAAAGTTCCAACTGCATTAATTCATTTTTTAATTTTAATCTGATAGTATGGCCATAGTAACTATTGTATTGATTATCTCCACCAAGCTAAAATTAACATTAAAAATTCAAAAGCCTGTTTTAATGTTATACACTCCATTTTTGGCACAGGTTTCTCTCCCATATTTATGCAGATTATATGCAACATTTTTTGACTAGTCAAGTACCTAGAGAAAACTTTCTCCCGAAGCATGTGAAATTCTGCATTGCCCAGAACCACCAAAATATTAAACTCCCAAGGGTAAGGACAAAAAGGCATGCGATTTAAAGCATACTTTTCATTTTGAAACATGGAGATTGCTACCAACATCTAAAATCTTTCTGTGAATTAAAATTTGAGGAAAGGATGAAAATGTAATGTAAATACCTGAAGGATTATGTAATAAAAACTTTTGAGGACTGTTAATTGGCTGTGTCCCATCAGCAAACTCATCTGTTAAAGCCCTTACCACCACTAACTTAGACTGTGACTGATTGTATTTGGAAATAGGGCCTTTAAAGAGATGACTAAATTTAAATGAGGCTATTTGGGTAGGTCCTAATTTAATCTGACTATAGACTTTATAAGAAGAGGAAAATTGGACACAAAGAGAGATGCCAGGGATGCACAGAGAAAAGACCCTGTGAGGCCACAGTGAGAAGGTGGTCATCTGCACTCGAAAGAGAGAGGTCTCACAAGAAACCGAACTTGCCAACATCATGTTCTTGGACTTTTAGCATCTAGAACTGTGAGGGAATAAGTTTCCCTTGTTGGAATCATCCAGAATGTGGTGTTTTGTTATGACAGCCCTAGCCAACTAATACAAGAACTATAAGCCACTTATTCAACTTTATAGCTACACTAATGAAGAACTAAGAAATAGATGCAGGTTTTAAAACACTGTGGCCGTGGCTTTTGAAAGAGAAGAAGCAGATAGTATTTAGGGTATAATTACATTGTCCAGAGTTTCTCACCTCTATGAAATTGGTTTAAACTTGGTGAGTGGTACATATTATTGCCTAGTATTCTTAGTGTAATTGTTACTTGCAAATGTGACCAAATGAGGTATATATATTTCTTTCATAAGATAGAATTTTGTGTAATTGCCAACTACTATGTCAGTTTTACAGTTATAATATAATGTTGTAGACACACTAAATAATGATAAAGGTAATGATTTATTTTTGTCTTACATTATTGCTTCAGAGTATAGTTCCTGTCTAGTGAATAAGCAAGTAAGAGTTCAGGTATTCAAATGAAAGATAACATTTTGATACCTAGTTTCTAATTTACTACCTTTCATTTAATTTACCAATGAAACATTATTATTTTGTACATAATGCTTTATCACTCACCTTTTGAGAACTATCAACTTTTTAATTATTGATTTTATTATTAAATATCTCAAGTACAGAATAGTCTTGATAACATAACCAACAATCAATAGTACTTCCCCTCAGCTTAAGAAATTAAACATGACAGATGTAATCAAAATCTCTTGTGACCCCTCCTACTCCCCTTTCTTCAATCCAAAAGTAACTGCCCTCCCAAATTTGCTATTTATTACCATGCATTTTTTAGATTATTAGGTTATTATGCACATTGGCTTTTTTTTTTTTTTGGCTTGTTTCGACTTTATATAAATTGTGTCATTCTGTTTGTATCCTTTTGGGGTTTGCTTCTGGTTCAGGTTAGGTTTTTGAGATTTATTCATGTTGACATGTAGAACTCCAGCTATTTGTTTTTGCTCTATATAGTAGTATTCCATTGCATGAATATACCACAATTTGTTTTCCTCTTTGGACACTTAGGTTGCTTGTACTTTTTTACTATTATAAATATCTCTGTAATAAAAGAATTTTATATACATCTTTTTGTCCAAATGTGCCAGAATTTCTCTAGAATACATACCTAGGAAAAGAATTGTTTCAAATTCCACCTCTAATGATTACCCATCAATCTGAGTATATTTCATGTTACAGGTTTATTGACTAAGTGAGTTTCCTGTTGTGAAAATCTTGTTATATCAGGTAGAGTCCAATCAGGAGACAGAAACCACACAATTTCAATAGAGGAGGTATAAGAAAAAGAAATAACAAGGCAAAGAGAACTCTATGAAGAATACAAAAATAACAGATGCAGGTCCCAGCCACCACCGGTAGGACTGACATGAGCATCTGAGGTAGAAGCCAATTCCTCTCAGGGCGCAGATTCTGACCTCATTTGAATGTGTGGCAGTCAGTGGTCACAGTGTATGGCAGAGTGTCAGAACTCCCCATAAGCTACCTGAGGGGTTACAAGAGTAGACCAAGGAGAGGTGCCCAGCAGGTTACATTCCACTGTAAAACTGTCTAGGGGGTAGTGATCCTGGGGAAGCTGCCCGTTAGGAAGCTGCCATTGCTGTTAGCACCTGGGCGCTGCTGAAAAGTGAATTCACATCCTGCACGAGCCCGATAAGGTGACCCCACTGGAACCAGGAAGAGAAACCCCTTCTGTCCGTTATAGAGGATGGTTTAGTAGAAATAGTTCATCAATACTGTAGGCACATATTGGCTTAGGTAGGCCTCTGTGGGCCTGATCCTACAAGTAGTGTAGTCAGAGTTCCCAGGTATTAAGTTTATAACAAACCTTAAGAATGTTTCTACCTCTTTCTTTTCTATCCTCTGGTCTCTCATTATGTTCTTCACCTTTTCTTGTGTCTTCTACTTTTCTTCTATCTAATCTTTGCTGATTTCTTTTTCTCCTGATTACCTGTATTTCATCATTCCTGTTTTCCCTTACTGTGTGTTTTCTTTCCTCTTTAAGTCCTATGTCGTCAAATATGCTCTTTACATTTCTGAAGCAGCAGTGAATCCTAAGCATGCCTTGGTTCCTAAGTGGGTAAAGCCGTGGGTATAGCTGAGCTGGAGGAAAAGGGTCAAGATTTTCTCTGTTTATATATATGCAGAGTATAATGTGGATTGAAATAGTCCTTGAAAACAGTCATTTAAAAAGCTTATAGTTATTTCTTCTGCTTCCTGGTGTAAGTGTAGCTTTTTATAATAAAAATCTTTTTTGCCTAATTTCCCCTATCCACATATAAGAAATCCACTCAGGCTTTTGCTTAAATAAAGGAAGTGGTCATAGTGAGAAAGTGGACTTCACTATATTTTCTAGTCAAGAAGAACCCACATTTCTCTTTGATTCTAGTAAAGGCCTTTTATTGTGATTTGTCTAAGAGTTATAATTAGGATAATGACTTAACTATTTTTTTGATAGGTAGTGATGATAAATACTAGTCTTTATATTAAGTTTAAATTGACTTTCAATGAGTATGTTATAAATGAAAAATACTTTGTTAAACTAGTTCCAAAATATTTGTTATATCCATTACCCAGTGAAAAGTTTTCCCCTGATCCCTGTCTATATAATCTGTTGTGTGTTGCGCGGTGATTTTTTTTAAATATATATATGTGCAAGTTTATATTCTGCTATATGTGCTTAAAAAGGCTAAATAACAGGCACCTTCTCCTATTCAGCTTTCCATCCTTTGTAAGTGACTTGATCCAACAGAGCTTCAGGAGCTCACGACACAGGTGGCAGAAAACAGAGGGGGAAAGGTTGAAGGGATATACCACCAGTAATTTCTGCTGTATCCTTTTACTCACGTTCAGTCATATAACCAAACCTAGTTGCACAAGGAGACTAGAAAATCTTTTAACTGAACATATTGCTACCCTGAATAAATTATTACTTTGTTACAAGGAATAGAGGGAGAATAGATACAAGATGGGGATCTAGCAGTTTTTTCCAAAATGTATGATCTTTATTTTTCCTGAAAGTGTTAGGGTTCTCCAGAGAGTAAAATAGATTATAAGGAATTCGCTCATGCAGCTATTGGAGGCCGGCAAGTACAAAGTCTGTAGAGGCAATATCCTAGTTCGAACCCGAAAGTCAACAGGCTACTGTTCAGAACCAGGTAGAGCCAGTGACCCTGTTCAAAGGCCCTTGGCAGTGGGGAATACACTCCGAGATTCCCAATGGATGCCTGAAACCACAGGCAGTGCCAAACCCTATGTATACTGTTTTTTTCCTATACTTAAATACTTATGATAAAGTTTAACGTATAAATTGGGCACACTAAGAGATGAACAACAATAATAATAAAATTGTAATAAAAGGTATGTGAACGTGGTCACTCATTTCAGGAGACCCTCGCTGAAGTCTTTCTGTATAGGCTCAGTGCTTTCTGGCATGACACTGCTGTCAGTCAGAACACGTTTTCTATTCATGTCTTCCGCCCACAAATTTAATGCTTTTTCCATCTTAACTAAGCATTTACCACACACTGTGGCTGTAACTTTTGCAAATTGGGGTATGATGACAAAACTAGCCAGAATTTTTCTTCCTTCACAGTTTCACAGATAGATTCTTTCTTACCAAAGATTTGTTAGCAAACTAAGCATACAAATGTGTTTATTAAGTCAAGAACTTCCACTTTTTCACTGACAGGAAGCAGTTTATGTCTTTTCTTTGGCATATCTGAATTGCCAGCACCACTTCTTTTGAGCTTTGGGGCCATTATTAAGGAAAGTAAGAGTGACTTGAACGCAAGCACTGGATACCACAACAGTCAGTCTGATAACCAAGATGGCTACTTAGTGACTAATGGGCAAGTAGCATGTACAGCATGGAAACACGCGAGATTTTATCACACTACTCAAAAGTGTGCGTTTAAAACTTATGAATTGTTTATTTTTAGATAGTTTCAGACCATGGGTAACTAACTGAAACCAAGGAAAGCAAAACAAGTAGTGCCATGATGTATTTATTTTTTTACATTTTTATTATGGGTATCATTCCATGTCAGTAAATACAGACCTTTTCTGAATGTTATTTCATTGTGGATGTATTATCCACTTATTCATGTTTTGATTTATTCAGTGAATATTTTTAACACCTATAGTTAAAATATAGGTGTTAAATATAGTTATATAGTGCCAAGCAATATATATTCAATCCTCTATTGGTAGAAATTTAGGTCATTTTGTTTGTTTTTACTCCTTTCTTTTCTGTTATAACAATGCTGAAGTATACATCTTTGTAGTGTACCTTTACGCATTTTTTGCAAGATGTCTGTATTTCTAGAATTACTCTGTAAAAAGATACCAGTGCTTTAGGTTTTAAAAGGTGTTTCTAGCCCAGAGTTCCTCAACCTCAGCACTGTTGAAGTTTTGGGTCAGATAATTTATTGTTCCTAGGCAGGGTGGGTAGGAGTGGGGAGAGCTGTTCTGTGCATTGTAAGGTGTTTAGCAACATCCCTGGCCTAGATGCCAGCAGCACTACCCCCCTCCCCACCAGTTGTGACAGTCAAAAATGTCTTCGAACATTGCCAGAAGTCCTCTGGAAGACAAAATCGTCCTGGGTTGAGAACTACTACTCTAGCCCTTCTCTCTTTTTCCTCCTCCCATGCAGTAGGGGCAGTATGGCATGGGGTTGAGTGAAGATGGTAGAAGTAACTAGACCAAGAACATAGGTCACAACTATCTGATACTCACCTGCTAACATAATGCTAAGCCATAGAAGCCAGATAAAAAGTAAATAATATGATTCCACTATATAAATTATTAAAAAGTAAAACTAATCTGTGGTGCCAAAGGTTATGATTATGTTTACCTTTGTGAGGGTTGAGGGCTTAGCACCTGGGAGGTGAGAGAAGGGAGCTTCTGAAGTGTTGATAATGTTGTTGTTGTTGTTGTTTTGATCTAGGTGTAGTTAACTTGTAAAAACCCATTGCGTTGTATACTTAATGGTTTGTGCTTTTTCTGTATGTGTCTTCCTTTAAACAAAATGTTCACCCCACCCCCCCACCCCCTACAATCCCACTTTTTTTTTTCTCGGAAAATAGACTCTTTCCTCTCAATCAGATAATTATCCGAAAATAGAATGTTAGTGGATGACACACCCTGCAGCGTAAACCAATTTAAACAGATAGGCAAGCTCCACTCAAACTGAGGAAGGCCTAGTTTGGAGTACTAATGAAAGTACTCAGTCTTCCAAACCTACCAACCAGTAGGGTAATGCAGAATGAGATATATCCTGTGCAGCAACCTTCAACATCCTTTTATTGAACTCATACTTTATGGTAGGTACTTATTTTTTTAGAAACATAGCACCCACATCCAAGGGTCCCATAGAAATGAAGAAGACTAAACAATTAGATAGAATACAGTAAGACAAACACTGATAGGTATGTGCAGAATTGATTCATTGGAATCACAGAGAAGGGACAGTGACGAAAGACTCCCTGAAGGAAAGAAGTATAGAATTTAGCTAAGTGAAGAAAATGAGGAAGAGCATCTCAGATAAAAGGAACAGTATATGCAGGATACAGAAGTACAACTCAGCATAACATATTCAGGGACTTGAACTTGTCAACATGGAAAGCACAGGGGCCATCAACTTACCCTGGTTCATGATAGACATTCAGATATTAGTTTGAAAATATGCCTAAAGTAGAATCGGTATATGAAGAGGTATTCCAAGGAAAGATCATAAAGAGCTTATAAACCATCCTAAGAAGCTCATAATTTAACTGGAGGGCAGTGAGAAGCTATAAAGGAATTTAAGTATTAGGATAAGATGATTTGTGGAATTTTAGGAAGGTTCTCTGACAGCTCTCCAAAAGATGGATTGAATGTCTAAAGAGGAGAAAGATAGGGGCATCTGTGCATGTACGGATGTGCATGTCCTTATACATATGCATGCTTGTCAAGTAGGTATTTGCTAGTGGTGGTAAGAGTCATACAGTTGAATTGGGAGGAAGTTTTTGAAATAAAATAGGTAGAAATGATAAGAATGTGAACTTGGGCATTGACTGTAGGCCTGATAAGTAAGGGATTAGGGTAGTTTAGATGATACAGTAAATAGTACTTAATGTCCAGGTTTTTTTTCTAAGCAGCATTTGAGGAGGCATCTTGGATGACTTCCAGATTTCTTTCTTGGGTGACTGGCTGAATGCTATCAACACACCATTCCCTATGATAGGGGATATGGGTGGAGTAGCAGGTTTGTGTTCTGTTTTGTTTTTTGCCAGAACCTAGTGTCTTCCATAACTATTGATTATCTACTAGAAGATACTTAATTGGCAGTTGAATATCTGAGTCTAGAGTTCAAGTCAAGTAGAGACCTGAACATCTATCAGAAGAATACATGTTTAGATTAAACTCAAGCAAAGAAAAGAGTTGGGTGTGCAGTTGTGAGCTATAAACTTGTTCTAATGTTTTTTAAAACTTGCATCATTTTATTGGGGAGGGATGGTTGGCTCTGGTTTGTAAGTCTTATATTAGACTGGCAAAATAGAAGTTCCCAAACTATCTATTCTAAAATTACCAACACAACTAAAAATACGTCATAACACCATTAAAGTCCTAGAGGAGAACATAGACAGGAAAATCTCAGATATTCCATGCAGCAATATTTTCACCGATATGTCCACTAGAACAAGGGACATAAAGAAGAGAATAAACAAATGGGACTTCATTAAATAAGAAGCTTCTGCGTGGCTAAAGAAAACATCAGCAAAATGAAAAGGGAGCCAACTGTATGGGAAAATACATTTGCCAGTGATACTTTGGACAAGGGTTTGATCTCCAAAATATATAAAGAACTCACATGACTCTACTCCAGGAAGACAAACAATCCAATTAAAAAATGGGCAAAGGACCTGAACAGACACTTCGCTAAGGAGGATGTACAGAGGCCCAGAGCCACATGAAAGGATGCTCAGCATCACTAGCCATCAGAGGTGCAAATTAAAACCACAATGAGATACCACTTCACACCAGTCAGAACAGCCATCATAAACAAATCAACAAACAACAAGCACTGGCAAGGATGTGGAGAAAAGGGAGCCCTAGTGCACTATTGGTAGGAATGCAGACTGGTGCAAAACAGTTTGGAATTTCCTAAAAAAACTAAAAATGGAACTGCCTTTTGACCCAGCAATTCCACTGCTGGGATTATACCCTAAGAATCCTGAAACACCAGTTCAAAAGAACCGATACACCCCAATGTTCATAACAGCACAATTTACACTAGCGAAGAATTGGAAGCAACCTAAGTGCCCAACAGTAAATGAGTGGATCAAAAAACTGCGGTACTTTTACACAATGAAACACTACGCAGCAGAAAGGAAGAAGGAGCTACTACTCTTCGCAACAGCATGGGTGGAACTGGAGAGCATTATGCTAAGTGAAATAAGCCAGGCGGTGAAGGACAAATGCCATACCATTTCACCTATAAGCGGAACCTAATCAACAAAATAAACAAGCAAACAAAATATAACCAGCAACATCGAAATAAAAAACAAACTGACAGTAACCAGAGGGGAGGAGGGACCCCCTGAGGGAAAGGGAGGGGAATGGTCATCAAGGAACATGCGTAGAGGACCTATGGACAAATCCAAATAGGGAAAGGATTGAGGGTGGGCTGGGGAAATTGGTGGTAGAAAATGTTGACAAAAACAAAAAAAACAAAGCGGTCAGGGGGAGGCTGGGAGTAGTGTGGGAAATTAAGAAGCCAAAGAACTGGTATGTGCAGCCCATGGACATGGACTAAGAGATGTGGGGATGATGAAATGGGGTGCAGGGCAGAGGGCATATAGGGGAGGATGGGACAACTGTAATAGCATACTTAATAAAATATACCAAAAATAAAATAAAATAAAATAAAATTACCAACACAACTAAATAGCCTGTTTTTCTTGGTGAGGGTTAAAAGGGGACTTTCCCTGTTTGAGAATATAGGTTGCATTGTGTAGTAGGAAAAGTTTGAGTGAACTTTGGAGTCAGACTTTAGTTGGAATCTTGGTTCTCATATTACTTAGCTATGTGCCTTTGGGCAGTTACTTAGTTTCACCAAGACTCAGCTTACTCATCTGTAAAACTAGGATAATTAAAGCTATCTTTACTGTCTAACTCTAAATCTCTCCATACCTCCTCCCAAAAAGCCAGAAGAAGACCTAAAAGAACCAAACACAAGAATCAAACACGCAGCACTGGTGTGTGTATGAGGTGCTGTCGTGCACGATGCACACCCATTTTCTTAGCCCAGACTTTCAGGGAGAAAAATCTTTTGTTTTGAAACAATTCAACTATTTATTTATATTTAGATACTTGTCTTTTGTATTATAAGGGAATTTTAGCACTTATTTTTTTAACATATTATGGTACAAGAAATTTTATGTGACAAACAATTACAAAACACAGGAAACAGATACAAGGTATTTCAGGTACTACTCGTGAATAATGCTCATCCTTATTTTTCCCTCAGAAATTTGGGCAAAAACATGCACGTTATACATGGCAAAATACAGTACTCACACAAACCACACATAACTCACACTTTCAGCATTACTACAGGATAGGCATTTCCATGAATTTTAAATGACCTGTATGTAAAGAAACACGAAATTGCAACAGCTCTTGTTGCTACTGCAAACCTGAGTCTGGAGAGTGGGACAAAAAAGGCTTAATTAGGGAGATAGTAAAAAAGAGGAGAGGGTATTAGTGGTTAAAATGAAACACAAACAAAATTACCCTCAGAAAGAAAAGTTCCCACACACAGCTGGCAAAATATGAACACAGGCTTGGGACTTTCATAGCACTAGCTGGAGGGAAGGTGTGTGAAAGTAAGAGGGACCAGAAGTAGCAACATCAGGAAACATTCCTCTTGGGAGAGAAGATACAGATCATATGGTGCCCCTTGGAGCAATGGCAGTGAGAGGAAAGAAGGGAGGAGAAAATTTAGGGACTTAGAGAAATGAAAGAGAAACAAGGCACACAAATTCCATCCCCACCAACCTACTACCACCATGTCATCCTTTAAAACTGCTGCTGTTACCAACTAGCGGAAGCAGACACTTTTTGAACTAAGAACTCTGTCCATAAAATAATCAGGAAGAGAAATAAACCAAATGCCATACAAAGCTACTTCAAGAAGAATACAGAAAATGTGTTTAAGTGGGCCCATGCAGTTCAAACCCACACTGTTTGAGGATCAACAGCATAGGATAATGCAAGAAGAAATAGAAACACAGAATAGATTCTGAATACATCACAGTACTAGTATGGTACAAGATTTTTCAGGACCATCTAGTTAATTTCTTATCCCAAACTTGAAATAGCCATTTCGTCAAGTATTCTTGTGTGGGGTTGTTTTTTTTTTCTTTTTTTGATAGAAAATGATACTGAGGGATAACAATCTTTATGTCCGGAGTGCTCACTTATACTGGATTGGTCTTTGTTTCTAGGCCTTATCAGTGGAAAAACTTAGGACATTTTTTATAGAGAACATGCATCACTGGTTCATAGTGACATTTCTAATTAAAATTTAAAGTTACACACTTTTTATTTCTTTGACTTTTATATTTGTATCTTTTTTGTGTGTGCTAAAAATCTTGGTTTCTAATAATATTAACAAAGTTAATACAGTTATCTTAACCTACATTTTCAAATTAACAATACCAATATTATAAAATTGTTAATAATTATAACAGTGTAGAATACTGTAAAAGGTTTAAGATAAGTTTGTATTTTTTGTCCCTGCTATATAGAGTAATATATATGTGCAAATAACTTGAATAAATTATTTGAAATAATTTTTATGTATGTGGTTAAAACAATAAACTTGCTACATAATTAAGTTCCTTTGTTTCATTTTACTTTTAATTTGTGGAGCTTTGTTATTTCCATTTTATTTTTGTTTTATGACTTAAAAATTTTAAAGGATTCAAGATAGCTAGGTGATAGTTTATTTAAATAAATAAATAGCAACTAAAGTCTTAGACTTATAGAACAGTGAAGAACTATTTAGTTATTCAAGAAAATTTTTTTCAGTTTTTTTCTAAAAATTGAGGTACTTCACTATAATTAAAGGTTTCTGTTATTCTGGTATAGTAACTGGGAGCCTGTAACCTCCAACGTAGCCCTAAAAAGTGCAACACCCTACTACCATACACGTTACTAAACTACTTCTGGGAGTTTTATATCGATATTTTCTAACACATTGAAAAGCAGTCTTGCATGAAATGTTTCTTAACTCCTTAGCCTACTAATTTTGGTTACTCAGGACCTCAGTTACGTAGATAACTACTTATCTACCTTTCTAATGCCAAAGTAACTTTTATGTGTAATATTTATATAAGCAAAATTATATGCTTAAAAAATTATGTCCTGTGGCATGAAATCTGAAATTTAAAACTTTAGTCATGAAAGTTTGCTTTTGCCACAGCAGTAGCAAACATGAAATTGTAATTACTATGTGTCTTTACAGGAAGTTGGATCCTAAAATATATTCTGTGATTCCTCTTTTTAGAGTCTGACAAAATACCAGTAATGCGTGGACAGTGGTTTATTGATGGTACTTGGCAGCCTCTAGAAGAAGAAGAAAGTAATTTAATTGAGCAGGAACATCTCAGCCGTTTTAGAGGCCAGCAGATGCAAGAAAGTTTTGATATTGACATGTCAAAATCCATAGATGGAAAAGACGGTAAGACTAATACATTTAACATGTTATGTAAACCAGATAAGTTGTTGATGAAGTTTAGAGTTATTTCTAAGTTTGACATAGTAATTTATGAGTGTTAGAAATTATAAAACTCACTATTTTAAACATTTCATAATTATTATAAAACTTAAAATGAGTTTTTGAACTATCTGAATTTTTATTTTACTTAATCTGTACATTTAATGGCATGACTTGATTTACTGTAAATGACAGATTGTTAATGTGCTCTCTGAATTTATTCTTTTCAGTAGTTTTTAGTTATCAAAGAAAAAATTGTCATATCAAAAGAGCAGTTTTGTTAATATTTTAAGGTTGGCTCTTTCCATGAAGTTTAAGAAAAACTTTAATTTCTTTTGTATAAGTATCACTTAGATGTCTCCATGTATATAACCATACCAACTTTTATTTTTAAACAATTTACATTTCCTGATTCAGCATTTGAATGTGTTTGCAGTAGTTTAAAATATTTATATAATAGCCAAGATTACTGTGTTTTGTTGTGTCTGATCTTGAGTAAAATTCTAAATGTGTGGTAAAGTTAAAAATACTTCTATTGTTCCATTTACTGCAGGCAGTGGAATCAACTATTCTGGTGAGTATAACAGTACAGGTGGATTAGAGTTTGTAAATTTCTCTAATTTTTTTAAGCATTTCTTCATCCATGCTTGTCTTTATTTGGGAGGTTTGGCAAACCCTACTAAATCTAGTGAATTAAGTGATTTTTTCCCCTTCCCCTCTTAAGTACCTTCAAAGCAGAAAAACCCTATATTGGTAAAGTAATTCACAGAATGCAACCTGGAAGAAATGAATTTTGTGATTGGAAGAAATTGTTTATATAACATAGTTAATGGCAAAACAGAAAGCTTTAAATTGGCTTATTTTTTTTTTCTTATTGTTAGTTTTTCTCACTCCTACTCTTTATTTTTATCTCTCCCTGAACACACAGACACAGAGGCAAGGAAACTGTACAATTTAGCTTGTACCAAGTTAAAATGTCTTTTGTATCTAGTTGATTAAAAGTGTACATAATTGAGGAAAGTTGTGGCTCCCGAATAAATTGGCTATTAAATCTGACAATTATATATAATAATATATAAGTTGTCTATTATGTGCTAGATACTATACTCTAGGAATTTTAAATATCTCATTTTCCTGATCTACAGAGTTGAATACCTACTTATTTCAGTATAAAATCCAAGGTCAAGGTTTTTACATATCAGGATATAAAGAACAGTTCAGTATCTACAGAGCAGAGAACTGTATCTGTATTCCTGCAGATTACTGTAGAGACGATAACTGATAATATTTATTAGTTATAGTACAAATAGGAAATTTTATATATCTGTGATCTTTTTAGTGACTGAAATATTTTGTAGCCTCTCATCACCACTATCAAAATAAGCACAAAATTGTGTTTTATAGTATTTGAAGGACTGACCTTTTTATCATCATCATTGCATTGCCATTGGAGATGGCTGAATTCTGGATTTTTTCCTTTCTATTAATTCTCCTTAAGTCTTACCTCAAAAATGGCAATTCACCTTAACAAATCCAGTTTACCCATCCAAATTCTTTACTATTGGTGCACGAAAAAAAAGAAAAAACCAAACCCAAGAGCTTAGAGGAGAAAAAGGATGAGTATGAATAATAAAAATATAAGTAGGTTGTTTCCTTTTCTCAATCTGTGTTCAAACATTGCTTTTTCCGCTTGCTAGTTCATCCTGTGGAAGTTCATTGTCAGCTCTGTTCCATCTCTAGATTCCATCTATTTGGAATCTTGTTTCTGTTACAGTAAGAATTAGAACTTCACATGTTCTCTTTACTTCTCCCCATTAAAATGTTAAATGTAGCCGAATACTTCAGTTTTCTTCACAGTACTGTAATTTCTTGAGCCATTCACTTAAATAAGTCTATAAATAACATGGTTTATTTTATGTGAGTAGATTTTCGTTATGCTTTTGAGTGTATGTCAATTCTAGAGTATCAATCTAGGATATTGTAATAATATTTTTTGCTAGCTTTAAGGATATACTTAGAGTGGTAAAATTCAAGTTAGTAATAACGAGAAATTGTTAAACTGTTAAAACACTTTTGCACTGTAATCTTTCAAAATGATGGTTCTTTGAAGTTCATTAGAAGAAAAATGTAGCCCTGGCTGTAAAGCTCAGTTGGTGACAGCGTCATCGCAATAGGCCAAGGTTGTGAGTTCTGTCTCTGGTCAGGGCACATACAGGAAGCAACAAATGGTTGCATAAATAAACAGAACAACAAATCTATCTATCTTTCTATTTTTCTATCTTTCTCTCTCTCTCTCCCCTCCCCCCATCAATAAATTTTTTTAAAAGAAGAAAAATTTATTTTTAAAAATATACTGTGGCATATAGGGAAAACATCAGCATGTTTTTTAAAACAAGATTTTATTTATCTATTTTTAGAGAGAAGGGAAGAGAAACATCAATGTATTGTCTCTCGAGCGCCCCCTACTGGGGAAGGACCTGGTTGGCAACCCAGGCATGTGCCCTGACTTGGGGAATTGAACCTGCGACCCTTTGGTTCACAGGCTGGCGCTCAGTCCACTGAGCTACACTAGCCAGGGCCATCATTATGTTTTATTAGTAGAAAAGATAAGTTTAATTCAGTATACATAGACACTATTGTTATAAATTTCCAACCATTTTACTTGTTATTCAGTGTTATGTAAAATATACATTTGTGTGTTAAGATGTGACATTTGACTTGGTAGATTATGGGAGATTTGGTATTGCATTTGAAAATTATCACTTGTCTTAAGGAAAGAACATTTGCTGTCCAAAAAGCTACCATAGTTGGAAATATTAAATCAAATTTACCATAATTGCAAATATTAAAAATATTATAATCTTTTATTTTGCTTCTTATCTCCATGCTTCTGAAATTGCGTATTTCATTAATGGGGGGGGGGTGCTTTTCC
Source organism: Mormoops blainvillei (assembly GCA_004026545.1). Lineage (NCBI taxonomy): Eukaryota > Metazoa > Chordata > Mammalia > Chiroptera > Mormoopidae > Mormoops > Mormoops blainvillei. Next base: position 290,061 of record PVJD01000289.1, read on the forward strand.
ACCTAAATTTTCTCATGTGTATATGATAAAGCCTTGACTGTTCATATTATCAGGAGATTTTGAATGCTTTCACGTGCAGATAGTACTGTGTTCCAGGCACTTTTATGAAAGAAATAGATAGGGTTTCTACCCTCCAGGAGTTTTAAGCCTATTGGGGAAGACAGAGGCTACAGATGAGAACAGTTACAAAGAGTAAGTACAAGATAACGCAGTAGATAGTGAATATTATACATTCTGGAAAAAAATCGGAATAAAGAGAGTTTGTGATTAGAGTACAATGGGTGAGTCAGATGAGGCTTTCTGGAAAATTCCATTTAATATTGGAAAACATTTTAAAGTATAATATTTAGGAATTCTTATTAAGTGCTGTGGGGAATTTCTAAAAAACTAAACATTGTTCTTGCCTTGAAAGACATTAAAATACTAATTCCTTTTCTTTCTGATCTTACCTGTATTTTGGTTAGGGTACCTGTTTCCACAAGTATATTGGATATGTTTAATATTTTCTCCTTAATTTTCCTACTGATCTCAACGTAAACATTGGATTCAATAGATTGATAAAGTTTAGCATAACTTTTTTAGCTGACAAATAGACATTTGTGATTTAGATAATTTAAATTTCATTTTTTCTGAGAGTTAAAATAAAATTTGATCATCTTTTCACCCCACTTCCTAGGCTAGGAGACATTTATCTAGCAGCCAAACAAATGAAGCCTAGAGTGTCACTGGGGATGAATCATACAAGTAAAATCAGACCTTCAAATAAGTAATTTTGTAAATACTTAACCTAGTACTAGATTAATGTTTTACTCATTTTACACTTTATCTACAAAAAGCAGGAATTAGTAAAAAAAACTATTGATCTAAAAGGATTAGTCTGCACCTCACTCTGGCCAAAAAATATATAACCTCAGTTTATTTGTGAGAAAACAGATGAACCCAAGTTGAGAGACATTCTGAAAAATATTACTGACTAGTACTCTTTAAAAGTGTTAAGGTCATAATTAACTAGATGGATGGAATCCTTCCACAATGTATACCATCACCACAATGTACACTTTAAATGTTTTATTTGTCAATTATAACCTAATAAAACTGAAATTTTTTTAAAATGTCAAAATCATGAAAGACAAGGAAAGACTAAAGACTTTGTCACCGTTTAGAGGAGACTACAGAACTGTGACAACAAAATGCACCATGGTGCCCTGGATTGTATCCTAGAACAGAAAAGGACATTAGTAAAAAAAACTGGAGAAATCTGAATAAAGTCTATATTTTAGTTGATAGTATTGTACTAATGTTAATTTCTTAGTTTTCATAATTGTACTATAGATATGCTAACATTAGGGGAAGCTGGATGAAGGATATAAGGTAACTACTATTTTTGCACTTAAATCTAAAATTATTCCATAATAAAAAGTTAAATTAAAAAAAAAGACAGTAGAGGAATTAAAATAAAATAGTAAAAAACATTTAGCCCTGGTCTATGTGCTCAGTTGGTTGGAGTGTCAACCCCTAACCGAAGGGTTGCAGGTTTGGTTCCTAGCCAGGGCACATACCTAGGTTGCGAGTTCTACCCCCAGTCCAGGTGCTTACAGTCCTGGGTCTGGGCACATATGGGAGGCAAGCAATCAGTGTTTCTCTCTCTTCCTTTCTCTGTCCCTTCCTCTCTCTCTAAAAGCAATGGGAAAAAATGTCCTCAGGTGATGATAAAAAATATATATATTTATTTGATTAACCCTCCCCCCCCAAAAAAAATCACAGGAAAGGAGAAACAAGAAACAAAGTATGGATGGAAGAGAAAATAAATGGGAAATCATAGGCCAAAATTTTTCCATATCAATAACTACAGCAAACATGTATAAGTTAACTAACAATCCAACTAAAAGGCAGAGTGACAAGATTTGTTAGAAATGCAGGACCCAGCTCTGTGTGGTCTATGAGAGCTACACTATTGATATAATGTAACAGATACAAAGAAATTTTAAAAATGGACTTTTTACTGTTCAAGCTAATTTGGGGTGCTACGACAGTACAGGTGTTGGTGGATCTGTAAGAATTTACACTATTTAACAATTTAGTATATAAAATGTATATTCCTAACGCTTGGTAGATAATGATATCTCAAACATCAATGTAGAATTTCAAAAGTCAAGAAGACTGGGGCAGGAGAGAAGGTGGGGGTGGGGAGGGGCGTGGTTAGAGAAGACCACTGTCTAGTTCTTAGTTATTTAATTTTTATAAATTTATCTAAATTTCTCTGGGACCCAAGAAAATTGTTAGGACTTTTCTAACTACAGTTGGTAGGCTTGAGATGCGCAGGCCTGCTTCCCCTGAAGTAGAGGTTAGCCAGTTGCTGGTTTTTGTGAAGGGAGAAATTATTGAATTGTTCCATTCTAGGGATTAGTGTGTCATCAGCAATCCCCTTTTTTAATATTCGGTTGCTTTCAAAATTACATATTGAAGGAAGTTTCTTTAAGAATTGAATTATATCAAGAAATGTGTTGGAAATACTATATTTTATACTTGAAATCTTTCATTTCTATAGAGAACTTTAATGTATAAAAGAAAATTTTTATTAAATGTTAACATCTAAACGTTAGCACTTTCCGTTGTATTTTGAGTTTATGTATATTTTGCTAACATGACATAATTCCTAACTGAAACTTTATTTTAGAAAAAGATAGAAAGTAATGCTTTCTGGCATTTGAATTTCCTTTAACAGTGATTCCTATTTGGATTGAAAGTAAACCCCTTTTGCCTCTGCTGTCCTTACAGTGGTACACCTAATTCCGTGCTTTGGGTTGAAAAAAATTAAGCTCTGAATGCTAACAGGATGTTGTAACAAATAGGGCAAATGACTTCCAAAGGAAAATAAGAATAAAATTTTAAAATAAGGTAAACAACCATGTCTATTTAATTTTGTAAAAATGTTTTAAATAAATATGGTTCTATTTTTAGTACACTGGGTGTTTGCCCTTTTTTAATTTCTAATTTATAGTACTCCTTTAGAAAGGAAAGCCTTTCATTTTTGTATCTTGACTAGCTTTCTGAAAGCATTTGCATAATCTTATTTTATTTAAAAAAATTTTTTTTGTTTATGCTGTTACAGTTGTCCCAATTTTTCCCCCTTCACCCCCCTCTACCTCGCCTCCCACTTCCATAGTCAGTCTCCACACCGTTGTCCATTTCCATGGGTCCTTCATATATGTTCTTCGCATTTGCGTAATTTTACAATGTGGTCAAAGGGCCCATATGTTTCCCATAACTTTTTTAGTAAATATAGAATTGGCTTGTGTTAGTTTTACTAGTAGATTTAGAAAATTAAGGTTTTGTTCCTTTGAGTAGTTTGTTCCTAATGAGTTTTTTTGTTAAAAATGTTTTGTACAAGTGGTACAGAATCTGTTCCTTAGTAACTGACCAGAAGGCACGTGAACAAAGAAACATTTTCAGTGAAGAAAATTAAGATGTCATTTTCCACCCCATGTGACAGTGAAATGCTTTTATAATCTTGATGTTACTACCCAGTTTTTCTTCATTCTTCTCTAGTTTTTTATAGCCGTCTAATTACACAGTTATATGTAGTTCAGTGCGTTGTCAGCATTTCTCAATTGTTTATTGCACAAATCTTTAAATATATTTCATTTGTATATATGCAAGTGATTTTTTAATATTTCTAATACTATATGAGGCGGGACCCCCCAAAAAAACACAGAGTTATCTTCTGGAGTTATCTTTTAGTACAGGCTTCCCCTCTAAGGGAGTGTTCTAAGAACCCATCTGTATCAGTGTACCAGTTGGCATGGTTGTGAGGCTGGTTTTGGCTTAAGTGAATTTTTTTGAAGACTCTTTTAACATGCTTGCCCATTTTATGATGGGCGATTTACAAGCTCACCTGCCCACACTGTGCTTAGTTTTCTGCAGTTTTATTTTTACCAAAAACAGCATGACCCTTGTGCTCTATCCTCCCTATTCACCCGATCTTGTCCCAAGAGACTATTTTTTGTTTCCCCGGGTAAAAAAAGTCCTCAGCGGGAAACATTTTGCCAGTGTGGAAGAGGTAATAAAACAAAAACTGGCAGAAGTGTTAAAAGGCATCAAAATCGATGAGCTCAAAAACTTTTGAGCAGTAGGGGGGGGAAAATCTCAGTAGGTGTATTGCATCATTTTGAGATTACTTTGAAGGTGATTGAAGTTTTAACATGTAAGAATAAATATACAGGTTTTTATAAATAAATTCTGTTTTTTGGGGGGGTTCTTCCTGTACAACAGGAAATAAACATTTCATATTTGTACAGCATTTAACCTTTGAATGTCACACTAATGTAGAAGGGAGTGAGGATGAACATCAAATGTATTAGAACATAAATTCGAACTAAATCATAAAGGTTCTTCGGTTCATTAACTGAAGGAATTGTAAAATTCAAGGGGATTTTTAAATAATTGCTTACTTAAAATATAAAAAAAAAATATTGATATATAATGAGCAATATTTGACAGAGGAAATGTCAACTTTAAAGTTATGTACTGATTTACCAAATATCAACTCTGTGTAGCTTCACTCTGTATAGTCTGTTTCATGCTTATAAGATATCACAACATATATTTTTACTAATGCCTTTTTTATTCTATCACTAATCTTTTATTATTTTATCATTAATAACTGAATTAAAAGTAGAGACCTGGCTGGTGTGGCTCAGTGGATAAAGTACCAGACTGCGAAGCAAAGGGTTGCTGATTCAATTATCAGTCAGGGCACATGCCTGGGTTGCTGGCCAGGTCCCCAGTAGGGGACATGTGAGAGGCAACCGCACATTGATGTCTCCCTCTCTTTCTCCCTCCCCACCCCTCTGTCTAAAAATAAATGAAATCTTTTTTTAAAAAGTAGAGCTTCCAATTAGATTTTTTTAAGTTTCATTTTTAAAAGTCTTTCTAACAACTTGAACAGAGTTGTGAATAGGATATTGTGATTCTGTTGGAAAGCTCTGTTATATGTACTTAAGTAATCAAAAGCATCTAGTGGAATATATACTGTGGTATCTTCTTAGGAAAGCTGCATTAAATATTTAAAATGTGACTTACTACATTCTCTATTTGCACACCCATTGTTAGATGTTGTAGTCACAAGTTTGGTGACAGTAAATAACCTTAGTATTATAAAGGTGGAGGTTATAAAGCCCTTACACATTCAGAAGTGCCATGCTCTATTTTTTATTCTATTTTTGCAGAGACATTAAAAGTGGTGATTGCATAGTTGTCTGTAACTGACATTTAGATATCATTTGCCTTTTTTCAGTAAAAGAACATATATTTGATAAACATTAAACTAATATTTTGCTTCACTGACTTCAATTAGAAATTATATAAATGAAACATTTAGAATAATGTTTGTCAAATACAACTCATTTTTTAAAGTTAGTACAGTAAAAAGGCAAAATAACAAACCTATTTAAAATTTACTTTGAAGCTCAGTGTTTTTGCTTTCTTAGTTGTCTACCACCTCCCTCCCTTCTCCTTCCCTTTTCTGTTCAAATGGAGAGGATATAAGGAGAGTACAGAAGCAGCAGGTCTTAAACGAAAGCGTTCCCAAGGTACAGTAATTGTAGTTTTATTTCTCCATGTAGTTGTATTCCTGGCTTATAGCATTTAGTTGTATTTAGAGCATTCAGTTGTATTTAAAGCATAGAAATCATTAGTATTAGCATTTAAAGCATAAGAATGTATACATCGTGCAATTTTGTTTAGTGTTAATTATAAGTGGTAATAAACATTTGGAAATGATTCATATAGTCTATAAAGGGATATTCGCCAATATTAAGAATGAAATTTTGTTGGCCTGACACTATTATCTTAATATCTTGATCTTGTAATTTCAGTGTTTTTAACCTTATGTTGCTCAAAACTATTTTTAACAAAAAATGTCATTTAGAAACATTAAACAAAAAGGCTTAGAATAGTGACTTGGATTGGACATAGAATTAGAAAAGTAATTAAACTTGTGCAAAAGATTTTTTTTAATTTATGAAAAGTTCTTTTATTGAAAAAGCTGAATTTATGCATTATTTTCTTTGGACCTGAAGATATTATTAATATTTGTTATGTTAATTGCATTTTGGTGTTGTATTCAATGTTAGTAATATGTCTTGGCAGGTAAGTTAAATATAAATTGGTTTCTCATAAATTTTTTAATTACGTTTGTAATATAAGTAAGAAACACATTTTCCTGGAATGAATTTACTTTTCTGTTAATTCTATTAAGAAATAGGTTCACACAAAAGTGTCCTAGGATCTTAGATCGTGACCATATATCCTTCCATATTTAGCTTGAGGCTATTTTCAGCCCATCTTCAAATCAAAAGAATTAGACTGTGCCAGTAACTAGCTTTGTGTCAAGTCACTTAATCTCTTGGTATCTCTGTGTCTTTATACATAACGGGAGATAATATTTTGCTTAAAGAGGATTTTAAGAATGTAAATTGGGCATAATGATTTGAAAGTGCCTATTTTTCTGAAGATGGGTATGTGAATTTTTTTTTACCTCTATACCAGAGATAGAGAGGAAACATTTAAGCTCTTAAAATATGAGAATTATCAAATTATGAATTGGTGGACATGTTTCAACAATTTTCTCGATTCATTGCTTCCACAAACATTACTAAATTTGTGACATGTCAGGCACTGTGTTAGGACACTGCGCTTGGCACTAGTGCTACAAAATAATCAAGATGTAGTTTCTGCCTCACAGAGTCTATGTATTTCCAGAGCATATGGGTTTGGGTTTTTTTTTTTTTTTAGCTCATTTTTACCAAGCATACCTCAGTTACAGAAACATAATAACAAAAATGATTTGAACACCATAGTAGAAAAAATTTCTTTGATTTATGAAAATATCTTCAACTTCGGATTTCTGTATAGTGAGCAATATCCGATGATAATTGGCTTTAATGTACATTCCAGAATCTTATATTCTAGTAAATTAGATTATTTTCTTCCTTGTTGAAAGGTAATTTTTTTCTTTATGAGTCTTGTTTTATTTTGCACTGAGTGAAATATCCACAGATCCAAACATAAATAAACAGAAGAAATGGAATTTAAGTTTCTGTGTCACAGTTGTTGAGGACTTTCATCAAGGTATTTGTCTTTTACACCTAAGGAATGGTACATCACCTGGGAAAGCAGTACTTTAATCATCAAAATGCATTAACTATATGTTAGAGGTTAAAATTATGGTAGTTAAGCCACTTATTCCATGTTGTTATAACAAGTTGCCATAAAATAAAGTCCCTGTCCATTACTTGCTTTACATCAATATGTTTCAATGAAATACTTTTTTTATTGAACTAAGTTCAAATATGGATTCAAAAATCTGTGTATTATAATTTTTCACACAAATGAAGTGTGTCTTAAAAAGGCCTTCAAATTAGTTTTTCCTTTTTTGCAACAGCTATTCATAGTTTCAAGTTGAGTCGAAACCACGTGGACTGGCATAGTGTGCATGAAGTATATCTTTATAGTGATGCAACAACATCTAAAATTGCAAGAACAGTTACCCAAAAACTGGGATTTTCTAAAGGTAATTGTTAAATATTACTATCATTTGTCAAAATTTGGGGAATCTGACATGACAGTTACTGCCCTGTTAAATGAAACTTTTATTAAGATGCTTGACTTAACGTGTATTCATCAGTGAATAATTAAGTATTTAGAATGACCTGACAAGATTAAAATGATGTCTTTTTACTTCTAAAAGCATAAAAGCAGTTAAACCCAAGGTACTGGAATGAAAACAGAACAAAGCAATTAAAACGTAGTAGTACTAAGGACTTAATGAAATGGAGGTCATTGGTGACTTAAATGGATTGATGGGGCAGAAGCCAGTGTGGCATGGGTGGAAGCTTAAGTACAAGGCGAAGAAATGGAGGCATGGTTAATAGACAGCTTTTTAAAGCCACTTGACTAAAAGAAAGAAGAAGGGAATGGTACCTGGGGAAGATATGAGAGCATTATCAAAAAAATATATTTTTTTATTTTATCATGTCCCATATTTTTTAATTTATTTATAACAGGTGTGCTTGACTATCTTTTTATATGTTCATTAGCTGTATTTGTTTTGTGAATCTCATATCTTTAGCCTTTTTGTTACTTGAATAGTTTGTGTTTTCACTTTGACAGTGAGCTCTCTTTGTATACTCAGGTAATTAACTTACTGTGTGTCATTGTAATATTTTTCCAAGTTTGTCATTCATCTTTTATTTTTGCTTCATGGCATTTTTTTCTAGAGAAGCTTAAAATTTTTGTGTGTTCAATACTTCCTTCTTTCCCTTTTTCCTTCTTTCTTTTTCCTTATGGTTTCTGGCTTTGGTGTCCTCTTCAATTTAGCACTTTAGGTATGTCATCTTAAAAATTTACCTCCTCCCAACCCAGTAAAATTCTTTTGTAGTATTTTCTTATCTTCTTTCTTTCAATATATTGTGAGATTTATTTTTTTTTTTAATAAACAGTGAACTTAAAGTCATAATTTTTCTACAGCATCGAGTAGTGGGACCAGACTTCATAGAGGTTATGTAGAAGAAGCCACATTAGAAGACAAGCCATCACAGACTACCCATATTGTATTTGTTGTGCATGGCATTGGGCAGAAGATGGACCAAGGAAGAATTATCAAAAATACAGCCATGTGAGTTATTTGATGAATACATTCTCCATCTAGCCTAAAATGCAACTTTGTTCCTCAACATTTTCTTTCATCTTTCCCGTCTTTCTTTTTTTTTTAAAGACTTTATTTATTTACTTTTTGTGAGAGGGGAAGGGAGGGAGACAGAGAGAAAGAGAGAAACATCAGTGTATGAGAGATACCTCAATCTGTTGCCTCTCCCATATCTCCAACCAGGTACCTGGCCTGCATCCCAGGTATGTGTCCTGACTGGGAATCGAATCTGCAACCTTTCAGCTTGCAGGCCAGCACTCAATCCATTGAACCATACCAGCCAGGACTCCTTATTTTTAAGAGTAACTCCAGATAATTACTACCAAGTGATATAGTAGACATGCCTGCTTGCCTGATCATTATCTACTTAAGTCACCATTTGAGAACTATGATAATGATGCTTGGAGTATAGGATTGTGTAAGTTTACCATAGAAAAGGACAGTATTTTAAGCAAATGTAGTGTTTTCTGACTTTGTAACTCAAAATCAGTGTTCCTAAATCTCATCATTATTGACGTTTTTGACCAGATAATTCTTTGTTATGGGTCGCTGGTCCATGAGTTGTAAGGCATTCAGCAACATCCCTGACCTCTACCCACTAGATGCAAAATAGAACCCCTAGTTGTGACAACTGAAAATATCTGCAGACATTGCCAGGTGTCATCTGGAGGATTAAATTGTCCATGGTTTAGAACCACTAGTCTAAATGAACTTTTTTTTTTCCAATCCTCACTCAAGGATATGCTTTTTATTGATTTTAGAATGGGAGGGTGGGGGAGAGAAACATTGATTAGTTGCCTGCTCTGTGTGCCTTGACCCCAGGGATTGAACCTGCAACCTTTTGGTGTATGGGACAATGCTCCAAACAACTGTGCCATTCGGTAAGGGTGAAATGAATCTTTTGGGCAGGGGGGTGGGGGGAGGTGGTAAATTCAGATGATAACACATATTACTTTCTAACTACTATGTCATAATATATAAGAACTGCACAACCATCAAAAATGAGAGAGTAGAATAACAGAAATCTTAAAATGTTTTTCTTGTATATACTCATACTTGTTAAAACTGAACATTTGAGAAGATAACAAAGAAACTTAACCAGTGTATTCATTGCTCTACTCACTCAGTCATTCTGAATGCAACCCCCACACAGTACACATGCTCACTCAACAGCATCTACCACCCCCACTGACTAGTACAGTGAAGGCATTGTTATATGTAACTAGAGGGTTTGTGTGACACTGATGTAACCTGGCAGGCAAGTAGAGTGGGCTGGATTGCACATGCGTGAACAATGATGAAAGTGACTGAGCGAGTAGAGCAATGAATCTGCATCAAATTTTGTGTTAAACTTGCACATTCCTTTGCGGAAACTATTCCAGTGATTCGGAAGGCCACAGCTATGGGCAATTGGTGATTGCCAGCTTCATTGCTACAGCGCGCCTGCTCGTGCATCATGTCTTATATAGAGTTTTTTGGTGAAACATCATATCACCCAGGTGACTCAGTGCCCCCTACAGCCTAAATTTGGCGCACCCTGTGACTTCTGGCTTTTCCCAAATCTAAAACCACCTTTGAAAGGGAAGAGATTTCAGACCTTCCATGAGATTCAGGAAAATACGATGGGGCCAGCTGATGGCGAGTCCAACAAAGGATTTTGCAGAGTATTTTGAACAGTGGAAGAGATGCCAGGAGAACTGTGTGAGGTCCCAAGGTGCCTACTTTGAAGGAGACTGAGGCATCATTGTCCTACATACAGTGTTTCTTGTCAATAAGTGTCTCTTTTTCGTACCGCATGCCTTGATACTTTCTGGACAGACTTCGTATATATCTACGGAGTAGCAGTCTTGCCAAATCAGTAGAACTGGAATCGACTCAAACCCCTGTATCTCACTACCAAATTATAGGAAATGGGAGACAATGAGTATGTTAAGTAACACCATGGGGACTCAGTCATTAAAAACTAGACTCTGAGAAACTCTACAGGATATTTAAAAAATTACAAAGCAAAAAAAAAAAAGGAACCTGTAGATTAAAAGATATCCACCAGTTACAATGCATGGATTGTATCTGGAGCTCAATTTAAACAAATGTTAAAAAAAATTATAGTTTAACTGGGAAAAAGGAAACACTGAACTACATATTTGCCAAAAAATAAAGAATTACTGTTTTTGGTATAATAGTACTGAATAGATTATGTTTTCCTTACATTTTAGACATAAATACTAAACTACAGGTGAAATAATGTGATACCTGGGTTTTACCTTAAAGCATTATGGGGGAAAGGTGCTACTATAAAAGAGTTTGAGGGAATAAGAAAATTATTGTGTATATTGATTGTGGTGGTGCTGTCCACAAGATTAGCAGACATTTGTTCCTGTCCAAAACATCCATAGAGCCCAGGCAGATGTGACTCGCTTTGTGGGAATATCTTCCTGTGCACCAAGAGGTTGTGGGTTCAGTTCCTGGTAGGGTGCATGCTTAGGTTGCAGGTTAGATTCTTAGTGTGCATATGGAAGGCAACCGATAGATGTGTCTTTCTCTCCCTGTCTCTCTGTCTCTCTACCCCGCTTTCCCTCCTCCCTACCCCTCCCTCTTTCACTCCCTCCCTCTACCCCTTCCTCTCTTTCTAAAAAAAAAAGCAATGAAAAAATGTCCTGAGGTGAGGGTTAAAAAAGCTACAACAAAACGTCTGTAGAGACATTTGGTCCACACCAGAAGGTCCTTGATTTTTCCTTCCGTCCAAAACATCAATGGGGACTTTCTCTCCATGTCAGCCTAACCCCTAACCTCATGTTCCATGACCAGCTAGGCTACATAGGCAAGAAAGGTTATTATTGGCAGGCATATAACCACAACACAATTATTGGACCAGTAAAACATGATAGTACCTTTTATGCATTAATCCTATAAATTAAAAGCATATATAAATTCTATGGGCTGTTTAAACTCAGCAGCATTTTTTTAAGCCTGACCATTTTGGACAGGACCAAATATGAAGGAACATTAGGCATGGACAAAATATTCTTTGAAATGAACTGTTGTATATTGTGGTAGTAATTGAAACATAATTGGACATAGTTATAAGCAAGTTGGAAGTTGTTATAATTAAAGACATTTTATACCATGTAAATATATATGTGAAGTTACTCTAATAAAGTTTAGTTTTGTTCTTCTTTTTTTCTTTTTCTTTTTTTTTTTAGGATGAGAGAGGCTGCTAGAAAAATAGAAGAAAGGCATTTTTCCAACCATGCAACACATGTTGAATTTCTGCCTGTTGAGTGGAGGTCAAAACTTACTCTTGATGGAGGTACATTATGTTTAAAAATTAAATGATTTAGCTAATGGCAACAAGGTGAGGCTCATTGGGAACAAAAAGTCTTTAATTTAGTTGTCTTGAGGTATATTCATTCTTTGTTCTAGTTATTTAACAAAAAAATCCATTGGTTTTTAAAATAATCATTGGCATGTCATTTTGGAGCACCATATAGATTTTACAGATAGTTTTCATGTGTGCCCTCTGGATTAAAGGCGGGAGTGGGAGGCATATGGAGGTAACAAAATATTTTCTAAAGTGTTTGACAAAAAAAGTAATTTGTCAATACTTTTAGAAGTCCAGTACACTATCCATTGCTCTACAGAGCCACCTAAATTGTCAGTACTATTAAAACACTGTTGTCACAATTACTTATGAGCTTAAATTTTCTTTCTAACACTTTTCCTTCCCTATATTTGGATGATAAAATATCAGATCTTTTTTGTATGTGTGGTTTTACTGCATTCCCTAGGCTGTTTGCTTCCTTTCTTGAAGAACTGTTAGCCAAAATATGCATATCTTTGCACAAAGTTGTATCCTTTCATTATGAAAACCATTAAAATAGAATGTTTAGGTTATTTTACATAATCTGGAAAATGAGAGCGTTATACTAGTTAAAATAGCAGCTGCCATTTATGGAGCATTTACTGTGTGACTGGCACTTCGCAGTTTATTTTTCATGGAATATCTCATTTAATTTTCTCACAAATCTATGATATACCTACTTTATTTTTTCTTTTTTACTGTTCAGGAATTTGAATCTCACTAAAAGGTGAATTTAACTGAGAATACGTAGCAAGCAAAATCTAGATTCATATGATGCCAGTGTACTTATTCGTCACGTAGCTAAATGGCCTCCCTAGATGATTTCCAAGGATTCTTCCCAGTCTGTGATTCTGTCTTATAGTCAGGAATGTCAGTTATAGCTTGTAGACCAAAGTGGCAAAGACGACTTCTCAGCAGCAAGAGCTCATATTTAAATTCTAGTGTAAAAACATTCTCTTTTGGGCTTTTCCCATTCATCCAGATAAATTTCTTAGGCTGCTTAGGAATGTAGACAACATGGATTAATTCGCTTTTAATAAAACCCAAGAGTTTGTAATTTTGTTAGGTTTAAAATATTGGGATAGAATCTTGAAGGTGGCATTATGCTGAGTGAAAGAAGCTAAACGAAAAACACCTGTTTCTCTCTATTCTCAATACTTAGGACACCAAATGTGGGGGATTATCCCCATACCACACATTGTCTAATTCTTGAGGGATACCAGTTCTGACACTACTCAGAGGTAGTACACACCGATTAAGGACATAGCCCCACAAGACTCCCTCCACTTAAGACGCCAATCACAAGGTCTAGATTGTCACCTATAGCTCTTATTGACCAGTAATAAATTGGGGGGAGAGGTCCCATGACCCCATCCTGAGTGCAATACTTGACAAGAACAACTTAACAAAATTCAGGGAAACATGTACTTAGCATCTACTGGCCTAAAGGATATTATAAAGGATACAGATGAGCATCCAGGTGAAGGACCCTGTATAAGCAAAGTATGGGGATTTCATGTCGCCTTTGAGTACACCACTCTTCTATTATATCCATGTGTTCACTAATCTGGAAGCTCTCCAGATCCTGTTTAGGGTTTTTATGGAGGGTCCATTATGTAGGCACAATTGATTAAATCATTGACTGTTGACAGCTGACTCAATCTCCAACCCCTCTCCCCTTTCCTGAGGTCAAGAGATAGGGCAGAAAGTTCAACCCACTAATGACATGGTTTGTTCCTCTGGCTACCAGCCACATCCTTCAAGAATCACCTCATTAACATAAACTCAGATATAGTTGAAAGAGGCTTAATATGAATAATAAAAGATATACTTCTCCCTCCTATCACTCAGGAAATTATAAGAGTTTTAGCACTCTTCTGCCAGAAACCAGGGGCAAAAACTATAAATACATATCTCTCTTATTATATCACAGTCTCAGAAGCCAGCCTCAAAGGTTATTAATTTACGTTCCATTTATGTGGCATTTGGGAAGAGGCAAAACTATAGGGAAAGAAGAGATCAGTAGATGCCTTGGTTTATGGGAAGGCAGGAGTTTGAATTAAAAAGGGCAGCATGTGGGAGTTTTTTAGGGTGATGGAGCAGTTCTGTATCATGATCATGGAAATAGTTATGTAAAACCATATATGCATTTAAAACTAAGAGTTAGTTTTACTCTTCATGAACTTTAAAGCAATGGTAATGGGTATTTACCTATAGCAAACATTGTTATGCTCAGGAAGAGGCTAAGGATGGCACCCTTTTAACAGATATTCTACTTGAAGTCTTAGCTGGTGCAATACAATAAGAAAAAGAAATAATTTAAGGAATGGAAAAGATGTTCTTGTCTACACAGGATATACAGAATATCCACAGAAAAATTATTAGAATTAATAAGACAGTTTATCCAGGTTGTAAAATAGAAGATCTATACAAGGTGGGGCAAAAGTAAGTTTACAGTTGTATGTGGAACACAGAATTTATTCTTGTATTATTATTTATTAATTGTATTATTTTACATATGAGCAGCTGTAAACTTGCTTTTGCCCCACCCTGAATAAAAATAATTGCATTTCTACATATCGGCACAATTAAAAATAGCATAAAAATATAAGGTTCCAAGAAAGAAACCTAATAAAATATATACATTTATATTCAAAATGAAAAACTACTGTAAGATATTAAATACAACTTAAGTATGAAGATAATTTTCTTAGGTTGTATGACTCAATATCGTAGAAATGTTAACTCTCCTAAATTGATTTATAGATTGCATGCAATTCCAATCAAAATCCCAATAGAGTTTTTCATGAAATTTGACAAGCTTATTAAAAAATTATAGAAGAGCAAAGGCCCCAAAATAACCAAGATAGAGAACAAGAGGAGGAGGAGTCAAGTTGCAGAAAAACACAACTACAAAGCAACATGGATAAATTTGATTAAAATTAAGAGCTTCTGTTTTTCAATAGACATAAAGAGTGAAAGACAAACCACAGACTGGGAAAAGATATTGCAACAGATATAACCACCAAAGGCTTAACATCCAGAATAAAAACAGAAAATTTAAATAGAGATATACACAAAGAGCATACTCATATGTATGTATTTTATATGTTAATATTTTAAATATATATTTTGTATCATTCATAATGTACATCTCACTAGTCTAATAATCAAGGAAATGCAAATTAAAACCATAATAAAATATCATTGACATTCATCAGTTTGGGAAAAATTTAAGGTGAGACTGTGCAGTAATGAGGATGTGTAGAAATGAGGATTCTCATTCACTGTTGGTGAGAATGTAAATTGGTACAATCACTTTGGAAGACAGTTTGACATTATCTTGTAAAACTGAATATGTATGTGCCCTGTGACAGCAGTTTCACTCATATATATATATATATATATATATATATATATATATATATATACACACACACACACACACACATACACACACACATATACATATATACATACATACATACACACACACACACACACTCTAAAGAAAATCATGCACATGTACACCAGGAACATATTTTATATTAGCAAAAAACTAGAAGCAACCCAAATGTCTTTCAAAAGAAAATGGATAAATTGTGACACATGCACAGAATAAATGAATGGATTACAACTATATGCATCAGTATCAATGACTCTCAGAAACATAATATTGGAGGTGAAACAAGCCATAGGCAATAACTCAATTTATCGGTACATAGTGTTCAAAACAGCGAAAATGAAATAAAATATTTGGACTCTGGTACATAATAAATACCACAGAATTGGCTAAAATTATTATTAATGGACACGAAAGAAATCTATAAAGAAAAGCAAGAGTGTGATTAATACAAATGTCATATTGGTTACTTCTGGGTAGGATGTGATCATTCAGGGATATTCTGTGGGTTTCAAAGATAATGGCAATATTGTTGAGCTAGGTAGTAAGAATATGTTTTCCTTTTCATAAATCATTCTTTCAGCTGTACATATATATTAAATATCTTTAACCTTTTTTTCTTTTTAAGATTTTACTTATTTATTTTTAGAGAGAGGGGAAGGGAGGGAGAAAGAGAAGGAGAGAGAAACACTGATGTGTGAGGGAAACATGGATTGGTTGCCTCTCATACACCCCCAACTGGGGACCTGGCCCACAACCCAGGCATGTGCCCTGACTGGGAATTGAACCAGTGACCTTTCAGTTTGTGAGCCAACACTCAGTCCACTGAGCCACACCAGCCAGGTCTTAAATATCTGTTTTGTATGTATGTGTATTTCACAGTAAAATCTTTTTGGAAATGCATTAAAATGACATTTAAACTTTTTGTATCAGCATGGTGGTCACACCCTTCACTTATACAATTTAAAAAGAAGCACAGGCTATAAATAATGTTGTGCTACCCATCAATAGTCACAGTATTCTTTCTTAAATCTTTGAAAACTCTTCTAGCTTTGCTTGAATAATTGCCTTCCAGTCATTATTACACTGTATAAAAGTGGGAAATAAATAAAAATAAAATAACTTAAACCAATGCAGTGAAGATAAAGGATATTGTACTAGCTTTCTGCTGCCCACTTGTGCTCTGAAATCATATTTATCCAAGCATAAGATTTCTTTGTATTTTTATAAGAATGAAAATTTTTCTGTATCTCTAATCATCTTATTAGGCATTTAATAGAATAGACTCCCATGGTAGAATTTCTGTAGGTTAGCTCTAACTGACAGAAGGCTGCATATGTTTGCAGTGCATTGCATGTATTTGCAGTGCAGTTTTTTTTTCCCAAAAGTAAATTGCACCAACTCTTATTTTGTTTACTGCAGACACCCATTGCTGATTAGCATTTGTGCATACTTGTAATTTGACAGCTCTTCCTCTAGGATATTTGGTTCACTATAGATAAATGTAAAGTGTAAAGAAACTTATCTTAATTTGTTGCTGGTTTGCCACCAGTACCTTTAGGCATGCAGCATGAATATTGCCAGGCCCAAGGTGCATAGTCCAAAGAAGAAGACAAAGGAAACAGAAAAGAAGGTACAGAAAAAGTAAGATTGTGTCCCTTGACACTTGTTCTAGGGCTAAAGAAGATCCAGTTTGCTCTAGGTTAGTCTCGAATATTGAAATGTTAACTTAAAGAGCTGTTATTTCAGGGAATGTAATTTTTTGCACAATTTATTTTTTCCCTAAAACATATCTTCTCTTAGCTTTGTTTGTTCTTTTTCGTAGACACCGTTGATTCCATTACTCCAGACAAAGTGCGAGGTTTAAGGGATATGTTGAACAGCAGTGCAATGGACATAATGTATTACACTAGTCCCCTTTATAGAGATGAAGTAAGTATCGTGATTATCTTGTTACTGTTGGTATTTTGTGGAGTGATTGCATATGTGTCCTGAATTTTAACATTTTTTGCTCCTTTTTCTTTTTTTACAAACAAATGAAAAAAGACAGGAATCGTAGCCTGTATTAATAGTGAATTTGATCATCAAACTGCACATCAAGACCCTTAGTGAAATGAATGATTTTGAAAGTTGAAGATTGGTTAGAAAATAGTTCTGAAAAATAGCAAATTTCATAAATTTGATTAATTATATCTATGATTGTTGTCCTCACAAAAGAGTTTTAGATGGAAATTTCCTTCAGATTTTTTGTATATAATAGACTTGCCTTTATTGTCGTTTCTGTAGTGGATGCGTATAGTTCTCAAACAGTAATGTTGCTTACATATCACAAAGACAACCCTAATGGGGATGAGGGCTGAAAGTTTATTCAGAGGGATGAGAGAATCTCTACCACTGAATGTTGTCATTTCTTAAAAAGAATTCTGTTTCATAGGAGTAACCTTGTTAATTACCTAACATGTATTAACTTGTTTAATCCTCTTCAAAACCCCATGAAATAGATAGGATTAGTATCTACATTGAAGGATGGAGAAGCAGGTGCAAGGAGTAATTTACCAGTAGAGCTACTCTGTGCTGCTCCAAGACAATACATTTCTGATTTTTGCTCAGTCAAAATCACTCCCTGACTTAATCTAGGATATTCTTTACATAGCTACAGAAATGTTCTGGTTAGTTGCCACAGAAACTTTCATCTCTTCTGGCTGCCATCCCCTTAGGATATATTTTCGTTTCTGTTTTCCGTATCCCCTCATCTCCATATACCATATTGGACAAGGTCTTCCTTGATCTGATTACAATAGCAAAAGCAGACAAGGAGAACTGCTATTTCACACCTAATTCTAGCCAAGGAAAGCTAGTTACTGAGGTAGAATACTAATAATTTATATATTTGTAGTTCTTCATGGTGCCTAGTGGGCATTGTTAGCTATACCCTAAAGGTTAGAAAATTGGATTATAGTATTGCAAGTGAAATCAATGAGAAGAGGGAGAAATACAAGGGAATAGCTGAAAGCATACTACTGTACACACACTCCCATATATATGCCTTACACACACACACGCCATTGGTAGTACTCCTGAGAAGGTATCCTGACTGTTCAAGGCTTAAATGTACTGAAAGATAGTGAGGATTTTCTGTTTTAAGTTGACATTAATAGCACCAAAAATTAGAAAGAGAAAAGTGTAAGACTTTAAGCTCTGGTCATTGGCTAATAATGATGACTAAGAAAGTGGTCACTTGCTATTTTGCTCCTATAATCTTTAAAGATAATTATCCTCACAATGATATTAAATAAAACAGATAATTTAATAGAAAATAGGAAATGGAAAAAGAATACCAGTGTTTTAAATTAGTTTTTTAATTCAGCTGAATTTCATGGAAAAGAACGGAGAACTTGTAACTGAGATTCATCAGCAGTCTTTAGCAATGTTTCCCAAATATCTGTAATTAGAACAGTCACTTGGGGTGCTTATTAAAAATGCAAGCATAAAGAGAACCCCATGGGGGAACCTTAGAATTTAGGGTGTTAATGTAAATTTATGATTTGAAAATATATTGGTGTGTATAGATATTATCAATATATTTAAGTGTATATTGTTTACACATGAATGTATTTCCTACTTCTGTTCACTGAAAGGGCCAGGAAACAGACTCCCCAATTTAATGAGCACACCTCATACCCAAATCTTTTCCCCTGTTATTCTCACCCCCCACCCCCTCCACCCCAAGAAGGACTAGAGCTACTTGGAAAGATGGCTGATTCCAGGGCTGAGGACAGGATAGGTACAAGTCGAAGGTAAAACCACTTGTATGACAAAAAGTAGGAAAATACTCAAAAGAATGAGAGGGGCAAGTCACAAGGTCAGAAGTTAAATTGAAAAAACAGATCCCACTGGCCAAATCTGGAACAATTTAAGCACAAAATAATTAAGTAATTGTTACTTATTGTAAGCAATTAGTAGTACTTTTATACAGACTTATAATAAGGACAGTGTAATAAGGGAATTCTAAATCACTGAAAAACTTATAGGTTCATACCAATTATAAGTAAACAAATGGGGGAAGGGGAGGTCTTTGCTTACAGTAGAATGCCAAGGGCTTAACAGTAAATGTGGGAGGAATGCTAGAGTTGTAAAATCCTCAGTTTGCAGCCATCATAGTAGGACCAGGTAAGGGGGGGTTGGGCAAGAATCATTAATGGATGCTAAATTGAGGGCAAAATCTTGATGAGAAACAGGATGGTCTCAATGTGTATTCTCACATACTACGTATTAAAAAAATGAGAAAAGGTATATACAGTGGGGAAATCGGGCAATGCCTTTCCTCGATGTCACTGAGGGACTCTCAGAGGGCACAGAATTATTTATGCAGTATTTCAGTCATGAGAAAACATCATACAAACACAAAAGGAAGAACTTATAATTAAAAAGTAGGATGAGACTGTTCTTTTAAAATGCCAACATCATAAAAGACAAAGAATAAATAGCTGGTGAAAATGTTCGAGGTTAGAGGAGGCTAAAGAGACAGGATACTAAATAGAACATCTCATCCTGGACTGTATTCTGCACTGAATGGGGTGAAATGCTACAGAGGATATGATTAGATCAATTGACAGTTTTAAATGTGGATATTTAATTAGATGAAATATTTTATCAGAGTAAATTTATGAAGTCTAACCACAATATGTTTATGAAATAGAATATTCCTAGTCTTAGGAAATATACACTGGAGTATTTAGGGGTGAGGAACCATGGCATCTGTAATATATCGTCAGATGTTTTACCAAAAAAAAGGTGCATGCAGTCCTGACTAGTGTGGCTCAGTGGGTTGGGCGCCCTCCAGCAAACCGAAAAGTCAGGGCACATGCCCGGGTTGTGGGCCAGGTCCCTGGTTGGGGGCATGTGAGAGGCAATTGATCAGTGCTTCTCTCCTTTTCTCCCTCCCTGCCTCCCTCTAAAAATAAATAAAATCTTTTTAACAGTGTGTGTGTGTGTGTGTGTGTGTCATAGAACAAGTAATAAAACATAGGATTAAATGTATTTTGCAACATTTTATAAATTTGAAATTATTTTCAAATAAAAAGTTAAGAAAGTGACAAAAAGTTTCTCAGGTTTCTTTCATGGAGTGTCTGAATCAACTGGTCTGAGGTAGAGCCTGTGTATTTGTGTTTTTAACAGTTCCATGGGTGATACAATCAGAGAAATATAGGAAACATTGCTAAGGCATTGTGAAGAACAAAGGAAAACTTAGTTAGAAGTGGGCAAAAAACTTTCTTATTTTTAAGAAAGGAAAACTCATTCTGCAAATGAAAGTCCATTTAGTAACAAGGTTGATTTTAGACAGTATCTTAGAATAAGTTATTTTTCAACAGTGTATGTTTTCCTAAGGAAGTTGTGATAAACAGCAACCAGCAGTTCTTTAGGTTTAATTCATGCCTAGTGAATGAACTTTGATTGATTGGTAGGCATATGGAAGACTCCTTTTCCCCTTCCTCTCAGCCTTTGGAGTCAAATAGAGAGAGATTCAGAACCTGTCACTTAACTAGCTGTGTGACCTTAGATCTAATTTCTCAACTTTCTCAGCTTCCTCATTTATAAAATGGACATAAAATACATATCAGATGAAGGTTGCCCCAAGGACTGAAGATACACACATATATATAAACTTCCAGTACAATTCCTTGTCCTTGTACTTTCAACTCGTGATTAAGTGTATTTCTGTCTCTGTGTAATTCAAGGGCTACCATTTTTAAAAAACGGAAAAGACTTAATTTTTTAACTCTAGAAAGTAAAATAAGTATCGGTAAGTAGAAAATAGGAAAAGAACACATTGGTGTACTAATGAATAACTTTGTAATAACTGATGCTGCCTTTAAACAATCAATTTACAAAGAAAAATTATATAGAGTGTTGAGTTTTAACTAAACTTTATTATGCTAATCTTTTATAATAATATGTATATCAGATCATGTTGTATACCTTAAACTTTTTGTATAATGTTATATGTCAATTGTTGTTCAGTAAAACTGGGGGGAAAAAATTAAATATAGCAGTGACCACTGTGGAGATACTCGCTACTAGTAGGTGATCAGGGATACTACTGAAGGGACTCCAGTTTCACAGCAGTTTAAAGTATATCATCTCCGAGGTCCCTTTGTACTCATGACTTTGAGGTTGCTCATGGAAGGATCCTAACTCATGATTTTGCAAATAATCACTAAGACACAAAAAAACATGGTTAGGAAAAAAGCTTTGTTTATAAATCAGTACTTCTCAGGTCACATTTGCCGAGAACCAGTTTTAAAAATAGAACTAATATCAGACTTTCAAAACATTATCAGAGAGCCCTTGGCCCTTAACTTCAACCCTAAATAGAGAAACATGAAAAATAAGAACTGTATACCTTTCACACATCTGAACTCTGCAATGGTTTTTAAAAATGAAGAATTACAAAGAAAGTTACCATGGCACTATCTTGCCATTGTTAATTGAAGTCTATTGTAATTAATAAACTTACTGTAATTTTAAAAAAGGAAATTATTTAATTGCCATATAACTGTCTAAATTATTTTTTCACCTTAAAATTTCTTGAACCAGGGAAAACAAAGGATTAATTATATTCATCAGCCATATTTAATGTGCTTGGATTTTCTCTTAGAACTGCTGGGATTTTTGTTCAGGGGATGGATTTTCTTCATAAATTTTAACTGTTGAGCTGTAGTTATGAGATTTAGAAACTCTTTTAAGCTTTTGAAAAGCCATTTAATGCTTACTGTGTAAGAGGTTAGCTGACTTGATTAGGTAATATTATATAGAGCTAATAAAATTAAGATGGCAGGGTATATATTTAATCTTGGTCCCGGCATCCCAAATGAATATACTTTCTCACAAAGGGATCCTAGCTAGGAGAATATAATTGGGTCTGATAGGAGAAAGGGAAACCTAATTAGAAAAAGGAAAAAAAAAAACCCTAATTTCAGTAGACTTTTTCGATAAAACAGAAATAGATTTCTCCTTTTGTTGCTGAGTGGATGATTTATAAAAGCATTTAGAGGTAGTGCAAAGCCATTTTAAAAGTTGGCTTTCAAACTCATAATATGTTGACCACAAATGTGCCTATACTATGTAAGGTACAGGCAAAGATTAAAAATGCTACGATTTCTAGATAGGTTCTGATAAGGAAACACAAAGACCATTTCTGTTCACGTATATGACTCTTAAAACAGATGAAAGCATCAGCTCTTCAGAAACTGTCCATTCTGTTTCATTTTTTGATGAAATATTTTAATGTCAAATAGATCTCTCTGTCTTGAATATTTACCCTTGGTTTTTAACCATATGTTATTGATGGACTAAGGAAGTATTAAGTATAGTGAGAGATGCTTTAAATATTTAAAATATGAAATAAGATAATCACTGGTAGAAATAGTGGTAGATATTTTTCTTTTTTAAGTTTTAATTTAAAAAGGGGTTGGTATTTTAAAATAGCAAACAGATTGGGTACCTTTTGCCAGAGTTCTTAAGTATATATCTTCAGTGTTTCTAGATTTACATGTTATGAATCTTAAAACCAGGCTTTCAAATGTAAAAACTATTAACAAAAGTTGCTTTTGAAGGGATTTATCTAAACATTAGTTTTTTCTACACCTTTAGATTATAAATTAGGAAAATTAGAAAATTTGAAGTTAGTTGATATTCGTAGCAAAGCCAAATCAGCATGTTCTCAAAGCCAGACCGTTCATTATAGCTCATTTTGAACAAAGCATGTGCTTGAATATCACACTCCGTACTCCTGGAACTGTTGTGACTAGAATTACCTGCAAGCCATATCTTAGAAGGCTTCTATGTGCCTTTGCCACTAAAGCAATAGTTTCCAAAGTGCAGCCCCTAGCACTGCTGAATCGGAAACTCTGGGATGGAGCCTAGTAAGCTGTATTTAACAAGCCCTCCACATGCTTCTGATGCACACTGAAAGTTGGAGAACCAATTAAAGTAAAATTTTTGCATTCCTCCCTAGAGAAAGAACAGCTTATTATCATCCTCTCACATGCTACCAGCTCATCTTGTCCCTCTGTTCATTGTTTGAATATATTTCATCAGACCCAATACATGGTTTCAGTAACTTGAACCAAACCCCCAGTGTTGCACTGTGGAGCTCTGAGATACCAGCAAAGAGAACACCATGCTTTCGTTCGTGTCATTGCTAATCCTGCTAAACATGAGTGCTCAAATGATTCGCAGTTTATGTCAGCAGGTAGAGAATGCTCAGTAAAATTTGATGGAGCCTAGATGCCCTTGAGGCAAAATAAGATTGAAAATAGAAGCAATATAACTAATATTTGTATGTTGGAGTAATAGCTGGCATATTAAGAACTAGTGAAATGAGAAATTGAGTATCAGGCAGGAAATTTATCGTTAATTGTAGTAGTCAGCAATGATAGGAAGAGGAGAAAACCTTAAAACTCAGGTCGGGGCCGAGTAGGGATCTGAGTAACAAACGAACCTTACTCTTCTGACTTCATGGCATATTGCGGCAATGTTTGTTAAAGCTAAATTTACCACATTACTCCCCTCATTATTAACCTCTAAGCTTTAAAAAGCCTTGTTTCCCAGCCATATAAAGCAACTTTCTACTCTTGTCTATATTGCCAACTTTTAGGAGTTTTGGAATATCAAGTAGATCAACATTAGGTTTTTCTTTAATCATACAGTGGCATTTCATTACATCATTCTTATCTAAATGCTTTGGGTGATAATACTTATGCTTTTATTTGCCTCACATTTTACTAAAGGATCCACCAAAAAACCTACTAACAGCAGGTATTATGTATAGTTATACTATGTTAGTGTACTTGTTATCATAAGCTCAATTTTTTTTCCTAAAATTTACTATGGTCTAAAACTGCAAGGTACAAAAACTTACAATTGCATGTAAGTTGCAGTGAAGAAGAAATTTCCAGGGTATCTTTGAAATCTTACTGGAATCTACATGGAATTTTTAATCTAGGGAACTACTGGCTCATATAGCTGGATTAAGGACTATGAAAGGATCTGTGTGGGTAATATCTGCCTTTATTTTTTAGCGATGTATGGATTATAATAACATACACCTTTTCTGCAAGGTTTTGGAGCACTTGAATTCATTTTAATAACCTAGGTATATTTGGCCAGTAATGATGTTTTTCTTTCTTAATGTATTTGAGCTTAGAAATAAAGTTTATAGCAGTCAGTGATTGCTCTAATATGATAATGTTCTCTTATTTCAAACAGCTAGTTAAAGGCCTTCAGCAAGAGCTGAATCGATTATATTCCCTTTTCTGTTCTCGGAATCCAGACTTTGAAAAAAAAGGGGGTAAAGTCTCAATAGTGTCACATTCACTGGGATGTGTAATTACTTACGACATAATGACTGGCTGGAATCCAGTTCGACTCTATGAACAGTTGCTGCAGAAGGAAGAATTGCCTGATGAACAGTGGATGAGCTATGAAGAACAACATCTTCTTGATGAACTCTATATAACAAAACGACGGTAAAATACCCTAGTCTCTTAAAATAATTTAAAATGTCTACATGGAATTACTGGACTTTTTAGAAAACTTGAAAATTTTCACAATAAAGAAAAAATACATTGCTCAGGGTACAAAGATTATTAGATAACATCTAATCAAGGAGAGACTATTTTCATGCTAATTACCTGCATTTTCCTATAGCATAAAATAAATGGCTTTGTCATCTGCCTCTCTTTCCTTCTGTCCTTCACAATTTATTAGGAGTGAAATCTAAAATTTCTTTAAAGCAGAGTCACTGTAGAATCCTTGTTGAAATATATATCAGTTTGTAATCCTTTAGTTTTACTGAGCTTAGAGATGGGCCCTTAACATTTCTTACTATTCTCAAAATTTTTTCAAGCCTTTTTTTCTTGGCAAATCTATTTTCAACAGATTTTATAATTATCTGATCACTTGTGACCTCTCATACTACTGTTTAGTTTGCTACATCTCTGTCTTCATGTATAGTCACATGCTCGCTCTTTGTCTTCTTAATGACTGCCCAGTTGCTCTAATAGCACAGTTCAAAGCCACGTGTTTCTATATTAACGTTATATAAAAACAACCAATTAAATTGCCTAAAATTTTTACTCAAGAAGCCTTGGGTTTGTTTGAGTCTTATGGAAGTTGTTTACAGATTTTTATTTAGAATCTTAGGCTAGATACATAAAGTTTACAGTGGCATAATAATGGCTAGCTTTGAAAGAAAATGTCATGTTGGCAAGCCTCAGAACAGTAGTTTAGAAATAAAATCCAGTAAAAAATTGTTAAACAGGCTTATAAAATGAACTACCACCTTTTATTTTTTAACTTAGTTCCATGGTTTATTAAATGTAAGTAGATATGGAACATTGTAGTGGGAAAAAATTGAAATAACTCAAATGTTCACTAGCAGAGAAGGATTAATAAACTTTAGTTCATTCATACGATGGACAATTACACAGCTGTTTCAAAGGTTAAAGTAGATCAGGAGGCAATGAAATGAAAAGATGTCCAAGATTCATTATTAAATATGGAAAAAAGACTTGGAACAGTGTATAGGGTACGAACGGTTGATGTGGGGTTTTTTCTTTTTTTTAAGGGGAGTGTGTGTGCGTGTATGCTTTTATTTGCCTCACGTTTTACTAAAGGATCCACCAAAAAACCTAACAGCAGGTATTATGTATAGTTATACTTTTACTAATCATTTTATAAACTTTCATAGACTTTCTATACTACAGTAGTTGCCTTTATTAAATGCCTGTTGATAGGGAGGGATTAGATAACAGGTCATCAGTTTCTTCCTTATACTTTAGTGAACTATTGAACATCTAATTTGAAATTATAAGTGTGTATACATAATCTTATACTGCTTTCTAGGCTGAGAGAAATAGAAGAACGGCTACATGGATTGAAGGCATCATCTATTACACAAACACCTGCCTTAAAATTTAAGGTAAAGAAACACCGATGAGACTTTCATTATTTATCTTTTTTTTCCAAACAGCATTTGAAGCATGACACTAGGATTCAAATGAAATATTAATTATTGTTCTTTCATAGTAATGTTTATTGAACACATACTATATGTTGGATGGATACTGCTAGTTTCTGGATTCTACAAAGAAGAGAATAGACAAGACAGTAGCCCAGACCTTAAGATATATAACACAGTGTTATTGGTGCTATTAGTAGTATGCAGAATGAAGTATGTACAAGAGAGTTTTTCATTTTTTGCTAAAAGGGTTACAAAGGAATGGCATTTTTACTTGTTATCAGTAAATTGGAATGTTGCTAAGTGGAGGAGCGGAAAAACGCCATTCTGTGTAAAAGAAAAAGGTGTAGAGGGATATAACTTTATAGTACCTCTAAGAAACATGAAGTAATCTCAGATAGTGAGGAAAGAAAAATAGAGACAGATCTGGGAAATATTTAGTGTTTAGAATTAACAAACCTTTGTGCCCACCTATTTGTGGGTGGTAAGAAAAATAAGTGGAAGTATAACTGATGATTCTAGGGATGGAAAGTTGGCATTGCAGTCAGTGAAAGGTGTGTAATGAAATTATAAGATGAGATACAAGTGGTTGGTTTGGAGCAAGGAGAACAAACCTGTTAGTCTGATGTACAGGACTCAGGGCAGGGGGTCTGTGGAAGAGCAGGAAGAGCTAGAAATAAAGAACTTATATTTGATATGGGCAGTGGGAAGCTTCTCAGAGCTTTTGGGCATCAGAATGGAGCTGTGAAAAGCAATGGTTTAGAAGAATAAAAGTGGCAGAGGGATGTTGACATTCTCCTCACTGTTGAAAAGAACATAAGCCTATAGCTGAAAAATAATTTGTTTGCATTGTTAAATGGAGTATGGCATAAGTTTCTTAATGCTCATTTTCTGTTGACTGTATGTCCATGTTTAGTGTACTATATTATCTCTTCTTAAAATCTGTGTTTTTTTAATCACAAGAACTTACATACAGGTTAAGTAATGGAATGATGCAGAAATTTTTTTAAAGCAGTAAGAATTTGGGGTAACATTTTGAAAAGTATGATTGTGTAACCACTATGCTATACACCCAAAACTAATACAAAATAATACTGAATGTAAACCATAATTTAAAAAATTAATTAAGTAAAAATTTCAGAGTTTTTCTTAATAGACTCTATATCTCCACAACTTGTAAAGGTGTTTTTTTTTTAACGTATACATTTAAAAACTGTAAATGAATTTATATACATTTAAAAACCATAAGAGCATAGTCTTTGGAATCATCCCCACCTGGAATTTGAGTTCCATCTTTATCACAATTATTATATATAATCAAAGTCAAATACATAGAATTGATTTGGTAAAAAAAGTAAACTCTTCTATGTCCTGGGTTTTTTACTGGAGAGTTGAGTATGATCCCCTAAGACATATTAGGGTCTCAAAATTTAGTATCACGTTACTAGTAATTCTGCACTATAATTGTGTACAAAGTCATGTAGTCTAATGATGGATTAAAATTATTAATTACTCATAGAGGAAAAAATACAAACATCTAAAGTTTGAATAAGGAATGTCTGATGAATTGGCAAATTAGTATTTAGGACCCCAGAGTTCTAAAAGGAACAGAAACCTTTGTTGCCTATTTAACTGGCAGATGGATTTACTTTCAGATTACAGGTGTTAGATATGTTGTAGGTGACTATTAAACTTTAAATTTATATATATTTACATATATATTTATATATTACATATATATATAAATAATCAACAGACTTTGGTCTGGAGAATGGGAAACTGATTCTAATCATGAGCCTTTGCCACTAACTACAATACCTCAAACTTAGTATGCACTAAAATAGAATTTACTTAAGAGTTTCCTGTTACAATTAATGGAATCACTAGCCTCCCAGTCATCCAGAATCTATTCTTATGAATTGCCTATGACTCATTTCTCATCCCCGTCACCATTCATTCATGTCATTCTACCCTGTCCTCTCACATTTCCATTTCTGAATGGGACAGCTAGTCCTGCCTTGGTTTAGATTATGTTTTACCAAAACTCAATAATTTCCTATCTTGTCTCCAAGTTCCAAGCCTCTCGATTTTCCAATTTTTCCAAAAGCTACTACCAGATTTACCAACTTCCTAAAACATGGGTCAAATCGTATTCTCCTTCACTACCTATAGAATAAATTAAGTCCAACTGTTTCAGTCAAGTAGTCAAGGTTCTATAACATTCCCTCAGTCCAAGCTACATTTTCCCTATACCCAATTTTTTAACCATGTCAGGCTTTCTGTTCTCTAAATTAAGCCAAGTTCTTTCCTGTCTCCACTTTAACTCATGTGGTTCCAGTCCCAATGTCCCAACCCCAACTGGAAATTCTTTTTCATCTTTTTTGGCCCATGCAAATGCTTCCTCCTTTGCAAAGCCCTCAGAGCTGAAATAAATTATTCCTTTCTCTGTTCTCTCTCTCTCTTTTTTATTATTTTTATTTATTGAATTTAGAAAGAGAGAAAAAAATACCAATTTGTTGTTTCACTTACTTTTGCTTTCATTGGTTGCTTATATGTGCCTTGACCAGAAATCAAACCCAAAACATTGGCATAGTGGGTCAACGCTCCAACAAACTGAGCTACCCTGCCAGGGCTTTTTCTTTGTTTTCTTATAGCAACAGTTTTCCACCGGTGTGCCACAAAAATTTTTTAAACAGGTAATATCTAACTGTTCAGTCAGGGGCACCAACCTCTTTTCTGTCAGATTGTCAATTTAAAAAGGCAGCAGTTAACAACAGCCATTCGTGCGAATGAATCAGAATTGTACCTATTTTTCGTCAGATCAGCAAAAAACATTATTTTTTGGTGTGCCATAGAATTTTAATAATGAATTTTTTTGTGCCATGAGATGAGGAAGGTTGGAAATCACTGTCTTATAGCATACTTTCCATATTTTATGCACTTATCTTACTCTGCCTTCCACAGAAGATTCTAAACTTTGCAGAAGCTCTGCCTTATTCATCTTTATATCCTCCATAGAATTTAGAATATTACTTCACATAAAATAGCAGCTTAATAAACCTTTGATTAGTGTATAGAAACACAATGAAATCACCTTCCTTCTCCCTATCCTTCTCATTCATTTTCTATTATATTTAGATATATTTAAAGTTGTTCCTACAAATAGATTGCATGGAATAATTAATGACTGGCATATAGTTAACAATTAATGCAGATGCCATCTAGACAAAACTCATAGAAAAGGACATATTTGGAGATAATTTTATTTGCATTTTACCATATGTTGTACCCAAATTCTATTGAAAAACACTTCACTGGTTTTAACATTTTGAATGACTTTATTATTCTAGGTTGAAAATTTCTTCTGCATGGGATCTCCACTGGCAGTTTTTTTGGCATTACGTGGCATTCGCCCAGGGAACACTGGAAGTCAGGACCATATTTTGCCCAGGGAGATATGTAACCGGTTACTAAATATTTTTCATCCAACCGATCCAGTGGTGAGTTGCATATTTAGATATTTTTCTCCATTAAATTGTTCCTAAAAGAATTTTGTTTTAAAGATTTTATTTATTTTATTTTTAGACAGAGTGGAAGGGAAGGCAAAAGAGAGGGAGAGAAACATCAGTGTGTGGCTGCCTCTTGCCTGCCCCCTACCGGGGACCTGACCCACAACCTAGGCATGTGCCCTGGCTAGAGAATCGAACTGGCAACTCTTTGGTTCACAGGCCAACACTCAGTCCACTGAGCAACACCAACCAGGGCCCTAAAAGAATTTTTAAGAAACCTTGCAAGGTACCACTGAATTAATGAGAAAGAGTTCATGTAACGATTTTATTTGCATGGGTTCATCTTTTTAAACATTGATATTTTAGATGATGTAGGAACTCAGGAAATAAAATACCTTAGTGATGACCTGTTTATGTTGTACTCATAAGAGTATAATGTAAAAATACTAATATAAGGGACAGGAATCTTCTGGACTTTCAAGCCATAACCAGTTACAATACCAATAACCTAGCAATCATAAATTTTGAGAATCTCACTTTAAATACTTTTTCTCTGAAGCATGCTACTATATCAAAATGTGCTTGGTAGGTCCTCTTAGAAATGAAAATATTTAAATATTATGCACTAAACATGAAAAAGCGGAAGAGTTTGTTTTAGCCTGGTAGAATTATAAACTTTTGGGATTTTTACATTTTCTGTTATGTTTGTATTGCCTTTTTTTTTTTTAATGTATAAACTTCAAGGATCTTGCATCCAGGAAAACAGTTTAATGCATCATTTTTTAGATGAGAAAAATGCTTCCCTAAATCTTTAGGGGGACAACGCTAGATATAACTAAATTTAAAACAAACTCTTTTAAGTAGCAGTCTGAAAAATAGCTCTATATAATTGTGTAAATCTTTTTAAAAGATTGTTATCTAGTGCTAAATACAGCTGGAAGACTTTTACTGTTTAAACCTAACAGAGCCTGAAGGCAGAGGCAGATCTCTGAGAGCTCTGAGACTGGCTGACCCTTCCTTGGGCCCAGTGCTGGTAAAAGCCAGCTTTGGTGTGCAACCTGGTTCTTTCTGCCCACAGCCACGCCCAGGAGAGGGAGCCACACGCTATTAATCTCTCATAGCTCCAAACAGGTTGCCCAGAGCCACTCACAAGCTGGGTTTGACTTAGGCCTACACTGGAGTCTTTGCAGATCTACCTAATACATGGATACAAACAAAAAGAGGCAGCTAAAATGGTGGGAAGACAAAGAAACAGGCCCCAAGTGAAAGAACAAGAGAATTCTCCATTAGAACTAGATGACATGGAGGCAAACAATTTATCAGAGCATTTAGAGTAATGATTATAAGGATACTCAATAGCATGAAAAAAGATATAGAAACCATGAAAAAGGACAGGTCAGAAATAAACTCAATATCTGAAATAAATAATACACTGGAAGGAATAAACAGTAGGTTCAGTGAAGCAAAGGATTGAATCAGTAATTTGGAAGACAGGGTAGAAAAAAACGCCCAAGTAGAGCAACAAAAAGAAAAAAGAATTTTAAAAAATGAGGAGAGCTTAAGAAACCTTTGGGGCAATGTGAAGTGTAACAACATCCACCTCATGGGATTACCAGAAGGAAAGGAGAGTAAGCAAGGGATCGAGAACCTATTTGAAGAAATAGTGACCAAAATCTTCCCTAATCTGGTGAAGGAAAAAGACACACAAGTCCAGGAAGCTCAGAGAGTCCCAAACAAGTTAGACTGAAAGAGGCCTACACCAAGGCACATCATAATCAAAATGGCAAGGCTTAAAGACAAGGAGAGAATCCTAAAAGCCACGGAGAAAAACAGATAGTTACATACAAGGGAGCACCAATTACACTGTCAGCAGAAACATTTCAGGCCAGAAGGGAGTGGCATAATATATTCAAGGTGTTGAAAAGCAAGGACCTACAACTAAGGCTACTTTGCCCAGCAAGGCTGTCATTTAAAATCAAAGGAGAAATAAGGAGCTTTCCAGACAAGAAAAAGCCAAAGGAGCTCGTTAACACCAAACCAATACTGCAAAAAATGTTTTAAAGGGCTTGCTAGAATGACAAAAAGAGAAAGGAAAATAATCTACCAATAAAATGGCACTAAATATGTATCTATCAGTAATCATCTTAAACGCTCCAACTAAAAGACATAGGGTAGTTGAATGGATAAGAAAACAAGACCCATATATATGATGTCTTCAAGAGTCCCACCTCAGATCGAAAAATACACACTAAAATTAAAGGGATTAAAAAAGGTATTTTCATGCAAAAGGAAAGGAAAATCTGGGGTGGCAGTGAGACAATATGACATATGACATATTACATATGACAAATAGTCTTTAAAACCAAGACTGTAGTAAGAGACAAAACAGGACACTACATAATGATAAAGAGAATGATCCAACAAAAGGATATAACCCTAATAAACATTTACGCACCCAACATAGGAGCACCCGAATATATAAAGCAAATCTTGATGGATAAGAAGGGAGAAACTGGCAAAAATACAGTCATAGTCAGGGATTTTAACATTCCTTTGATTTCCATGGATAGAATATTCCAGACAGAAAATATAAGGAGACAGTGGCCTTAAATGACACACTAGATCAAATGGACTTAATTGATATCTTCAGAGCATTTCACCCAAAAACAGCAGAATACAAGGTCTGTCCAGAAAAAGTCCAGCCATTGTTAATATAACAAGAACAGTTTGTGCGACATTGATGTAATCTGGCAGCCAAAGAGAGTGGACTGGAATGCATATGTATGAACAATGATGACTTCATTATACTAGTCAGTGGGGGCCATGGATGCCTTTGAGTGAGCACCATCACATCCAAAATGACTGAGCGAGTAGAGCAATGAATCTGCAGCAGATTTTGCGTTAAGCCCAAACATTCCTCTACAGAAGCTATTTGGATGATTCAGAATGCCTCAGCTATGGGCAACTGGTGATTGGCAGCTTCATCAGGGCCTCATGACCATTCGTACATCACATCTCGTGCAGTTTTTTGACAAAATATCAAATCACCCAGGTGACTCTGCCCCCCAACAGCCCAGGTTTGGCACCTTATACTTCTGACTTTTCCCAAAACTAAAGATTTCAGACCATCAGTGAGATTCAGGAATATACGATGGGGCAACCAATGGTGATAGGGAGAACTGTATGATGTCCCGAAGTTCCCAGCTCTGAAGGGAACTGAGGCATCATTGCCCTATGTACAATATTTTTTTATCTTATATCTTTAATAAATGCTCCTTTTGCATATTACATGGCTGGATACCTTCTGGACAGTCTTCATATACATACTTTTCAAGTGTATATGAAACGTTTTCTAGGATAGACCACATATTAGGACACCAAACGAGTCTGAGTAAATTTAAGAAGATTGAAATCATATCAGGCATCTTCTTCAATCATACAGTGCTGTGAAACTAGAAATCAGTCGCAAGAACACTGAAAAACACACAAAGATACGGAAGCTAAATAACATGCTATTAAACAATGAATGGGTCAAAAATGAGATCAAGGAAGAAATCAAAAGATATCTTGAGATAAATGAAAATGAGGACACAACAATCCAAAACCAGTGGAACACAGGGAAAGCAATCCTAAAACGGAAGTTCATAGCATTGCAGGCCTATCCAAAAAAAGACAACAACAACAAAACCAAGAAACAACTCAAACAATCTAACTTCACTCTTACAGGAACTAGAAAAAAAACAAAGCCCAAAGTGAGTAGAAGAAAGTAAATAATAAACACCAGAGCAGAAATAAACAAAGTAGATTCTTAAAAAATCTATTTTTTAAAATAGATATCTAAAAAAATCAGCTGGTTCTTAGAAATGATAAACAAGATTGACAAACCTTTAACCAGATTCATCCAGAGAAAAAGAAGACCCAGATAAGTAAAATCAGAAATGAAGGAGGAGAAATAATAGCTAACAACAAAGAAATACAAAGGATTGTAAGAAAATATTATGAACAACTCTATGCCAACAAACTAGACAACCTAGATGAAAAAACAGGTAAGTTCCTAGAAACATAAAATTTTCCAAAACTAAATCAGGAAGAATCAAAGAACCTGAATAAACAGATTACACCTAATGAAACTGAAGCAGTTACCAAATAACTCCCAGCATACAAAAGCCCTGAACTGGATGGCTTCACAGGTGAATTTTACCAGATATCCTGAGAAGAACTAACACCTCTCATTCTCAAACTATTTCAAAAAATTTAAGAGGAGCAAAGCCTCCCAAGTTCATTTTATGAGGCCAGTACTATCCTAATTTCAAAACCAGATAAGGACACTACAAAAAAAAAATTATAGACCAATATCCCCAATGAACATAGATGCTAAAATCCTCAACAAAATAATAGCGAACCAAATATAATAATGCATTAAAAAGATCATACAACGTGATTGAGTGGGATTTCTTCCAAGAATGCAAGATTGGTACAACATTCATAAATCCAATAAATGTGATTCACCGTGTAAACAGAAAGAAGGATAAAAACGACATGATCATATCAATAGATGCAGAAAAAGCATTTGATAAAATCCAGCACCCATTTATGATAAACACTCAGCAAAGTCGGAATAGAGGAACATACCTAAACATAGTAAAGGCCATTTATGACAGACTCACCACCAGCATCATACTCCATGGGCAAAAACTACAGACATTCCCCGTAAGACTGGGAACAAGATAGAGATGTCCACTTTCACCTCTTATTCAACATAGTACTGGAAGTCCTAGCCACAGCAGTCAGTTGAGAATAAATAAAAGGCATCCAAATTGGAAAGGAAGTAAAACTGCCTTTATTTATAGATGACATGATAATGTACATAGAGAATTCCAAAGATCCTACCAAGAAACTACTAGGACTGATATATGAATTCAGCGAAGTAGCAGGATACAAAATTAATATCTGGAAATCAGTTGCATGTTTATATGCCAATAATGAACTAACAGAAAGGGAAATTAAAAAAACAATCCCATTTGCAGTTGCTTAAAAAAGAATAAAATACCTAGGAATAAATCTAACCAAGGATGTAAAAGACCTATACTTGGAAAATTATAAGACACTGAAGAAAGAAATTGAAGATCAAATAAGTGGAAACAAATACCATGTTCATGGATAGGAAGAATTAACACCATTCAAATGTTCATATTACCCAAAGCAATCCATAGATTCAGTGCAATTCCTATCAAGATTCCAGCGACGTATTTCACAGAACTAGGACAAATATTTCAAAAATTTACACGGAACCACAAAAGGCCCTGCATAGCAACAGCGATCCTGAGAAAGAAGAACAAAGTTACAGGAATCACACTCTCTGATATCAAACTATACTATAAGGCCATAGTAATCAAAACAGTATGGTACGGGCATAAAAACGGACACTTAGATCAATGGAACAGAATATAGAGACCAGAAATAAATCCACACCTTTATAATCAATTAATACTTGACAGAGGAAGCAAGCACATACAGTTGGTTAAAGACAGTTTATTCAATAAATGGTGTTGGTCCCTGGCTGGTGTGGCTCAGTGGATTGAGCGCCGGCCTGCGAACCAGAGGGTTGCCAGTTCCATTCCCAATCAGGCACATGCCTAGGTTGTGGGCTAGGTCCCCGGTGAGGGGCATGTAAGAAACAACCACATGTTGATGTTTCTCTCCCTCTCTTTCTCTTTCCCTTCCCTCTCTAAAAATAAATTTAAAGTATATTTTAAAAAATAATAATAAATGGTGTTGGGAAAGCTGGACAGATTATGTGCGGAAAGACGAAACTAGATTACCTTCTTACACCACACACGAGAATAATTTCAGAGTGGATTAAAGACTTAACTGTTAGACCTGAAACCATAAAAATCATAGAAGAAAACATAGACAGCAAGGTCTCAGACATTGCTCGTAGCAATATTTTATCAGATATAGCTTCCCAGGCAAGGGAAACAAAAGAAAAAATAAACAAATGGGACTACCTCAAACTAAATGTTTTCGCACAGCAAAGGAAAACATCAACAAAACAAAAAGACAACTCACAGAATGGGAGAACATATTTGCTGATACATCTGGTAAGGGGTTAATATCCAAAATTTATAAAGTACTTACAAAACTCAACACAATTAAAAAATGGGCAAAGGGCCTCAATAGACTCTTCTCCAAAGAGGACATATAGATGTTCAATAGACATATGAAAGGATGCTCCACATCGCTAATCATCAGAGAAATGCAAATTTAAACCACAGATATACCGTCTCACACCTGTCACAAAGGCCATCATCAGTAACTCATCAAACAAATACTGGCAGGGATGTGGAGAAAGGGGAACCCTTTTGCACTGTTGGTGGGAATGCAGATTAGTGTAACCACTGTGGAAAGCAGAACAGAGACAACTCAAAAAATTAAAACTAGATTAGCCTTTCAACCCAGCTATCCTACTGGGAATATATCCGAAAGAACCCAAAACACTAATTCAAAATAACCTAAGCACCACTATGTTAGTTGCAGTGTTATTTACAATTGCCAAGATACGGAAGCAGCCCAAGTGTACATCAGTAGATGAGTGGTTTAAACAACTATGGGACATTTACATGATGGAATATTACTTGGCCGTAAAAAAAAAAAAAAGAACAAAATTTTACACTTTGCAACAGAATGGATGGATCTGGAGAACATTATGCTAAGTGAAGTCAACCAGTCAAAGAAAGACAAATACCACATGATTTCACTCATATGTGGAATCTAGTGAACGAACTGAATTAACAAGCAAAATAGAGACAGACTCATACATAAATGGAGAGCAAATGACAGCTTCAGGGAGCGGGGCGGGGGTGTAGGGGGTGGAGGGATTGAGCAAAAGGAAAAAGGACTCGACATGGACAACAGTGGGTGATAGCAGGGGGAGGAGACATAAGGGGACTACATGGTAATAGAAAAAAATACGATAAAAAAAATTTTTTTAAGATTATTAGCTAGTACCAAATAAATATAGCATTGACTGAACACTAGAATTTTAGGAATTTTTCCCTTATGTTAAAGAGTCAAAACTGCTATATTTAAGAAGTAAATTTCACTGAACTGGAGTCTAATACAAGATTTAAATACAGACTGCACAGATTTGGCTAGTCACTTCAGAGACTGTTTATCTATATGATACAGATAATATTTACCTCATAGGATTGTTAGGATAAGTAATATACAGGGTCCAGCACAAATAACGCCCGTTTTTTATTACACAAAAATCTTATATTACAAAATCATAAACATGTAATTCTGTAACACAACAATATCACACTCAAGCACACCACATGGCATTTTAGGTACAATGTCCAAATTCCTGTCCATCTCATGGGAGACTTTCACTTATCCAGCCAACCACACTCAGTGGCATTACTTCTACTGGGCCCTATATTTACAAAAACACGTAGCTAGATGTTCAGTATTTCATTAATATGCATGAATTTATCTCATTCTTGTTACAACTTGAAAGTGAACTCTGAGCTTTCAGTGTCCTTTGTATAATGTTAAAGTTTGTTATATTATGAAGGAGGGTTACAGTCTCATTTTATTAATGTTATTTTTATTATTCATTTTATAGTTTTTCTGTAATTTTTTTTTAGGTAATGCTTTTTTAATGTTTATGTCAGAACTATGTTAGGCAGTTTTTACAAATGTTATCTGTTCTTTCCAACATACTTGAGAGGTAGGAAGTGTTAATCTCCTTTCTACAGCTCAGGAAACTGAGGCTCTGAGACCTTGTGACTTGGTGTCATACAGGTCATAAGTGACAGAGGCCAGAATATGAATGCAGGGAATTCTGACACCAAATCCATTGCCATTTCTGCTATATCATATCAGTTTCACGTTAGACAAATAGTGTAATATCTGCATCTAACTTGTGTGTTACTGTGTTAATCTATTTGAAAATAGAGTTTACTAAGAGCTCCTAAGATATTAAGAATTGCCCTTATTTGCTGTGCTCCAGTTTACTCTTTACAGCTTCAGCTTTGTTTGTGAGACTAACAGAAATCTGTTAGATGATATCAGAACATAATAAAAAAGAATGTATTTCTCTGAAAAACTAATTAATGGATACTATTAACCTAGACTAACTCTAATTTTTTACTTCATAGTTCCATCATTAAGGAACTATTAGACCAGTTAAATATTATTAAGAGTAAACAATTAAGAATACATGTTAGAAATAAGAGGTTTTTTTAGCCTGCTATTGGTTTGAGCGCCGGCCTATAAACCAAACGGTCACCGGTTCAATTCCCCAGTCAGGGCACATGCCTGGGTTGCGGGTCAGGTCCCCAGTAGGGGCGTGTGAGAGGCAACCACACATTGATGTTTCTCTTCCTCTCTCTCTCCCTTCCCCTCTGTCTAAAAATAAAAAATAAATAAAATCTTTTTTAAAAAAAAGAAATAACAGGTTTTTAAAAATGTTCAAGGTCTGCTGAGCATGCACTAAAATAAGAATAAACAGTTACTAAAATCTTGTGCCTTAATGTTGTGTTTCTTTGAAATTTTTTTTTTAATCAAGGCTTATAGATTAGAACCATTAATACTGAAACACTACAGCAACATTTCACCTGTCCAGATCCACTGGTATAATACTTCCAATCCTGTACCGTATGAGCATATGAAGCCAAGCTTTCTCCACCCAACAAAAGAACCTACCTCAGTTTCAGAGAATGAAGGAATTTCAACAATACCAAGCCCTGTGACCTCACCAGTCTTGTCCCGCCGACACTATGGAGAATCTATAACAAATATTGGTAAAGCAAGCATATTAGGTAATTTCTTTTCAGTATTCCTTATCAGTGAATATAAACACTTTTTATGCAGGCATTAAATTTGGAGTATTTGGAAATATTCTATGTATTACAAAATATCCAACAGTTATTTCCCGTGTTTAGAATTAACTACCCTCTCACCGTTCACATTTGAGGACAAAAAGCCCTGGAGTTCTCTTAAGTAGATTAGATCCTATAGTTTTACATTATGAGAAAAGGTCTGGGGATCAAGTCCCTCACTTTAATC
This sequence comes from Mormoops blainvillei, assembly GCA_004026545.1. Taxonomy (NCBI): domain Eukaryota; kingdom Metazoa; phylum Chordata; class Mammalia; order Chiroptera; family Mormoopidae; genus Mormoops; species Mormoops blainvillei. The sequence continues at coordinate 329,136 of PVJD01000289.1, forward strand.
TTGGCCCTACCGCTTCCTGTGAGATTTTAGGCAGGTCATAGATTTAAATGCATCCTCATCTGTGCAATGAGGAGATACTTGAGTTCTAAGGGTATGCCTGCCAACTAGTTCTCTAATCCATGTTTCAAAAGTCTCTTAAACAGTGTCCTCTGACAGTGTCCTACCTGAGGGTAACAAAGATATTTAATTTGCCTCTAAATGATCTCCAGTACCAGCCACAATGTTTGGTGTAACACTGGAGGTCAGTTAGATGCCACTTGAGTTTGTCCATTGCTTTTGCTTACAAGTTGCCTTAATGTAAAATACCACAAGATGGCACTATAAATAGGCTTTACCTGCTCATTTAATTTCTATTTCACTTTGTCACACAGATTATCAACAGCTTTTTGTAACATACCCATTTAACTTGAATATTGAGCATATCAGTATACTCAATAAATAAATATATGTGCCCATGTCAGTGGTATGGTCCTTAAAGTTTTTAACCTTACCAAGTACTTTAATAAATAATGACCACTTGAATAAAATAGAATCTTTATTCCTTTGTAAGCTATATTCCTAGAGTTTGTACAGTCTCATTCTGTTAATACCATTTTTATTTATAAACCTACAATATAATTGTGATTTTCTTTTTTTAAATGTTCCCACCCTGGAAAAAGATGACTAGGGCTTGGTCCCTCTGCCAGTTGGCTGTAATTATGGGTGGTGCTCTTTAGCTTGCTATGTGGTGTAATTCAGCAAAATGACTGCCCTGTTTTGTGAAACACAGGGGCTGCTAGCATTGGAAAGGGCCTTGGAGGAATGTTGTTCTCAAGATTTGGACGCTCATCTACATCACAGCCATCTGAGACATCAAAAGACTCAATAGAAGATGAAAAGAAGCCAGTTGCCCCGCCTCCTACTACCACTGTGGCAACACAGACCCTTCCACATAGCAGTTCTGGCTTCCTTGATTCTGCATGTTAGTTCATACTGTTCTTTCCTTAAGTTTAAACATTATCATTTTTAAAATTGAAGAGAGCAGAGAGGATTAAGATATTGACACTAGCAGTCAACTCTAAAATCTAAAGCTTTTACATTAAAAATGCTCTTTTGCTACTTATATTGTTAAGACTAATTCCAGGTAAATGGCAGTTTTACTCTCTGCATTGGTGAATTAATAATAATCAGGACCTTGTGGCACAGGGGTCCTAAGTATGGAGCATAAAACAAATCTCTTCGAGGTAAGCACCCCCTGGTTTTTATAAAGTAGATTTTTTAAAATATGGTCTTATTAGCCTTAAAAATTTATGGAGTTGCATCAGACCTATGCTGTATCTACTCTTGGTACTTTTGAAAAGCTGCTATGCCAAAGCCATCCTGATGCTAATCACTTTCTTTTATCCAGCCTAATTATAAAACCCTCAATGCTTAAATTTATGTTGGGTCCACTGTGTGGCTTTCAGTTCTATCCCAGCTACCTAGCGTAAAACAGGTGTTTGAGAAATGAGTGAATGACTTCACATTAGAATGGAGTTATATTTAATTTTTTCTAGTAGACTTATAAGATTAAAACCTTGAATTGTTGTAAATCACTAGTTCACTTACTATATATTAACTTCGAAGGGTCTAAACTTGACCCTCACTTTTAAGTGTCCAGTAACATAAGATTAAAAAGTCAAGTCCTATTTGTCCATTAAATTATTTCAGGAAATGTAGATTCTGAAACAAGCTACTCCTTTCTGTAATTAAAGGAAGAGGAAAACTTTCTCTAAAAATTTTTAAACATTATATTTCAGATACTTAAAGTCATGTTACTATGTCTGCTACTCTAAATTTTAAAATGACCACCAGTCATTGCCTTCCATAAAACTTACTTAAAAAGGAAGCTCGCTTGTGACAGCCCTAAAGTCTGGATCTTTCTCCACTGTCACCCCTGCCCCAGGGTGAATTATCCTGGATATGCCTGAGTTGGACATTCCTGTTTGGGCCAATAACAGTGTTTTAACTTCATCTTTGTCAGATTCTGAATATTGAACATTATAATTGCAGGCCTTTTGAACACTGCCTGGAAGATTCATTTGAGACTTTGTTATTTACAGATTTCATACTTTAGTTTTCTTATGAGAGTTCCTATACTGTCGCTGACTTAAGCTCCCACTTCTACTTAATATCGGGATTGTGATTGTGAGAATACAAAATCCTGTTGTAACATGAAGATTTCAAAAGAAAACACTAAACTTCTGAGAAAAGTAATTTCTAAGAATTTTGTAAGGTGGTAGGTAAAAAGTCACAATTCCTTAATGCACAGCAAAGATGCTAGTAAACAGTGGGACTGAAGGAGGAAACAAAGAACAGGGCGGGTTCCCCAAGAGAAAGGGTAATAAAGACACAGAGAATCTGTAGGGTCTGAGGGAGGAAAACTTTTTTCAGTGGTTTGGGTTTGTTTTGTTTTGTTTTCCTATTTAACATAGTAATTTCAAAATGATTATAGAGAACCCTATTCTTTCAGGACAACGGAGAATAGAGGTGCTTAGCTATATTGCATCATTATATTTTGACAGCTTAACAAAAATTTGCTGTCATTCATTCTTACATATAAATTCTTCATTGGTCCTAATGGTGAACTCCTTGTAAACTATACACTCAACTCAATCTGAACTAATCATGAATCTTAGTTACATATATTCATCTCTAGATATAGACGTAACTACTAAAATTGGGCAACTACTACTACAGTAGAATTCTGCCTTTTAAGTCAAGTCCTCAAGATTTGCCTTACTAATTCTTTGACTTGCTTCAATGATATACTCTTCTGTGTAAACCTGATTTAGACAAATTTCTTAAGTCTTAATTTCTATTTTGGCTATCTCTTGCACATCATAAAATTTCCTTAAATCTTCTTTTTGGAATTTGGGCTTTGCGATTAGGTAATTCTGGCGTCTTTTCTTCTTTCTGCTCACCTTGATTGCCTCAGTTTTTCTCCATAACCTTTATTCTCAAGCTACCAACTTTGATTCTCTCTCTCTTTGAGGGTAAGATGGACACAGACTTTGAATCCATGATTAATCAGGGTTTCTGTCTTTTAAGACTAAGTGCCGTTAGTTGTCATCAAGCTGACGGCACTTACTATTCTTCATTTCTTTTGAAAAAGTCAAGGCTTATTCCCAGTGCTTTTACTATTCTACTTCTTGTGCTTCCCACTGTTTGTAACATATTAAAAGGAAAGATCTGTTTCTTTTAGCATTGTTTTTGCCCCCAGGTCAGAACTTAAATGAACTATATGTTTTGGGGATATCTAGGTATTATAACAGATTATGACATTATATTTCAAAATGCTTACATTTTCCATGGAAGAGCTCTTCACAAAAACCAAAATATGCCCTTCTTTATGTGTGCCAGGTTTAATCAGCTTATTTGGAGTATTGTTCTAACTTTTGGCCACTGCATCATTGAAGGCCATTTGTAACTATCAGCTAACACTTTACAGCATCTTGTGTTTTTTTTTCACAGATTTCAGACTTCAGGAGTCGTTCTTTAATCTCCCACAACTTCTTTTTCCGGAAAATGTAATGCAGAATAAAGATAATACCCTCGGTATGGTATATGTCAGGAATAGCATTCAGAATACTATGAAAATGATCTACTAAGAGAGTTCTTCTGCTTACTGAAAAAAAAAATTGAATCAATCCTTCTGTGAAATCAGCCTGTAGACTACTTTATATGTACTTTCTTTCTCTATTTTCTAATCTTAAATGGTAGTGATCCTGAACCCCGATTGTTGATTAGTGTGTAATGTGCTAAAATATATGACACTCCTGTACGCTCCTACAAAGAAGGAACCTTTTAGAGAGCGGAAAGAAGCATAAGTCCTTTTTCCTTCTCTGTTGTCCTAAAGACTTCAAAGAGGTTCACTGTACTTCTCATGTACTATACTAGATAGATATAAGAGGTTTTCATAGTAAAGGATTTAATCAGTTCTAGTTTTTTCAGATATCAGTAACACTACCACTTAGGGTTTTAGGTATATCATCAGCTGATACCTGATTTCAATACAAATATTTAATCTTTAGAAGGGTAGGTTTGCTTTAAAAAATTAGTATTGAATATAAGAGATATTTTCAGTGTCTTAATTTTCAACAGATTCTACACATCACAAAGGATTAATCTTAGCAGTTTAAATTATTTTTACAAATTAACTTCTCATGCCTTTTTCCCCAAATCCTTCTTCCATTTTTTTTTTAAGTGGATTTTGGCTTTAATAAAGAATATGTTACAGGTTTTTTCTTTGGATATTTTAACCATATCTAATTTTATAATTTCTATATTGCTAATTTTCACACATTTTTCTTTTTTTCTTTTTTCTTTTTTCTATTTTCAAAAAAACTCTCACTTGACACAAGTTTCAAAACAGTGTTTTGGTATGTAACAAGCTGATTGGGAGATTTTTTTCCCTTCCCTAGCCACAGGTTGTGTTGATCTAAGTCAGCAAATTTCCCTCAAGAAATGAGCTTTTAACAGTGTTCTTTCTGGTCCTCGCTCATGTAATTTTTAGTTATTTCCATAAAGAAATAATTCAATTTGTGCTTTTTGCATATTTAGTTGGAGAAAGGAAAATTCATTCATTCATACATTTGTCCTGTGCTCCAGCAACCCTTACACGCTCTATCTTGAAGCCATCCCAACTACCTAAGCAATTAGACCACTAATCATAACCACCCCAAACCGATTGATTTGGTAATGTGTACGTGGCTTCTATTTTCTCTTTCCATTTTTATACATTCTACAATTATTTATTAAATGTTTACAGTGAACGAAGACTCCAAGGTAGTCTCTAGAAAAGATACTAAGATGAACCAGACTTAAGTACCACCCATAAAGATGTTAAATGCTGGTGTAGAAATTAAGTATTTTCCAGAGGGCATATATTCGAGTAGGGAAGGTAGATACCTACCTAAATAATTACAATAAGTGGTAGAATGTGATGAGACACATAACAGAGGTACAGGTAAAGGATTCTGTCAGTTCTACGGAGTGAGGAAATGATTTCACCTGGAGAAATCATAAAAGGCTTCATGGAAGTAGGATTTAGACATGCAGAGATTTTAAAAAAAACATTGCAGGGAGGAGAAACAGGGTAAGCAAAAGCACAGAGGTGGGAAGCACAGAGTATGAAGGAACCAGAAGTTCATTTTCTTGAGAAGTACCAGGGTGAGTGGAAGCAAGTTAGTTCTGACTCTGATTGGGAATTTCTTAAATAGATTGTAGAGAGTCAAACAAATCTTACCATCTCCTGGAGGCTTTTTTGTATTTAAGATTTACTCATGGAGCTTCTGTTTACCCACGTAGCCCATCTGTTGTCCAACTTGGGTATTTAATTGTCTTTCGGGGTACATTAGTGTCAAAATTTTTTGGCAGAAATGACAACTGATTATAAAACTCATTTTAGAGTTTTTGTTAGTTACTTTTCTCAAGGAAAGGATGGTTGAAGAATATTCCTAAACGTATATGGAGTTACGATAGTTCAAAAAATGTAAATATTCTTTGAATGTCAAATACCCAAGCATGTGAAATACATAGTTCCTGTGAGGCAGCACAAACATAAGGCATAATTTGCTAACAAGAACTCAGCATAATCTTTCTTATTACAGATGAACCTTTCACCAGACATTTGGAAACCCACTTTCCTTCATTTTTCTTGGTGTCAGCCTGGAGCCAAAAATCATTCAAATATGGCCATAATTATTACTTATAAATATTAAGAGTCATTAAGTTTTTAAAAATTTCTTCCTAGGGAAGTTAAAATGCTTCCTTTAGATAGTAGTAACCTGTCCAGCTAGTACATATTATAATACTTAAAGTGCTTTGTTTCTATTCACGTTATATTTTTAATACTATATCCATGTTGACAAGCCTTATGCACAAGAGAATTCTCTGATGAAAGCACAGTACTGATGACACTTGACCTTCACATTATACAGATTGCAGACATTTGCTTTGGGGAATAGGGAGGGAAATATGCTCATATTGAATCCCCAGAAAAGAAAATAACCTGTGTTTTAAAACATGAGCAAACTGCTGACTGTTAAAAGCCAAGATTTATTTTTTTTTCTCATTTTTAGTTCTCAGCTGTTCAGGAATCTCATTCTTTTCTTTGTGAACAGAAGAATTTTAGCACTTGGCACTCAAGAAAGAGAAAGGATGACAAAGCGATAATTTTATGGTCTCCTTCTCTTTGACCTAACTCAGAGAAACGGAAAACACTACCAACCTGTGTGGTGCTACCTGCTCTTTATGTGGCAACCATGAGGAAGGTCCAAGGCAACTCCATGTAGATTTATGCCCACTTTGGCCAAGAGCACATCTCACAGCACACATGGGGTGGGGCAAAAGTAGATTCATAGTTGTTCATATGGAAAATGTTACAATAATTAATGATAACTAGGATAAACTCTGTTTTGTGTACTCACAACTGTAAATCTGCTTTTGCCCCACCCTGTCTAGAATGGTGCTGCCATGTAGAACATCAGTCCCTTGGGAAATCTGTGATCAGTATAAAGAGGAGAGAGAAGATGAGACATAGGCCCATCTAGTGCTATCCATCCGCTTGCAAAATCAGCAGAAATGTGAAATTAACTGCACCAGCAGTCAAACTGCCTGGGGTAAACTTTTTAAGGAAAGTGAGAGACTGAAACAGTTGATCAGGTATAAGATGGGCACACAGATCCTTTTTTGATAGGGACAAACTAAAGTAAATAGAAAAGGATAGGGAGGGCCATTCAGTTAATAAAGTCCCTGTGGCGTATAAGAATAATGAGGGCATATAATAGGATGATAATTAGGCACTTCAGTGGCTCGTATATGAAAGGCGGTGCCGCACAACAGTAATAGCATATTAATAAGTTTCAAGTACATAAAGCAGAGCCAAATAACACTTGTTACAATGAAAAATCTCACCTTTTTTTACTTTTAAAACAATTGAACTTAAGACTGTTGGACTAGTAAAACATTCTACGGTAGCATTTGAAAGTAAATTCTTAGCAATAAAATTTTGTAGTCTTCACCAGTATTAATGCACATTTCCTATCTCTTCTCTTTCTCCTCTTGTTTCTCCTTTTTTCCTTATAACTAACTTCACCTTGGCTCTTCCTTGTCGGGCTTGAGAATTCCAATTTTCTCTTGTTTCACCTTTCTGTCTGGTGTGCCAGACTATACCCACAAATCTAACACGTCCCGTGGAATACAGAAGATGAAAGGTTCAGACATTACTGCTCCACAGTCCACACATGAATTCCAGCTACTTCTGACTTAAAGATTAGTTTATCATAATTTAAATGAGGAAAATAACAGTTAAAAATACCTTATAAAAGCCTATGTCAATATATCTTACAAATGGTTTACTAACCTAATTAGTACCTGAGACTGTATAGATAGTTCCATGGATATTCCTTGTCGGAAAAGAACAACTGAATAGGAAAATAACAACTGTATACACGTTTTTAAGTCATCAAACAGGAATGTCACAAAATACATGTTTCAAATAAGTATTAGCTAAACATTGATAAGAAATTATTCTCCGAAGTAGCACGGTTTTCTTGATGCAAATACCAAATTCCCAGTGTAAAAACCCAACTTTTTCTCCAGCCTCCTCAATTTTTGCCTGTTTTTACATTTCACATCTGTTTGCCTTTTGGACGAGAACAGACTTTCAGTGTCTGAATGGCAATGATTTGGGTGTTTTTTGTTTTCAGGATGGACCCTTCAAAATACTGTATGGCTCACTGGCAATTTTAAAGGAGTTAGTTCCTGAAGATCAAAATAGCATTTTTTTTCTAAGTGATTTCTCTCTAAGGATTTATTGCAATGTATTGATTTAAGCTTTCTTGTAGCCTTGATTTGTTCAGGTGATTATTCTCCAACAGGTATTGCAAGGACTTTCTGTGGGCTTTAGAAAAGATCTGATTGCATTCACTGAATTTTTTGAGTGCAGCATTGTTATAAATGAAATCCTTCCTCCCAAGGATCAGCACTCTTCTGCCTCGTTTAACTTTCCCAGCCACAGCAGGCATTTATTGAGCACATGTGTGTCCCAGGCGCATGTTAGGCCCTGCAGACTGGATAAAATCTAGGCTGCCTTTGAGGAAGTCAGCCAAGTACGGAAGGAAACATTGTGGAAATGTAAAAAGACGGTTATCTTCCAGCATATCCTGCACACAGCCAGTTGATGTATAGGCCTCCCAGGGAAAGGACCATTAGTGACCTGCTGCACTCCGCAGGCATTACTGCACGTAAGCCTGGCCTGTAACTGCAAGAGGGCTGCTTTCCTGATTTACAGACTAGGCACAAATTTTAAATGGAAATGCCAGGATTTACCCCAAATACGCTCTATGCTACCAAGTGAAATTTTTTGTTTTCTTTCATTATTATTCCATATTGACCTTTGCACACAAAGGAAAGGACTCACTAAATAGAATCCCAAGGTCATAAGGCTCTTTTGCGTGCTTTTTCCCCACACAAATTGGAAATTCACTTTAAAATATATATACGTATCTATCTTTAGGAGGATCTCTTCTGTTAGCTAAATATCCTCAACTTTAGCAAGTCTACGTAGAACTTATTGTAACACTTATTCATTTGATTTCTTTTTTTTCTTTTTAGTGGAATTGGATCACAGAATTGATTTCGAACTCAGAGAAGGACTTGTGGAGAGCCGCTATTGGTCAGCTGTCACGTCACATACTGCCTATTGGTCATCTTTGGATGTTGCCCTCTTCCTTTTAACCTTTATGTACAAACATGAGCACGATAATAATGCAAAACCCCATTTAGATCCAATTTGAACTCTTGAAGGATATTGATGGCCCAATACTGATTTTTTTTTTCTGTTAAAATATATGTGTCAAGATAATAGAGATTTCAGGTTTAAGTATATTTCAGTTTTGTTTAGAGCAAGAAATATTTGAATTTAAAAGCACTTTATTTTAAAAACATTTTTTCAGTCAAAAAGAAGTTATTTGCAGTTTTTATCATTTAATTATGAATCTGACAGAATCCCCTGCAGAGAGTCAAGCGAGACTTGGAAGTAAGGAACGTTTGGGTGAACTGCGAGGTTATAAATCACAATCTAATTTCTCCCAAATATAAAGACATGTAAATGGGTTGAATCTAATGTATTAACCAAAATATGTTATAAATCTAAAATGATCAGTATCTAGTGTATTCTACACAAGGTGATCTCATTGTTTCAGATTTCTATGAAAGCTTCCATTTCCACAATTCCTTTGAAAGGAGAGCATAACAGATTTAAATGTTTTGAATTTAACTTGTTTAGCAAAACTAATATTTGAACTATTGTATTTATAATTTATTACCTCTTACTAATTGCTTTATTTCAATGTATAAAACATTATTTTTTTAATGTTTCCTTTGAACAATTTAAGAACCACATTTACTTTTAGTGTTAAGACCCTTTTTGTTTTTTTCAGAACTTCACCTTTGTACTCTTCAGATGAATATACAGACACTGTGGCATACTTTATTTTTTTTCATTAAAAACTTGTAGTTTCACACACTAGTTGAATTATTTTGAAAAAATAGGACTTTTTATTGTGTCACATGTACCTCAGAGAAAGCGAAAGTTTTCTAAACACAGTAATCCATAATGAGTACATTTCATTAGCTCTATTGAAAATTTAGTAAACTTCTTTGGAATCAGGAGTATAACAACTATTTTAAATATATAAACATCTCTGTGCCAAACAACATATATAAAGGGATGGCGTGCCACTAATAGGTCTTATTTTAAAAGTGTTTAAGAAAATATAATTGAGACACGGCACACTACATCAGGATTCCAAGACATTAAAAGAGTTTTCCTCATCTGTAATTATTTCCACAGTGCTTTTCATCTAAGGAGCTCAAAGTGCTATAAGATTTAATAATCTATGTAGTATCTCCTTGAGGTAAGTAAATGAGTGTTATTCTCATGTTACATGTTAATTCACTAAGGCACCAAAACATTTTAAGTGCCTTGAATTAGATTACAGAGCAAATCGGAAGATCTCGGATTGAAGCCAGACCGTATACTTTTATATCAGTGACTAATTACTTGTTACCTCTTAGTAGTTTGCAAACAATAATAACAAGTTGCAATTCATAATTTGGAGAAGTGACTGTGAAACCAATATTCTACTCTGCTTGTCTTATACATTCTTGGGTCCTCAAACACAAAGGAAAAGTTACCTAGAAGGGATCAGTAGCCATCTCTGCCCCAACCAGTCCTCACTTCTGAGTGGCTTCCACTACGTTCCACTCAAGGTGCTGTCTTTGCTTATCATACAAGGAATTTTCTTAGCTTCCCAGTAATCGTCAGACTGGGTGCACAGGTGGCCAGTTGCACAGATCACCTGCTCCTCTCTGTATGAGGTAGTGGGATCTGTGGCTTGTAGGCTTCACTCAGCACCATCAGTCCTCTTCTGTTTTGTCCTTTCCCTGAATTTGCACAACATAAAACACTTCTTTTTAGTGTTTGAAAAAGATTCCAAGACTCCATGACCAAATGCGTGACCAAGAAACCCTTACTATAAAAGGCGTTTGATGAGATCTTAGCAAGGCTGAAGTAATCTCATTTGAATTTAGAGATTCCTGTGAACTCAGGTCATTTTCATACCGTTTATTTTGTAGGTCTAATTTAGTTCTCAGGAAAATTAAACTGGTATCTCATATGACTATTACTAAATGTACTTGAGCATACATTGCTGTGGGTAGTATGACACTCAGATACCTAAGAGTTTTAAGGAATTCATTCCTGACCACTAGAATGTGAAGAGCCCTTTTTACCTGAGAAGGAAGTCTATCATACCTTTTAATTAGACAAGTAAAAAGAAAATTACCGATATATTCCCATAGCTAGAAGAATATATCTGCTTCCCTTTTTTCATATTGAGAAAACAAAATCAAATTTAACCACATGCAATTTGAACTCTTGAAAAGAGCAACATTCAAAACCCCCTTTTCAAAGTGAGACGTTCTGGATTACTGGACAGTTGTTTTTTTTAGTTCATTCGTCAAGAGAAATGGCAGTTTTGATTCTACAATACTCTTCTTGTTTCCATGTCTCTGCATGTTATCATGGAATGTACTTGTATATACTCAAGTAATATACAGAGTATGTGTAATTCTGGCTTGATTTAGAAGCTAAATCAGTTACTGAGTAACATTTTGCAACTCTTCCAGCAAGTACTAAATTGGCCAAAAAGTTCTGTTTTTGATACCATTAAAATTTTATTCTCTATTTTGTGTACATGCTATCATGATTCCGAGTACTGGTCAGATCGTTCAGTTTTAATCCAACTAGGTTCCCAAGTTATTTAAGCTTAAAGTAAGGAGAATGTATTGAATTAAATCTTGCTTTATTTTTACTTTAAAATGAGACTTTGCTGAAGCCTTTTATTAGCTTATAACTTTACTTTCAGTAGTAATTATATTATAATCTGTTACTGTGTTTCAGAACATCATTACAAAATGCACTCAGTTTTCCAATAACTACTTCGTATGTGAATCAAACCTTAGAAATCTTAGGCTTTATTTCTTATATTACACCGCGTCTGCGAACCTTTGGGAATTCTCACACTGAACATGTTCTGCAGAAGCCCTCAGACAGTGACATATAAACATTCATCCCCATTCTGTTCCTCTCTGTATTTTTGTTGTGGGCTGAAGCATCCTGGTGTACAAGGCATTTATTTTAACACACCACAACCCAGCTTTGTGTTCCCCCAAAGAGCAGACACGAAAAGTGAAAGCAGTGCAGCGTCCCAGCCAGCACTGCCAGTCACTCCAGTGGAGCCAGACGGAGCCTGGAGATTCCGTCGTGAGGCCGATAGTAGAGAGAAGCTAATTGAGGTGCTTTCTGGTTAGTCAGGTTGGTTAGTATTTCTGTCTTTTCAGCCACCAATAACGTATGGGGAAAATTGAGAAGACTAAATTGGCTGCGTGTCTTACTGTTGTTCTTGAATAATCTGTGAACATGGAAATAGGGTAAAGAAGAAGCCTGATGCTAAAAAAAGGTCAGGACACCCGGCTGGTGTGGCTCAGTGGATTGAGCGTTGGCCTGCGAACCAAAGGGCCGCCAGTTTGATTCCCGGTCAGGGCACATGCCAGGGTTGCAGGCCAGGTACCCAGCCGGGGGCGCATGAGAGGGAACCACACATTGATGTTTCTCTCCCTCTGTCTCTCCCTTTCCCTCTATCAACAACAAAAAAAGTGTTGGGGAAAAAGGGGTCAGGGCAGAGCTAAAATGATGTGGCAGTCATTCACTGGAGCAAGAACTAGAATTTGACTAAATTTTATGAGTGTTGGCTAGTTGACTTCTGTCATGTTCAAATTGTCTCTTTCCTGGCTCTGCTGCCATCCCTGAGCCCAGCCTCTGCCAGGAATCGGATGGTACTCTGGCTGAATTTGAGATACATTAACTATTTTGGTGGTTAGGTATGGACAGTACATACAGTTTCCTAATGTTTTGTAGTAATTTACCTGCATGAAAAACTTGCTGTACCTACAAAAAACACATTTGGTCCCCACTGAACTCTTAACTGTTACCTCTAGGGTGGGTCTGGGGAACTCCCACACTATCTCCCTAATTTCTCCTTTTGCATTAGTCAAAGGGAAAAGGAAGTTGCCAAGGAAGTATGTATAGTTTTGAGCTTAAAGTAGATACAGAATGGCAGGATATAGAATTTCATCTCAAAGGTCTTATTTAGTAAACAGTGCTGTAATGGGAACAGCCTGGGTTATGTATGTCCTGTTTCATACTTCAGTGGATGTTTGTGGTAATTTTCAAAAAACCTTAAAATTTAAGTGTTTGTGCAAATTTAGAGGTTATCTAGTCCAATGTTTTATTTTCATGCAAGCATTTAAATAGCATGAAGGTCGTGAAAAAAAAGTAAAATGAGGGGACAGTATGTTAGGTTCAGCCCAAAGATTCAATGAAAGGCTACACAGCAGGAGAGGAAGAAACCGATGGAGTTTCTAAGGAAAAATGTCATTGACGGAATTCTGGAGCTGGAAGGGGTTTAGAGGTCACTTTCCAAGGCATGGTCTGCAGATGTTAACTGATGTCTCAGAAAATAAGTTCGGGAAATGCTCAATTTAAAAGATTCCTCCTTTACTGGAGGGCTTTGGGAGCCTTTGTTACACTAACTGCATGGTGCATCTGTCTGGTGCTGTGGGAGACGGAGGAGGGAGTTTTTCTAAACTTCTTTAACCAGGCTTTTTAAAAATTAGAACATACCTAGAGAAATGCTGGGTACACAGAATTCTTCATTTTACAGAGATTCGCCCCTTCATGTGATGACTTCATTTAACACAGGACTGCTCCCACCATTGAAAGTCACATGACTAGCCGAAGAGACACAATTCGAACCTAGTCCCGATTCCCACCTTATTGCCTATTTCTTTCCCCTGGCAGGTAAGGAACTTCTAAACAGCAGGAACTGCCTTTGTTTGATTTCTGTGCCCCCTCACCATCCCTTCCCGCAGCCCATTTGTAACCTGATGCTTCAGGTGCTGCAAACTCATAACAAGCTTGACTTCTCCAGTGGGTCTCCTTTGTTCCCAGGCCATCTTGAAAGAGCCCTACCTGGTCTGGACAGACTTCCTTTCATGTGTCAGATTCAAAATACCCAGGAAACATTTTGTTAGTTTCTCTGGTAGCAAACGCAAACTTGTTAGGGAAACAAGTTGCATGGTTTGAAATGTTTAATATTCCTTTCATTTCCAGTGTTTGTATGTAGCCTTTGATCAATTCATGGCAAGCTGGTCCCTTTTAAAACTCTTCCAACATAGGTTAACTAATAGAAAATTTAAATTTTGAGTAGTATACATTTTGGAGAATGGGAGAAAAGGTTTTACTGCTGCCAGGGGGTGTGTGTATGTGTTTTCTCTCCAAAAATAGTCTCTTGGCAAATAATTAGCATGAACTTTTCCTCTGCCTTTGTGTTTAAAGAAGGGTGGGAGTGTGCTTAGTATTGTCTTGTTACCTTATGGTTTTTCGTTTATACTAACAGGGTGCAACTTGCTTCCTCCCCACCCTGCAGTTGTCAGGATATGTTGGGAAGCTGTTCTTTAGGAAGATTGCGTCCGGCCTTCTGTGGGCGGAAGGTGAAAAACAAGTACATCAGTGCCTCACCTTTTGTACTTTCTCCTGGAAGCATCGGATGTATCTGCGAACATCGCCCGCGTCTTCTCTTGACTGCATGCACACCCACTTGCGCCGCCTCTGCTTCATCTTGGATTTCCCTGCGAGTGTTGCGTTAGGGAGGTGTAACCATTTTCTGGTTCCGAGGCTGTCGTAATACAAACTTGGCCAGTAAGAGCCCGGGAGATTTTTGCTGTTTGCTCTTTGGCGCGTTTCTCAGAAGCCCCTAGCACAATGACTGTCCTGAGCCCTTCAAGAAGTTGTTTTTTTTTCAGCCTCTGACCTTTCGGATTCTAACATTAGCGCTAGATGCTGTCAACAACTGCGGTAACGAGTACAAAAGTGGCCTTTTTCTTCCTTTCTCGTTACCTTTCATTTTTCAGTAGTCAAGGCAAGTTAATTTTCTCAGAATCTTCACTTCTACCGAAGGATTATCTCCGCAGTGATCAGTTTGGATAGGAAAGAAACGTAACTTTCATTTTAGAATTGTTCAGTTTTTATATTTCTCAATTGGAACTGAGTACATGCACGTCAAATAATTTTAAGGCAGTGAGAAGTAAATGTAGTTTTCGGGATTACACTATGTTTCTCTAGCTGAATTGATTCATTCGTTACCTCATTCACCAAAGGTAAGTAATTGTACCCCACAGTACACAACCTCAAAGAATAGGCTGTTCTAAGCATTCTTAGGAACGCAATCCTCCCAAAAAGGTCATGAAGAATGAAAGATACTAAATCTACCTGTTCGTGAGCTGTGGTCACCACACCACCTCCTTAGTAAGGAGGGTTGGTGGCCATGGGAGCACACTGGCTCCCTCGAGAACATCAGAGGATAAAGTACACATATAGGAAATGATAGGCACATTCTGGTCTTACTATGTGTAACCCATTCATAACTTCTCGGTCCAGGGTTCAAGAACTGACCATAGTCCTCAAGCTAATCTGAATGTAGGCTAACTAGTAAAAAGTCACGCCCAAGAACCTGTGCAGATTGAGGCTTCTACTACATTTTCATTTAACTTCCCATTCCCCCACCCTTTGGTTAGTGCCACGCTGACTGAAAAGGGGGATTTTTAGATGGGTGCAGTAAGAATCCAGAGATTTCAGTGCTAGACAACAGTCATTCCCCGAAATATTATTAGATTAGGAAATAAATGGCCAGGATGTCAGGACTACATGTAAAACTGAGGTGGGACAGCGTGTGGATGGGAGAAAGTAATGGCAGATGTGGGGAAGGACACAGTGCATGATCGTGGTAGTCTGACAGCTTGGACATTTCAGGAAAGTTAGCCCAGAAGCTGTTACTGACAAAGGGAATAGAATGTTGATCACAGCATTCCTTCCACTGAAGACCTTTGACAGCTGCGTTCATCATTGAAGGTTCCCCACAACCTAGTCCAACTTGACTCCTGCCTGATCTGCCAACTGCCTATCTTCAGTCAAATTTCTGTCACAGCAAACTGCATGCTATTCACCTAAGAATGCATGCATTTTAGTCACTGTAGCAGTTACCCATCTTTTTTGTCTGCCCAACAAACTATTTCTCCATTATTAGCTGGCCCTGAAATGCAGATAGTCTTCTATGACTATTAAATATAATCCGGCGGTACATGGTGTCATGAGAGCAGGGAGCCATCTGTGGCCAAACTGTCCTTCCTCCTGCAACATGGATTATGTCCATCTGCTGTGGGAGAGAAGGCAGTTCACACACATGGACAGGGCGAGAGTTCTGGGTAACTGAAGCAAATGCCACCCCTAGGTTTCCCAGTTACACTTTTATTAGCTTAAGCTATTTTTGAGGTGGGTTTCTGTGTCTGGGATCCAGAAGAGTTCAAATTAGTGATCATTTGACCAAATATAACCTCATATCCCTGGTGGAAATTCTTTTCTTTGAGAGCAGTGTCGTATGAAGCCTTTCTTCAATCCTCTGGTTGAAACTAATAACTGCTTGTGAGCTTCCTGTCCTAGTCCGTTCAGGCTGCTATAGCAAACACTTCTTTCAGTTCTGGAGGCTGGGAAGTCCGAGGCCATGGCACCAGCAAATTCGGTGTTTGGCAAGAGCCCACTGTCTTGCTGCCAGCAGCTGTCTTCTCACTGCAACCTTACGTAGCAGAAGGTTCAAGGGGTCTCTCTGGGGTCCCTTTTATAAGGACACTAATCCCATTCATGAGGACTCTACCTTCATGACCTAATCACCTCCAAACTATCACATTGGGGATTAGGTCTCAGCATCTGAATTGGGGGAGATATATTCAGTTTCCAGTGCCACCATTAACAATGTTAACCCCAGTAGTTGCACTGGATTCATTTTCGCTTGATTTGGGGCTTGATTACAGGTCTTGTTCTGACTCGCATGCAAGTGCTTTAAAGGTAAGGAGCGTGCCTTAATTATCATTGGACCTTCCACCGGGCATCACATTGTAGGTGCTTAAATTTATTGAGTTATGTATATCTGGACAGGTGCTATGATTCTAGGTGCTAGAAATGTTCATGAATTTAAAAATTCTTGCTTTCATGGAGTTTTCATTTTAATGGGAAAATTATGTGTCCAGAATTCAAGAGAGTTGCTGAATTGGGAGGAGCCTTGAGAAAAGGCAAACTCTGCCTGGAAGCAGACCCGACAAGCAAGAGCCCTTGTTTGTTTCACAACCAAAGACAGCAAAATTAAGAGAACACTTAGGATGCAGCAGAAGAGTGTGAAGTATACATCAGGATGAACTTGAAAATAGAACTCTGGTGTACTATTTTAAAAGACTAACTGTTGTGTCTGTACCAAATGAAAATGTCTAACTAGACATTTAGAATCGCAGGCACTTCCCAACCTGTGCCCCATTGCAACTCAGTTGCGATTTCCTACAGAGGTAAGAAATGCTGCCTTCTTGCCATAGGCTGTTCCCAAAAGAACATGCATTTCACGTATCTCTACCTTTGCGCTTGCTGTCCCCTCACCCTAGAATTTGCTCTATCCTCTCCCCCCGCAACTTTGAAACTCTGCTTACTTTGAAGTAAGTGATCACTGCATTCGTAATTGGTGGGCCAGGAAGGGGGGACCCCAGTGCTTTTCCACGTCCTTTCAGCTTGCAGGCTATTTTCTCTTTGCACCAGACAGAAATTTATGACGCGTCCTCTCTGCAACTGAAACATCATGGGAAGACACAGAAAAAGATGGGGTTTGTGGGAAGTGATAGTTGGTCAATTAATTTGCCTTTGTGAGAGACACTACGACGTTTTGTTTTATTTATAAAGAAAGGAATGTATTCTAAGTTTCAAGTAGCCATTAACTTTGGGTCCACATGTTTTTGGAGGCTGGAGATCACCAATTTGTACCTATATGTAAAAGGACCCCAAGATCTGTTCTTACACAAAACTTTTGCCTCTAATGGTTGACTGACCGCGTGCACTAAAGATGACTTGCAGGGAAAGAATATCACAGCACAGCACAGGGACTAGTCTGGAAGTCACACAGGTAGTGCGAGTGGAAAGTTACCTAGGCAACGGGAACAATAGGCATCTTGTTTGGGGACTGTCTGAGCCTACTCCTCAGGGTAATACCAAGTTGAAGGACATTTGTCTCCAACACCTCAAGTCCTGGGAATTTTCCTCAACAAGATACATGGTTGTAAAGAGTTGCTACAACAACCTATTTCAAAAGTTTCTCTGCTCATTTTCCCCCCTCTCCTCTAAAAAGATTTAAGGATACATCTATATATGTAGGGATGGAAGCTTACTAGCTTGCCAAACTCATTAAATTTTCAATCGTGTGGCTTTTATTAAAAACATTTACCAGTTTTCTGTCTGGCACTGTTCTAGATGCTTCAGATAATATGTTTTCTCATTTAATGTGGTAAATATTCTAGTTAGGCTTTCAATTTCAGCAAGGTAAACCAAGCAAGACACAAGTTTAGGTAAACAGACCCTGGTCACACAGCTGCAAGGTGATGGTGGAGCAGCCGAGCTGTGTGGGGTGCTTCAACCAGTGCTCTGTCACCTCCCCCAGCAGTGTGGGGAAGCTCTCTAGGTAGGCCTCAGGACCAGACTCCACGTAAATATCTCTAGGTAGGGGCCTGAGAATTGTCATTTAGTCAAAACTCTAGCTAATTCTCCTGCTGGTGGTCTCATGCTCAGGGAAATGACCACAGTGCTTGCAGAAATGAGCATATTTCATGAGGAGAATAAGCCAAAGTGATCACATCCTGCTTTGTCCCCTTCAGGGCTATGGGCAGGATGGCTGGTGTCTTGACAAGTGAGTTGCCCAATGAATGTGCTGGTAATCTTATCTGTGTTCCTTTCAGTAAGTACAAAGAACAGCTAAGCATTTGTACCCAGAAGCAAAGTAGTCCTGGGAATGGTCAATCCACATTCTCTAGGTTTAAGAAGGCTGAAAATAAACTACGTTGTAATCTGCCATAATCGCCCTGGAACCACAGTGTGAAGTTTTTTCCAGAATTCAGACTCTAAAGTCTTTCAGACAGTTGAATTAATGTATGTATATAAAGGTACTCAGGTTCTCAGCTGTACAGGTCCCCAGGGAAATGAAAAATTGTCATCAAGAGAAACTAGAATTCCCTTTAGTCTAAATCATTTTTTACATTTCTCTGAGGGGCTCGTCAGACTCGGGTTACACTCATTTGAGGCTTGGTGAGTCCTGTGGCCACAGGACATAGTAATACGGCAAATTTTAAGACTTGGGAGCACAGTCGTTTGTAAAAAGTATGCCTCATATGACTTGGTTGAGACAAAATTTTATTAATATAAGAACCATAAAATTTGTGTTATATTATTTGTCTAGACTTGAAAATGCTATATGCTTCATTTACTGTAACAGTTTTGTTACTCATTTTGTATCACCTTTCATTAATTTCTCATGTATAAATAGTTAATATTTATAGCTTAAGGTGTTGCCAGTATAGTGGGAATAAAAGGCAAGTGATATATGACACTGTCACCATTCTGTGTTCAGAGAGGTCTAATTTTATGATTTTGGCAACACTTAACGCTCAGATGAACCAGTGAGATCATTGAATCAAATAGCTGTCCCATCACAGCTCATCTTCATACTTTTATAGCTAGATTTTACAGCCTGATCTCTGCCTTGATAATTAAATGTTTCATCATTCATACTCCTTTAACTTCATTGCTTAAAACTTGCCTCACATTTTTGGTTTTAGCCTTTGTCCCACGTTTTGGTATGTCACTGAACAGGCTGAGCACTCAGTAAACTATGCTCTTCAGATTCTTGCATAACATTCTAGCTTAGAACACAGTGGTCTTTTGTTGCAGAGAAACCAGCTAAAGAATGTTCTCATTTATGTGGTAGCAAAAACCTCAGACGTTACCTATATCATACTGCTATATATTTTTAAAAAATATTTTACTTAAATAGGCTCTTAATTACACATGGCATTGAGGAGAATATTACTCATGGCATTGGGGAGAAAAGTGGTGACTAAAACAAAATTATGAAAATTTTGTTTTAGAAATGTAATTTGAAAATACACTCAGATGTATGTCAACACATGCATGTGTCCTAAGTAATTCACTAACTAATGCAGGCTTTTTCTCTGCTCTCCCATATTGACTGAACTAGGGTGATGGTAGGAAGTGCCCAGGTTGCTACAGATAGTCAACTGCTTATCAAGTCTTGGCTACCCTTTAGTGAGTGGCCATTTGTCAAGGGTGGCATAAAGATAGCTTTTAAATCCATTAGATACTTATTTAAAGACTTGGCTATCCTCCAGTTGTGTTTCCAGTGTGCCCAGGTATGTAACTCAGTGTTCACGACAGAACATTCTCAAGACATTCGCCTTCCATAATCAGTTCACAAATTGCCATTCCCGTCTGCACCCTGTGCCAAGGCTTCCGGGACACCAGTTCACTGGCAAACTGCAATATGTCTAAAAATTATAGTCCTAAAACCCTTGGACAAATGCCAGTGATCCCAGTGTCACATTCAGGAAGTCACTGGTCCAAGTACCATATTCAGCGAATTCCCAGGCATGATCAGACTTGCTAGAAAAAAACAGAAAGGAATCCTGGGAAATCGGCCAGGATCCTGGATGACATTGTCATTCAAGCCAACTCTGGTTTCAAAAGTTCTTTTGAGATTGTTACTCCATCTCAAAGTGCATTCAACAGTGCTTGGCCACAGGTCACGATGCAAGAAATACACTGCAGAATTGTGTTTGCATATTGCTAGCTTTTTGCTATAAGAAAATTTAATCCTTGGTTGAAAAGTTTGTTTTGTTTTTGATTTTACATACAATCTACTGATGAGGCATTTCCAAATAGATATAAAACTGGATTAGGACTTTTATCAACTATAATCAGTCTAATCCCTTATCTTCTATCTTCCCTGTTTCCAAAGATGCCATGAAGAATTAGTAAGAAGGCATTTTATTTAAGATGTTGTAATAAGAACAAGGAAGACATGGCTCAAAAGATATTGCCAAGCAGTGCTAAGCCTTTAATGATAGCCTTTAACAAGTGAGTAATAGCAACCCTAAATAATTTATTCATGTGATGTGATCTCAAAAAAATGCAACAGGATTTTTTTTGAAGCCAGAAAAGCTTTCTCAAATTCATATAGAAAAATACAGGAATAGCCAAGAAATTTCTTAGGGGAAAGAAGAGTAAGGGTGATTACACCTACTATAGAGTAAAACACAGCATAAAGCTGCTGTGATCAAAAAGTAACAGTGTATGAAGAGACAGAGACCAAGGGGATAAACTATGAAAAACCAGGAATGCATCGAATAGATAAATTTAGTATATGATGAAGATAACATGTTAAATCATTCACACTTGCTGTTAGCCAAAAGGCTGAGAAGCAATACATTTGAAATCATTCAGTGAGAAGAGTCTAAAATGAAAGTACAAGACAATACTTGTCACCTATAAGATTAACAAAGTTTGAAAAGCTTGATAACGTGCTCTGTTGGTCAAGGCAGTAGGACATAGATACTCTCAACTGTCTGCTAGTGGAAACACGAATAGTTACAACCCCTTCGGAGGGTGATTTGGCAACAGCTATCAAAATTGATATGCCCACACCCTTTAACTCAGCAGTTCTGTTTTATAAATTTATCCTTCAGATATTCTCGCATGCAAAATGACCTACATGTAAAGTAATTCATTGCAGAATTGGTGACAGCAAAAGATTATAAGCAATGTTAATTGCCCTTGTTTGGGAATAATTAAATAAATGATGTTGCTTCCATAAAGTGGAATGATGTGCAGCTTAAAGATTAAAAAAAAATTGAAGATAGGTACAGGTAGATAACAATCCTCAGGCCGTATGGTTGAGTGAAAAACTAAAATGCAGAACAGTATGTATAGAATGCAGAGTGTAGCAGGGTTGTCCAACTCTCGGCCCTCAGGCCCCATGCGGCCCAGGAGGGCTAGGAACTTGACCCAACACAAAATGGTAAATTTACTTAACACTTTTTTTTTTTCTCATCAGTTTTCATTAGTGATTGTGTATTCAATGTATGGCCCAAGACAACTCCTTCCACTGTGGCCCAGAGACACCAAAAGGCTGGATACCCCTGGTAGAGTCTCATGTATAGAATGTATGCTATTGTAGAGGGTAGAGGTAATATAAAACACCTCTGAAAGATAAACTAATCCTCGTGGTTTTCTTCGCAAATGAGAATTAGATAACTGAAGGACAGGAGTGGGGAGGCAGACTCACTTTTAGCTACACAGTCTTTTGCGGCTTTTGAATTTTCAATTGTATGCATGAGTTACCTCACCAAAAGTGTCTGTGTGTTTTTAAGAAACAAACAATACAACCCTGATTAATTTATATTCCACAGTCTAAATACTATGGAATGTAACTTCCTTTTTTGTTTGAGAGTATTGAGAAATATGACATTGGGAGATTGTAGAAGGTAAGAAATAGGGAAGAAGTGTCTTACCCAGGCATTCAAAGAAATAAAGGATCAGGATCTTAAAAAAGTAGGATGATTTAACTGTCCTAGTCTTCTGAAAGAACTTTAGTAACAGAATTATTGGTCCAGACATAGCTGCAAGCAATCTAATAACCTAAACAACCTTTCTTTTTAATATTAGCAAAGTTTTATTTCAACGTTTTTTCTGTTCGTAAATGACTGAAAAAGCCGGTATGCAAAGGTAACCCACTGTTGTCTAAAGGCAACGTCAAGGCCACTGAGAATGTGTCTCAGACAAGAGGATCTGCTCCAAATCTTCCCCAAGCTGGGTTGTAGGCAGCAGGAGAGGTGGGTTTGGGACAGGAGAATAAATAAACATTAGCTCTGTCTTGGCTCTGTCATCAGGGCTGGTGGCCCAGGACACTGAAGCGGTAGCTCTAACCACCGAGGTGACAATTCGAAACTCCCAAAGCTGCCAAATGCTGGGGCGCGTTGGGAAAATGTGGAGGCTTTGGGAGGGCCTGTGTGCCAGCCAGAGGGATCCTCAGCCTGCCCCTTCCTCCCTGGGCCCTGGGGTGGGGACAGCCTCTCACTCCTTGCAGGCACCTGTATGTAGTGTCAGGGGCTAAGACCCGGGCTGGCACTGAGGCAGGTAGCGAGGAGCGGCACGTGAAGGTCCCAAGGCGCCGGCAGGGGATTCCTTGGCGCCTACAGCCCTGCACTGCCCGTATTTTTTACGTTTATTTCCAGACCCTGGTCTACTCTGAGAGGGGTGGGGGGAATGCAGTACTGGTGTCTTTGGCCCAGTAGTGTGGTTGGTGTGGGGGGGGGGGAGGGACAGGACCTGGAGCCAGGCATCACTGGTTAGAGTCAGACAGGAACCTGCCCCAAAGGTGGCTGTGGTGGCCCACTGTAACAGTACCCTGTTCCCAAAGCGGTCCCCTTGGGGTCAGCTCAACAGGGTGGCCACCCAGCCATGGGCGGGTTAGACTGAGTCCCCGGCCATAGTGTGAGATGTGGGAGAAGTGACGTTAAAGATGGCAAGGAGGGGTGGGTGTGGACAGGGCACATGAGGATACTGGGCAGGTGGACTGGCGGCCAGAGCCCGGCTCTCAGAAGGAGAAGCAGCGCTCCTTGGGGTGGCCCACACGGTCCAGATTGGGCAGGCAGTCATGCTGGATCGTGGGCGGGGGTCCGCATGCGAGTGTCAGCCGCTCCTCCCCCGGAGGCGCCAGGTGGTCCCAGGTCATCTCCTCATTATCAAAGTCCTCGCTGTAGTCCCACACTTCTGGGGCTTTGTCCGCCGTGTACCAGAGTTTGAAGCACACAGAGTGTTCATTCCTCAGTTCCTCCAGCTCGGGCCGCAGCAAGTCGTCCTCAGTACATGGTGTGGTCATCTGGGTCCTTCATGATGACGCGAATCACCTGCGGCATCAGGGCGATATCTGTTCCTCCTGTGACATGCCGACACACTTGAGCGTCTTGGTGACCAGGTTGGATCTCGTCTAGGCGGATGGGAAACTTTCCTTTGCCCTAGGAGACCAGCAGCCCGTTCGGGCCTGGGAACTCAATGGTGCCTCCATACTTTTCAGGCGCTGAGACCTCTTCTCTCTGGTGGGAAACTTGGGGTGGGTGACCAGGTCCACGAAACCCCTGTCGTCATCACTGGAGACGGCCGTGTAAGGCCGAATGACTAGGCTTCCGTGGTTACAGCCCAGAGGCGGATATGCTGGGGCGATGGCAGGGCAAAGCAGAACCGCCAGGTGTCGTGGTTGACGGCCTCCTTGTCAGGGAGCTACAGCACGCACCTGATGCCCGGGCTCTCGAGGGTGATGCCCAGGGTGGAGCCCTGGGACAGCTTCGCGAGCAAGTTGTAAAGGAACAAGACTGGGGAGAGGACCACGTGGGCCAAAGTGCTTATCTGGGCCCCCGCGGTGGCCACGCTGCGCTCTTCCTGCCGCAGCCACCGCGGAGCCTAAATAACTTTAAAAATAGTAATGCTAGCCCAGGAATCCCAGCCTTTGACTGGTCAAAACATTATAGAAATAGTATTTAAATATGCTCAACAGGATTTAAATCGAGCACTTTCTCACAGACCTGGGAACTCCGTAATGAGTTTGTTGTTTTGTTTTACCTTTGAATTGTTTCTTTTATGTAGTAAATAATGTTAGACAAGGGGGGAAATGTACCCCGATGGCTATGAAACTTGCTTCTTTCTATGATGGAGAAGAAGCAACTTATGTAAGATCAAAACTGACTGTAGACACTTTGACCTTCTAAGGACAAGGAAATAAGTAATTCGTACCAGTGGAGGAGCATCTGCTCCCAGCTTCGCACAAAAGTCAAAAAGAAGTCTTTGCCAGTACTTCACCTTGCAGGCTGGAGATTCACACTCTCTCAGGGGAGCCATTGTTCTGGCAAAACACACTAATGAGTTTTGGGATATGCAAAGGCAGGGCTGGAAAAGATCAAAGGAGTCCTGTATGTAAAGAGAACTGAGCTGAGGCGCAGAGAGCCCTAGAGCCTAGGTAAATGTAAGGTAGGGAGATATGAAAATGGTCTCCAAGGGAAAAGGAAACCAAGCAACCTTCTGTAAAGTTTGCCCCCGCACACAGGTGCGTGTGTGAATGATCATTTAAGAGGAACAAGGGGAAAGGGCTGACATGCCTCTCTTGGGACAGAACAATGTAGGACAGTAACACCATGTGGTCAGGCAAAACAGTTGATAAATCAAATTAAGTCTCCAAATCCTGAGGTGATTGGAAAATGCCTAAATTACCCAAATTTCCCTGAGGAGGGATACAAGAGCTCAAACTAATATCCTTTGAATTTCTAAGAAGAAAGTATCCCACTGACATCTGGGTTATACATGCCCCTACTCAAGATCTGCATCATGAGATTATGAAATAGGCAATACATTTGTGTTTCAACAGCATTAAGCAGGCACCATAGGGAGCGCTTGGCATCCCCACCCTGAGGAAACTTTCAGAGGCTTAAGCTAACCCAGTCTCCAGTTCTTGGTCAGGATATCAGACTTCTTAGGACTTCTAATTCTCCTGAGAGTAAAAAAAACAAAAACAAAAACAAAAAAGTCTTGCATCCTCCAAAGAACTTAAATCTTCTCTCCAAAGAACTTTCTAAGTATTTAATCATTAAAACCTATGTTTTCTTTTCCTAGTACTTTTACAGTTTGTTTACATTTAAATCTGCTGATCCATTTCAAATTTATATTGGTATATAGGGTGAAGTATTTTTTCACATACTCAGTTAACTTCAAACTTTTTTTAATTGAATAATCAATCCTCCCTCTATTTAATTAAAATACCACTTTATCATGCTAAAATTACTCATGTATAAGTCTATTTCAGACGTTTTACAAAATATCTGACCAGTACGCTTAAAAAATATCAAAGACATGAAAAACAAAGAAAGATTAAGAAATTGTCACTGAAGAAGACTATATAGACATGGTGGCTGAATGCAGGGTGGAATCCTGGACAGAAAAAAAAAAAAGGACATCAGTGGGAAAAACTGGGCACCCCTGATAAAGTCAGTAGTTTAATTAATATTATTGTACAAGTATTAATTTCTTAATTTTAATAAATGCGGCATGGTAACGTAAAATGTTAACTTTAGCATTACTCTCCTTTTAAAAAAGATAAGGTTCTCAGTTATTACTTTGAGGGTTTTATTTTTTCCCAATAGGAACTTTAAAATCAGTTTTTCTACTTCTGAAAAATTTCTCTTGGTGCTTTCATTGACATTGTAAAATTTCTAGATTAATTGGGAGGCGGTAGACATCTTTATTGATATTGAAACCTCCTATCTAAGAAAAGAATGTGCTTTTCCGATCAAGTTTTGTTTTGTGTCCATTAGAGTTTTTTTAAGTTTTATTTGTATAGATTGTGAACATTATTTAATTTTATCCCAAAGTAGTTTATCTTTTTTGTGACCATTATATATGGTCCCTTTTACCCATTATGTTTTCTCAGTGGTTGTCATTTGTGTGTGTTAGGCTGACCCATTATAAAATTGCCATTTCTGTAAGTCAAAAAAAAACGTTAGTTAAACATTGGCAATTGTATAGCTTTACTAATAGGAATACTAATGGTTCTTTAATATTTACTTTGTTCATAATTACCTTAGTAATCTTACTTTTTCAAG
The DNA here is from genome assembly GCA_004026545.1 of Mormoops blainvillei. Taxonomy (NCBI): domain Eukaryota; kingdom Metazoa; phylum Chordata; class Mammalia; order Chiroptera; family Mormoopidae; genus Mormoops; species Mormoops blainvillei. The sequence continues at coordinate 355,365 of PVJD01000289.1, forward strand.
TGATTTTCTTGAGTTTTTCAGGTGTGTAATTATATTATTTATAAATAATGACTAACCTTAACTCTATCTTTAAAATCCAGTTTTTGTAGCTCTTATTGATTTTTGTTGTCTAATTGGGGGCTGTCACCTCCGGAACAATAGTGGTTGGTTATAACGGTGAAGGCGGCCTCCTAGCCTTTCCCCGTACGGCATCGGCTTCCTGCTTGTATCATATGCATATAGCACAGTTCCATCTATTTTATTAAGCATTTCACTCAAGAGTGGTTGAAATTTTCAAATTGTTTTCAGCATTTGTGGAGATAATCATTTGATTTTTCTCTTTTTAAACACTAATATGGTGAGGCATATAGACGTATCTCCTAAGATGGAATCATCTTTGAATTTCTTATATGAACCTTTGTAGGTGTGCTGTTCGTTTTGTGTGGTGTTGAATCTGCTCACTAATGCACTGTTTGGAGCCTGCGCATTCATATTCGTAAGTGCTTTTGGCCTGTGGTTTCTGTTTTGTGTTAACTTTGTTGAGTTTTTGTATCAGTTATAGACGGGCTTCATCAGGAAGCCCTGCGGGTTTTTCTTCTTCTCTACATGCTTTTAGATCATTTGCTGTCATCTGTTACTTAAAAGTTGGTAGAATTTACCAGTAAAATCATATGACTAGGGCATTATTTATTTGTTTTTGGTAGGGAGGTTGACAAATTTCCACAGTTTTCTCATAGTAATTGCTGTGTTTTGATTGTCCATCTCTTCTGGGGATGGCATTGGCAATTAATATTTTATTAGGAAGTCATCCACTTTGTGCATTAAATTTTTTTTATTTGCATCAAGCTGAGCAAAATCAGCTTTCAGAAGTCTTTTAATTTTCCCTATGTCTGTGGTTATTAATCCATTTCCACCCTATTTTTAGTATGTGTGCTTTCTCCATTAAAAATGGCTTAATTATTAATTTTGTTGGTTTTTTTATTTTTTTTAAATGGGCAGAATTAAATTTTAGTGAGGAGAAATGGAATGATACTCTTAATTATTTTTTTAAGGTAAATGTAATTATAAATTTAACTGTCTTGTGGTTTTTGATTTTGGAATTGTTGGCAATTCATTTTTGCAAAGCAACAAACCTAATATGACAATTAGAATAAAAAAGATGTGTTTTTATTGCCTTTATTTAAAATGGCCTTTCTCTCTCTCTCTTTCTTTCTTTCTTTCTTTTTCTTTTTATTGATAGACTGATTGATTGTAAAGAGAGAGGAAGGAAGAGAGAGAGAGAGAGAGAGATTTGTTGTTTCACTTATTTATGCATTCATTAACTGATTCTTTTATGTGTCCTGGCCGGAGATTGAACCCACAACCTTGAAGTATCAGGACGACACTCTAACCAACTGAACTACATGGCAGGGCTCTTTCCTTATCTCTTAATAAACCATTATACAATGAGTCAAGTTATAATATGAAGATTAAGGGAAAATACATCCCTAGCTTCTCCTCCTGCCAAAAAATTGCTTTATCTATTAATTTAATTCTTTAGTAACCTAGCAGGTATTCCTTGTTTGTGTGTGGTTTTGATATAATGATGAACCAGTTAGTTTTATTTCTCTTAATTCAGTTCAATCATCCAGTCTTTCGCTTTGTGCTTATGACTGTCCTGGGTGCCGGAGAGAGAAAACCCAATAACCCAGCTTCCCTCTCTCCACTGCTCCAGTTCCCACCTAAAGGTGCTCACGGCCTGTGTTATTGGTACAGATTGCTCTACTAGCCTCAATCAGACTTTGAAGAAATTTGTGTCACAAGACAGGACAGGGAGAAGGGGGGATGGCTTAACCCAGATTATTCGCCATAAGTAAAAACAAGGAACAAAAGTTAAGCTCGTTAATATGCATGCTCGGTAGTCAGAAAGATTCTCACAGCAGTATTATTTGTAGAAACCTTCCTGAGCCTGAATGAAGCTGTTGTGTGGCTCTCTAAATTCTGCTCGTGTTGAATTGCCAGATGGTATTTCCCAAGAAGAAGCCTTGGCCCTGCTCGTTCTGCCAACAAGCGTTGAAGGTGGAGAGGCCTCCATGTCTCTACTCCTCTCGGTTCCTGATGCTCGTGGACTCTGGAAATGACAGCGCCAGCTTCCATATGAGCTAGCAAAAGAGTTTAATTACCTTCAGAAGCTTTGATTTCTCCCAAATGCAAAATATCCTCAATTATTTTATTCCTTGCATTCCACATAGAAGTCGAAAGAAATATGCAAGTCATACATGGACAGATAAGATACATTTATCATCTCTTACTTGAAATAGCCAATTAAAAATAATCAACATTCTCCTCAGGGACATTCTGAGCATAGAAGTGGCCGTAGGTTTATTATGAAGTTGCAAGGAAAGAACAAGGTTTGGGGCTTATAACTTAGTTGAACACATTGGAAACCAGAAGACAAAGGAAGAATACAACAGTATACCTTTGGAATATTTTGGTAAATTTAGATCTTGTATTTTTTCTGTAATGGAAATGGTGAGTCATCTGGAGTCTCTGGTACAACTAGTTAGTTCGTTTATGAACACCTTGTGGGGAGAAGAGATCTACACCCTTAACAGCAAAGTGTTTTCTAGTCTAGTTGGGGATCATTCTACTAGTGATAGAAGTTAGTGTCCAAACAACACTCATTTCTCATCTTTGTCCCATCTGGAAAGCCTCAGCTCTCACTTTCTCTCACTTTTTGTAATACACACACGGAGCCAAGAACTTCTGTGTGGGACACTGTTCTATTTTTAAGGCCATTTTGCATCTGTCTTTGTACCATTACATTTTCATGAAATTATCTCAGTGCTAACATTGCTCCAGCTGTACACATTTTAATTTCTCCCTGTCTGGCATCAAAATAAACTCTTTAACCAGTTAAATATACCCTAGTTGTAGTTAACAAAAACAGGAGAATGAAGAAGTAGGCTGTGACCTGCTTTGTCCTACCCACTGCAGCTACGTTATTGACACCCATTACATCACAGTACACTAAGATTCCTAGGTCTTTTTCACATTGATTGTCAATATTCAGGTCTTCTCAGTTGAGTTTTGGATCCTGAACTCAGACATATTGTGTTGATACTTGTTAACCTTCTTGAGTGTAAATAACAGAAACCAGCTCTGGTTCCTTAAACAGAAACGGAATGTACTGGATGAATATCTGGTAGCTTCTCGAAGCAAAGGAAGGTGGGAATGGATCAGCTAGTACCCAAGGGAAGCAAGGTTCAGATGAATTGCTACCACAGGAAGAGGCTGCTCAGGACATGCCACACACCAGCAAGGCACTGCCCCACAACTGGCATCAGCACCCCTAGACACCTATCACCCCTGTGCTGGGTTTGCTGTCGTTGGATCTGTATCTTGTCCTTCCAGACTCTCCTCCCTGAGGAGCCACCCTGAAGAGTCACTAATTGACCTGAGCCCTATTGTCACCCCCTCAGGATATAAAATCCCAGGTGGGAGCATTTGATTGGCTATCTTAGGTCTCCTCCTGGCTCACGCTCTCAGGAGGGTAAACGGCCCTTTTTCACTCCATAGAGGATAGGCCTGCTTCCCTATTATTATGTTAGTGTTCCTCCCAAATATGAAATGCTTTGGATACAAGGGCAACTCAAACGATAAATACTATATGTAAAATTTCATTTTTTAAATTTAGACTTGTCACTTAAGAATAATATCTATCAAGTAATGATTCTATCATCCAGTTATATAGTTTTAAAATTTTTATTGATGAGAGAGAGAGAGAGAGAGAGAAACATCAATTTTGTAGTTCCACTCACTTATGCATTCATTGGTTGATTCTTATATGTGCCCTGACCTGGAATCAAACCCTTGGCATAGCAGGATGATGCTCTAACCCACTGAGCCACCTGGCCAGGGCCAGTTAAATAGTTTTCATTCCCAAGTTTCTGCTGCTACACACTTTCTAAGCTGGTGTTTCATGTTTCTCTAGACTCAGTCAGAGGACTGCACAGCATTGGGGCAGAAGAAAGCATTTTGACCAGACTTCCCTCTGGTTTGAGGACCACATATTAATCTTCAGGAAATGGCTGTCTGAGCAGCTATGTTTCTCCTAATCTTCTAATTAACCGGTACACACACCTCCATCCTGCCACTTACGTAACAGATATTAAGAAAGGATTTTTATCAGATGCCTTGCAAATACCTAGATACACTAGCTCTCTACCAGTAGCCTTGTCTACCAATCTATTAAACCTTTCAATTTTGCTAGTAAACAGGTTCTGTCCAGTAGCCACCGGAACTATAGAGATACTAATATTAGAGAATAAAAACTGAAAACATAAATTTTCTATTCTTCATGTCCCAAAGATAATGGAAATTAAAAGTAAACTATTGAACTCTGGGAAATAAATATCAACTTCATAATATTATTTTTATAATTTTTTATTTGTTTTTTGCTAGTCTCAACAGACCAGGTAAAATGAAAGAAGAAGGAAAGGGGATCTCCATGATCACATCGGAGAGTATGCTCCGGGGTAGTTTCATCTCACATGGCTTAGAAAGCCATTCTTGCAATTTTTCTGTAAGTTTGAAATTATTTACTATAAAAATTATCTTTAACATTTAAAAAGCAAAGGTTACCAGAGCAATACAGGTAAAAAAGGACACTTCAATGACCAATGAAATGAACACATTGCTTTTTTAAATAATAAAACAAATATTTATCACCAGATGCCATGAATTTCAATAACTAATTGCTGAAGGAAGGCAATTAAGCCATCCATGTTACTAATTATTTCATCCCAGCTTAAATCCCAGTTGTTAAATAATTCTAAGATCAAAAGTATTCCTTCCCCCCGCCACCCCCAAGAAGAGGGAGGATACAGTCTCCAATTGGATGAAAGAAAACTGGTACAAGATATTGACAAAATTTGAGAATAGCAGAGCCCGAATATTCTGATCACGTGTTGCCTCAGTGGATGTCAGTCTCCTCCACTCCCTGCCATCATCTCAGGGCACAGACAGAAAAGTGTGAAGACACAATATTTGCAGTCCTCAAAGTAGTGTGGTATAGAGAGGGGAACAGACTAGTTTCAGAAATGTATAGAGGAAAAGAATCCTGATTCCAAGTAAATAGAAAGTAGAAAATCCAAATAAAATGTGAACAGTATGAAAAAAAATTTCAGAGCAGTTTTACAAATGTGCTTGCTTTTTGTGTTTAGTATTTTCCAAAGAAAGGAAAAAACGCATAAAAATGATAAAGGGCTCAACTTAGAATAACCATAGAAACAAAGAAATTGCCCAAAAATGCTTTATACCACAAAATAATATTTTAAAAACATGAGTAAATTAACAGCTCAAATCCCCTGTGCTTAAAAAAGAAAAGTAAAAAACAGAATTAGCTGAAAGAAAATGAAGACAAAACAACATAGTTAAAAAACAAATAATGTAAAAACAGAGGGAAACAGTAAAAGGAGCTAAAACTTGTATTACTAACATAGAGCAAAGCTTTGAGTATATTCACAGTAAGTAAGTAAAAAAAACCCTAAGAGATTAGAGTAAGTAGAAAGAAGGAGGTAGGTAATGGAGACTAAAGATTACCTAATATAATCACAAATGGAGTCCCTGAAATATAAAACCCATCAAATTAAACAAAAATATTCAAGAGAATATCCCTGGAACAAAGAAGAGCAGGTCAGCAGAGTTAAAGAACACTGAAGTTCCGAAAACTTCAACGTGGGAGAACATCTAATACTGAACATATCTTGGCCTACCTATTGAAATTCAAAAGTAAAAAAAAGTCTAAAAAAGTCAAAAAGATTTTTTCAGGCATTGAGGCAAGCAATATTAAATTACCTATGGGGGATGGGCTGACCTGAGAATTTAGGGTCAGAAAACAGGAGCAATGCCCAAAGGAGTACACCCCAAGAATATCATCTCCGAATGTGTTGTCATTCTAGTATATAAGCAAAACAGACTTTCCCAAACACACAAGAATCAGGAAATGCGGCACCCATGAGCCTCTCTCAAAAAAAAAAAAAAACAACAAAAAACTACTTGGTGATATTCTGGCATTTAAGAGAATTAAAATAAGAAAAAAAGAAACACAGAAACCAGATAAAGGGCTTTTGGAGAACACCAAATCCATTTAAGTGTAGACCACTACAAACTGTTGGACTGTCACAAAAGAGAATGTTAATGCTACAAATTCATCAATATAAAAATAATAGTATAAAAGTTGGGGAGAGAAGAAATGAAGAGAATGTATCGGAATGTTATTATCCCCATCTTTCATAGAAGGGGTCAATCAACAAATGAATTAAAACACCCAGTTCAAAAAATGCATAATGACTTTCAAAATCTCTTCTTAAAAAGATCTTTTAGGAGCTAGTATTTCTTTTTTTATTTTTATTGTTTTTTATTGATGTTTAAGTATAGTTGTCTCCATTGCCCTCCCCCACCATTCCACCCTGTGCCACCCATTGCCACCTCCCACCCTCAATCCTACCCCCTTTGACTTTGTCCATGTTCCTTTATATATGTTCCTTGATGACCCTTCCTCTATTTTCCCCCATTATCCCTCTCTCCCGTCCCCTCTGGTTACTGTCAGTTTGTTCTTTATTTCAATGTCTCTGGTTATATTTTGCTTGCTTGTTTGTTTTGTTAATTAGGTTCCACTTACAGGTGAGATCATATGGTATCTGTCTTTCACGGCCTGGCTTATTTCACTTAGCATAATGCTCTCCAGATCCATCCATGCTGTTGCGAAGGGTAAGAGCTCCTTCTTTCTTTCTGCTGTGTAGTATTCCATTGTATAAATGTTCTATGGTTTTTTGATCCACTCGTTTACTGTTGGGCACTTAGGTTACTTCCAATTCTTGGCTATTGTAAATTGTGCTGCTATGAACATTGGGGTGCATTGGTTCTTTTGAACTGGTGTTTCAAGATTCTTAGGGTATAATCCCAGCAGTGGAATTGTTGGATCAAAAGGCAGATCCATTTTTAGTTTTCTGAGGAAATTCCATACTGTTTTCCACTGCCGCTGCACCAGCCTGCATTCCCACCAAGAATGTACTAGGGTTCCCTTTTCTCCACATCCTCGCCAGCACTTGTTGTTTGTTGATTTGGTTATGCTGGCCGTTCTGGCTCGTGTCAAGTGGTTTGGAGCTAGTATTTCTTATAAAGAAGAAGAAATATTGAAAATTGAGCACTTCTTTATATTTTACTTCAATTTTGTTTTCCATTAAATACAAGTTGTGTTCTTCTATGAAATTCAAGTGAAACTGAATTGAATAGTATTATTTGTTTGATACTAAAGGGGCCTTAACATAGATGAATATTAAATATTGTTGATCCTTTCCTTTAAAAATGTACATTTATTTAATCATGTTCATATCTACTAAGGCAGTGGTTCCAAATTATGCCTTACATGAGTATATACATTTGCCAAAACTTATCAAACTGTATTTTATTGTATATAAATTTATCTTGGTAAAATTTACTTAAAAGATTTTTTTTTTAATTATGTCCCACTGGTCCTGGCTGGTGTGGCTCAGTGGATTGAGTGTCGGCTTGAGAACCGAAAGGTCACTGGTTCAATTCCCAGTCCAGGCACATGATGGGGTTGCAGTCCAGGTCCCCAGCTGGGGGCATGTGGGAGGCAAACAATAAATGTGTCTCTCGTGCATCAATGCTTCTCTCTCTGTCTTTCTCCCTCCCTTCTCCTCTCTCTGAAAATAAATAAATAAAAACAAATTAAAAAATTGTTTTTGCCCTGTTGGAGTCTGCATAGAGGAACAGGAAAGAAAAGACGGTGAACGTGAGTGAGCAGGGCTTTTCGCTCCCGCAGTTCCTACCTATCTCTGTTTCATTAACCTGGGCAGTTTAGCATTTACGTCTTTTACGCAGAGTCTTCAATACAGGGTTCCAAAGCTTTAAGGAAGGAAAGAAAAAGAACAACTACTGTTTTAAAAGTTGATGTCAATTAGTCTGAATATAAACCTAAATTGTGTATGGCCTTAGGTGGCAAGGAGAAGGAATAAGCTAACAAAATAATTCCAGTGAATTAAAGGTTAACTCATATTGGAAACAACATTTCCGAATGAGACACACATTTCTGCTTTTCAGAGTAGCTTCAAGCCAGTCCTTCCTGGGCGGACAGATGGAGATGGTCTCCAGATGGCGCGCGGTGCTTCTAGATGTATGAATGGGCCTCGCTGGGGCTTGGACGACTCCCTGACTCAGCCTCCATGGCGTCCTCCAGCCCCGCTCAAGTTTCCAGCGGGCCCAAGCCAGGGAGCGGCTGGCTGGGGTCCTGGCGGCACAAAACCTTTTCGGTTTTCTTAACAATTTTTCCCCTCATCCTTGCAATGTTTTGGCAGCTGTGGGGCCTCTTTTTCAACTTGCTTTCAACTTGCCTAATGCTTCAAGCCACAGGGGAGACCCAAACCCTGCAGAACATCCCGGAATGCAAAGCATTTGCAATGAGTCACAGCTGCAGAGGTGCCAGCAAGGACTATTCCAGTCTTGGGGGGGGAACGAGGAAGGAGGGTCAGTGGCAGCAGCTGCAAAGCCTATGTCAAAGGCTGGACCCAGGAAAGGGTGGCATTGGCTGGAATGAGGATAGAAAAAAATGAGAAAAAAAAGCTGTTTGGGGACCACTCCTCTGAGGCACCCATCCCCACCTGCTTTGCATGGGGCCGTCAGCTCTTCTAGCCACATTCTCCAAATCTTAGACATGTTCACAGGAAAAACAAAGCAAAACAAAAACACCTCCTGGAATACAGAGGATTGCAAAGTGGTTCTTGGAAAATGATCCCTAGCCGTCCCCTAACCAACAATCATAAAGGGCTCAGCCCACTGAGCTTTCCAATGCTCTATTTTAAGATGCCCTTTAAAAATGCAGTGGGCGTTCTCTCCTTTTATGCCAACAGAGGGGGCATTCACTGCATCTTTCTTGCTGCCTGAAAGTACTCCTCCCTTTAAGTCCTGGAGAGGGCATTTGGTGTCAGAAACTTCTCTTTAGCTTTTTTATTAACCACGAATAGTGAATACGTTCATAATTTTCATCTTAAAATATTCAAAATTCTAGCCCTGGCCAGTGTGGCTCGGTTGGTTGGGCATCATTCTGTAAATTGAACGGGCATAGGTTCCATTCTAGGTCAGGGCACATGCCTCGGTTGCGGCTTCGGTCCCTCGTCAGGACTCACATGAGAGGCAAACAATTGACGGACTTTCCTCATATCCATGTTTGTCTCCCTCTATTTCTCCCTCCCTTCCCTCTCTCTAAAATCAATAAGCATGTCCTCAAGTGAGGATAAAAAAATAAAAAATAAAATAAAATAAAATATTTAAAAATCTAGAGAATTAGAAGTATATTTCCCCTTTCTGCCCACCCAGCCACATAGCTCCCCATCCTGGAAGCAAGCTGTTATCTGTTTCTTGTGTGTTTTTCCAGAAGTGTTCTTTGCATGTTCAAGCATGTCTGATGTATGTAAATTTTTGTACCAATAACATATATTACGCAATGTTCCATTCTTTGTTTTTAACAACCTTGGAAACTGTTTCATATCAGCATAAACAGAACTCCCTCATTTATTTGTTTGTTTTAACTCGATATTTAAACAGTACCCTGTTTATACTCAGGTTGGTTATTTCAGCCTCTCCCTGTTACAAACTGTGCTTCAGTGAATGTCTTTGAACATATATATATGTAGATATATTTGTAGGTAAAATTTCTAGAAATTGAATCGCTATAGCATATTTTGATATTTTGATAGGTATTTTATCAAATTGACCTCTACAGAGATTATACCAATTTATATACACACGCACGAGAGTGCCTGTTTCCCCATTCCTCAGCACTGGGTCATCCAACTTGTTTATCTTTGTCAATTGATAGGTTAAAAATGGTATCTTATTGTAATTTTAATTTGGTTTCTTTTTTTCTTTTTAATCCTTACCCAAGAACATGCTTATCGACTTTGGGGAGAAGGGAAGGGAGGGGGAAGAAAAAAGAAACATCGATGAGAGAGAGAAACATCTATTGGTTGCCTCTTGTGCATGCCCCACGGACTGAACCCACAACCGAAGTATGTGCCCTGACCAGGAATCGAACCTGTGACTTTGCAGTTTACTGGATGACACTCTAACCAACTGAGCCATACTCTCCAGGGCTAATTTGGTTTCTTCTTACTACAAGTGACACTGAGCACCTTTATCTGTGTTCGAGAGCCACTGGTATTTCCTGTTCTGTGAACTATCTTCTCTGACCTTTCTCTGCTGCATTGTTTATGCTGCTCCTGTTGGCAGGATTCAGTTTCTTGTCGGCTGTCAGATTGTGGGCCTCAACTCCTTGCTGGCCGGCTGCTGGGGGCCACTGTAAGTTCCTTGCCACCTGGTCCTCTACACAGAGTAGCTCACTTCATCAAAGCCAGCAAGGGAGAGGGTCAACAGAGTCCACTGGCCAGAGGAAAGTTACAACCTTATCCAATCTTAGTCAATGGACACAAATAACATTCTGTCATCTACGCCGTACTGCGCTGGTTAGAAGCAAGCCACAGGCCTCACTCACACTGAAGAGGAGGGGGTCCCACAGGGAGTGAATACAGGGAGATAAGGATTATTGGTGTCATCCATGAGTCTGTCCACCCTCCGTCCTCTGTGATTCAGGCCCCTCTCGCGTGTAAGATGCGCCTACCTCCTCTCAAGTTCTCCAGTAGTCCCCTCCCGTCACAGTATTACTCTGAAGCCCAGAATCTCATCGTCTAACTCGTGCCCAGCTGTGGCCGAGGCTCCTCAGGCAGGTCACCAAGCCCAACAACTGGAGAGCAGTTCCTCTCCGTCTGTGGACCTGTGAAACTAAGGTGATGAGTCCTCCGCCTTTCTGCCTAAAAAATACCGTGGCGGGACAGGCAAAGGAGAGCTGCGGGAGGCACTTCCGCTCAAAAAGGGGGAAAATGGGAGGCGGAAAGGAGTCACTGTCTGCCGTACTTCACAGGTGGGGATTCACTTAGAACTCTTATAGCTCAATAGCAACATTATTCTGTTTTATTTTTTCCTGCTGATTCATATGTATGAATATATAGATATTTCCTTCTTTATTATTCCTCTTTTAATCACCACCACCACCACCATCACGTTGTGCTTACTGAGTTCCAAGTACTTTACATATACTTACTTATTTAACCCTCACGACAGCCTGTGAGGGTAGGGACAATTATTATCTTCATCGTACATAAGAGCATAACGAAGTACAGACATTAAACAACTTTCCAAGAACATGCAGGCAGTACATGGCAGAAACAGGGATGAGGTCATTAGATGAGCATTCCTGGAAGAGCAATTTGGAGGAGGTCAGAGCGAAAGAGGAACTAAAGCAGTGTTCTCAGCTGGCAAAATTCTCCCCTGTTCCTTGTAACACAAAGGGGTGTGTGTGTGATGTTTTAGCCGTTTTTGCACCCCCGTCGGCAGCAATCAACAACTGTGGAGCTATTCACAATTCATAGGTAGTTTTCCTACCCTACTGCACTCACTGACGCTTCCTGCAAATATAGCAAGAGTGTGTGTGTCCACATTTAACCCCACCTCCCCGGCCACTTCTCAGTGCCCCCTGGGAACTCCCACAGCCAGCCTAATCATCCTGTTCCCATCGCTTCCAACAAGGGAGTGTTCAATTCTTTCCCCTGACTTGCCATGGGGAGCATTCGTCTGAAACCTCCCCTGCAGGTCCCTCCTGGTGTCTTCACCAGCCCCGGTTAACCTTCGCAGCATCTGGCAGCCCTTCTGCTTTATTGTGTTATACAATAGATCTGAGCTTGCAGCTGTCACTTTGGGTTGCCCGTTCGACATCCATTCTCCTTTTCCTCCTTCTTAACGATACCAGAACTTTGTCCAGGCCTCCAGCACCCCCACAGGCAGCCCAGGAGATTCAGGGAAACGCGGCCCCACCCCTCCATTCCCATTCAGAGAAGGTTCTCTAATTGATCCAGACCAATTCCAGTCATTTCTTGTCCCCCTTTAGCCAGTTTTCGGTTCAGTAACTGAGGTTCGAGCCGAACAGCAGGTAACAGTCCCTGTGGTGGCAGTTACCGATTCAGAGGTGGGCATGTGAGGCTGGCCCGTCAGGACTCCATTTGCTCTCACCTGGCGGGCATGAAAAAGAGTTGTGTAGCCACAGCTGCCAAGGACAACCACGTTAGGAACACCAGAGGAGCCAGGCTTCAGAGGAATCCGATGGACAACAGCAAAAAGAGGTAGGGAAGCTCTGGGAGATTCATGCTGTCGCTGACCCTGCCATATCTTGGAATTCCTATTGTATGAGTTACTACATTTCCTTATGAAGTAGCCTGAGTCAGACTTTCTGTTCCTGGCAGAGTCATGAACTCCCTAATGAGTACAGAATTAAAGATGCTGCCTCATTTGGTCAAAGATACGTCATATGTTTTTATTCTTTTAGCTTTCTTTGGTAACTTTTCCATTGGGCTGGTTACAACCACTTATTTTTCAGGACGTTCACACCTGACTAAGTAGTTCTAATTACTTTCAATGAAGTCTCCTAGTTCACCCAGGATCTTAAACTATCGAAAAGTATGGTTAGCTTCAAAACACAGAGCAACTGCATTGCCCGGGGAAGCTCAGCCTTGTAGGAATCGTCACACTCCGGGAAGCAAGGGCATCCCATGGCATCACGTTTGTACACATCTCCTTAAACCGCCCCCTGCCATATTTCTCTGTGTCAGTCATCCATCCCTGGGGGCGTCTGGGAAGCCTGAGGCAGGGATTGAGTTCTCCTTATCCAGCACCTCGGCACAGCACCTACGACTTAAGAATAAGGCATGAAATGTGCCAATGTTCATTTCCAAATCTCAGAGTAATTCTAAAGGTCCTTAGTGAGACCTAGGTATAAAACTGAACCAGAATGGCACCCTGCTTAAATAAGTGGGGGCCTGGATGGAGTGAAGACTTCTCTGAAGTTTCAAAACTCATTGCTATGGTGGAGGGCAGGAGGAAACGTGACATCGAGGTTTTTTATTTTCCCCCTCAATTACTCATTGTGTTATTTGTGCTAAATTGTTATGTGTTGATTCTAAGAGTTGAGGGGTCCTTATTCTTCTTCTTCTTCTGATGAAAAGTAAAGAGTTTTTACACTTCAGGTCCAGCATGGAGGACCGATTTAAGTGAGTCCAGAGAAGGTAAAGATAGAGACTGGCATTGGAATTAGGTATGTCCCCAAGACTGGGTGTCTAGGAAGGGGCAGCTTTTACAGGTTCTCTGGAAGTGACAAAAATGGGACCCCATTTGCACAATGTCTCAGATGGGGGACTGAAGGGATGCCTGAGTCTCTGGGGATGAATTCACCTATCAGCAGAGTGAACCACTCCAAAGAGCTACTGAATTGGCCCAAATGACATTGTCTGCATGGGTGACCCTGGAAGCCCTGCAGCCCCCTGCTGCAGCAGTGAACAAAAAGCGAAACCTCTACAAGGTCCAGAAAATCTGGCTTTATCTCTTCGTGCAGATTTTTGCATTTTAAGAGGTCCTCCCTTACATGTGGGTCACAAAAATCCATATACTCATACTTTCTATTAGCTTCATGATAGCTTTGCAAAGAGGTGCATTTGGAGCCAACATTTGTTTACGCAGTAGGTGGGGGATTCAGTTTTATTTTTCTCAATATAATAAGCCAGTTTTTTCCATCTAGTAAACAGTCCATCCTTTCCCACACTTACAATGGGGACAAGGTTCCCATTAACAAGGCCCTGTCTCTGAGCCATTATTCTGTTGCAATTGTCCATTTTGTCTGTTCTTGAATCAGCACCATAACGTTTGAATGAGCATGGCTTAGTAGTGTGTCTAAATATCTCCTCTTTGCCTTTCTTTTCCGAAGTAGACAGAGCTAAATCATGTTTCTCAAAAGACAACAAAAAAGCTGCCATTTTGATAGAGGTTGAATTTAATTTAAAGAGAATCTGCATTTTGATACTATTAAACCATTCTATTAATGAGCATGGAAAACCTCTCCATTTATTCAGATCTTCTTTTATGTCCTGTGATAGTTTACCTTTTTTTCCTTATAGAGCTCTAGTGTACTCTTTGTTAATAGTTTTTTTTGTTGCTACTATAAAAGATATCTTTATGTTTCTATTATCTATTTTCTACTTGCGTATTACTAGTGTAAAGGAATGAATGCTTTTGATTTTTGTCTCATCACTTATTTATACCGTAATGGTAACAAGTTCTATAGTTTCTTTTATTTATTTAATTTTTTTTGGTGGGGGGGTATTTTTTTCTCATTCGAGAGAGGGGAAGGGAAAGAGAAAGAGAGAGAGAGAGAGAGAGAGAGAGAGAGTGAGAGACACTGATGCGAGAAACACCAGTTGGGTGCTTCTGCATTCGCCACAACTCAGGTTCAAGGCTGCAGCCCAGGCATGTGCCCTGACTGGGAACTGAACTGGTGAACTTTCACTTTGTGGGACAACATCCAACAAACTGAGCCACACCAGCTGGGGCCATAGTTTCTTCACTGGTAGGAGATTTTAGTAGGTAGAAAGGGGGGGATAGATACGTGTGTGAGGATAAAAAGCTGAAAGGACAGAAAAGAGAGCCGCCAAGTGCTTTGGAATCCATTTTGTTACTTCATCTTTTCCCCTGAATTGTTATAGAATTATCCTAATTCTAGAAGACAGGCCAGGCCCTTTAGGAATGTGCCACTCTTTCCACCAGCAGGATCTATCTGGAGTCCAGTCACCTCTCAGCACTGTCAGCGCTGTCTCTGTAATCCAAGCTCTCTCCTCTAAACCAAGCCGTCACCTATGACAATAGCCTTCCAATTGGCCTCCCACACGCAACACTCCCCTGTGCTGTCTGTCCTATCATGTCTGTCCTTTTATCATGTCACTCCTCTCTCAAAACCCTGCACTCTGGGTCCCCCCCATCATTCAGGTTAGCAGCCAAGGTCTTTACTGTTGCCCTCGGCTCTCTGTGAGCTGGTCCCGCACTTGCTCTCTGACATCATCACTTCCCAGCACTCTCCTGCTCGCGTTGTTCCAGCCGCAGTGAGCCCCTTGCTCTTCCTCCAACTTGGCAAGCAGCTGCAATCTCAGGGCCTAAATAAATTATATATTGCTGCATAACAAATTATCCCAACACTTAGCAGCTTAAAATAACAGAGCTAAATTATTTCTCACAGTTTTTGAGAGTCAGAAAGCTGAGAGTGGCTTAGCTGGTGGTCCTGACTCAAGGTCTCTGATGAGGTCGCAGTCCAGCTTGCGGCCGTGGCTTTTGCCTCATCTGAAGGCCCAGCTTGGGGGTCGGGGTGGCCCACTGCTAAGCTCACCCACGAGGTTGTTGGCAAGCCTCAGGTCCTCACGGATTTTTGGACTGAGTATCTCATTTCCTCCCTGGCTGCTGGCCAGACACCACTCTGGGTTTCTTGCCACATGGGCCTCTCTGTAGAACACAGAGCCGCTCTCCTGGCAGCCAGCTTCCCCCAGGGAAAGCGATCTGAGAGGGAAATGAGCACCCAGAATGGAAGCTGTAATCTTTTTAAAACCTAACCTCAAGTAACATACCATCGGCTCTGCTCTATTCTGTTTATTTCCAATTCAGCCCACACTCAAAGGCAAGAAAGTGAAGCTCCACTTCTTGAAGAGTATCAAGCATTCGTGGACATATTTTTTATAACGATTGCAAGACCTCCGCACTTGTTCCCCCGCACTTGTTGCGTGGCCTGCTGTGTGGCTGGCTCCTTCTCTCATTCAGGTCTCTGCTCATCAGAGGTGATTCTTGTGACTTTCTTGTCTAAAGCAAAATCGTTCTCTATCCCCCCTCCGTTTTCTTTTTGTTGTTGTTGTTGTTTTTTGTAGCCCTTATCATCTGATGTATTAGGTTTTATTTATTTATAATTTGTCTTCCCACTAGAACATTAGCATATTAAGGGTATGCTTCATTTTACTTACTGCTCAATGCCCAGCACCCTAGAATTATGACTGGCATATAGTAAACACTCAATACATTCTCGTAGGGAGAGAGGAGGAAGCAGGGAGAAGGGGATCCCGGAGGAGGGCCTACATCTTCGGCGTCTACCAGATGGAGACCTGGTTCATGTCTAGAGCAAACTAGCCATCTGCCATCCCCTTGGATATCTGTAGGAATTCCGAGGGCCAGATGGCAGGTCAGGGAGAAACCTGCGGCTTTTCTACACATGGGGCTTTGCAGTTGGTTGAACTGTGCCCCGCAAAAAAATGTGTCCAGGTCCTAATCCCCGGTACCTGTGAATGTGACCGTACTTAAAAATAAGGTCCTTACAGATGCAGTTAAGGATCCCAAGATGAGATCATCTGGAATTGAGGATGAACCCTAGATGCAATGACAGATGTCCTTATAAGAGCAGAGGGAGATTTGAAACACAGAGACATATAGAGAAAAGAAGACCAACTGAAGACAGAAGCAGAAATTATATTTACACGTCCCCTTGATCCTTCAGAGGGAGTGGGGCCCTGCCAGCACCTTGATTCCAGACTCCTGGCCTCCAGAACCATGAGAGAATAAAATTCTGTTGTTTCAGGCCACCCAGTTTGTGGTCATTCGTTACAGCAGCCCAAGGAAACTAGTCCAGGATTGAAGCATTTCTCTGAGACCCTGTCCCTTGGGCACCTGATTGTAAGCAATTAAGAAGAATCAGTTCCACGACTCACATAAAAATTAATGACTTGGATCGTTTTTTATGATCCTACATGCCAAATAAAAACTCTTTAACATGATACTGCTAACTCTACATGTAACTTTTTAAGAACAACTTTCTTACATATACTTAGAATTCTCTCTAAATTCAGGATATACATAAATATATATTCACTTCTTTGGGTGACAGGCACTAGAATGGAGGAACGAAGGTGAGAGGGAGACATTTCGAAGTATGTACCCTTTTGTGCTATTTGAATTTTTCCTTGTGCCTTTCTTTTCTTAAACATATGTGAACACACAATGAAGAAAAAAAAATAACGTCATTCCTGTTACTTCTATAACTGTGATGTAGTTACCACAGAGTTACACAAAAGTATCTTCTAGCCAAAAAGTCTTAATCAAAATCAAACATCTATCAAACTATTAATTGGTTTATATAAAAAGCAGTGATAGAAGCAGAGAGCAGAGCGGTGGTTAACAGGGGCTTTGGGGAGGGGTGGGGACGTCGGTAGCCAGAGGGGTGCATTGTTTCAGTTATGCAAGCTGACTGAGTCCCGGACATGTAATCTAAGAGTAGCACATTACAGTCAATAATACTGCTGCACTATGTATTTCAAAACTATAAGAAAATAGATCTGATGTTCAGTTGTTCTTATGATGAAAAAAGAAAGAGGAAGAAAACTTTTAGACTCAATGGTTACGTTTATGGCATTGTTTATGACATTTTTATAAGTTTTCCTTACCTCCCAACTCATCAAAATGTATTCATTGGATGTGTACGGCTTTTTTGGTATGTTAATCATACCTCGATTTTAAAATATTTTTTAAAAAGAACAGTGATATTACTAATAACATTTTGGCGAACAGTGAGATTTGGTGACTTGCTCTGTTGATACTATCTAAAACTTGTTTGCAGATCAAATTTGTCTTCCTCTACTTGTTTAATTTCTTTGTTATAACTTTGTTTGCATTGTTAGGCTATGTTGGCACCTTCCTTAATACGGCTCAATGGTTGTTACAGCTAGATTATCTAAAAAAAAGAAAAAAAGAAAAAAGATAGTGACTCCAGAACACAGGTTGTTTTCAATTATGTTTTTTCCCCAAATAGAAAGCTGAAACAGGTATACGTGTGAATGCTAAGTTTAAGGTTAACAATTATGATATCAGTCGATATGTATTTTTAGAGACCCACAATAAAGCTCCACTCATTGATATCCATTTATTCTTTCTTTTATTTAAATGTATTGCCTACATGTGCGTTGGAGACTAAGGATAAAAGCAACAAAGCAGGGAATCTGCTTTCAAGATGGGACAGGCTTGTAACTGAGTATGTGTGATTCACTGCGATGGGCCAGCCTCCCTTGCAGATGGGAATGGCCCCGTGACTGAGTCCTAGCCTTCAATGAACTGAAGTGGTGTGTGCCACTGCCGGGCCTGGCCCATTAAAACGTCCCATGCCTGGTCCTTCTTGCTCTTTGTCCTTCGCAGCAGGCTGGAATGCAGATGACCCCCAGGGCAACCTTGGAAGCCACCAGGTGAAAACAGCAGAACCCCCATCAGCTTCAATGCCCAGCTAACCCCACAAGGAGCGATCCCGCTGACCTGTACGGTTTACCTATTACTGTAACGTGAATGAGAAACAAACTCCAAGGCACTTGAGCCATTTTGCATTTTAGAGTCACTTTGTTACAGTAGTTAGCCCTTTCTAACTCATACACTTTTTCTTAGCAAAATTATTCTCTTACTGTTTTGAAAGAGGGAGGAGACACACAAGAGAGAAGGAGTCGAGGAAAGTTTAATGGTAATGTTGGTGCTGGGTATCTGTCGTTTGCGCCATCCTTCTGTACTCCGCTTTCAGCCCCTGAAGACTGACCTACATTCAGGGCCTCTTAGCCTGCTGAGTGCCTGGGAGGGACGAGGGAGGGAGCAGAAGGAAGGTCAGGATGTTTCTTGTGCTGATTCACTCCCTGTGAGGTTCCAGCAGAAGTTCACTGTTCCCCTCAGTCTGTTTTCTGTTACTGCCTTACTCTCGGATTCAAGTAGCGGTTCCCTGCCCCTGTCCATGTGGGCCTTGCCTTAGCCAGACCAGTTTAGTCAGCTCGGGCTGCCATAACTAAACATCGTAGACAGGGTAGCCTAACCAAACTTATTACGGTTCCAGAGGCTGGGAAGTCCAAGATCGGGGTGCCAGCATGCTTGGCTTCCAGTGCGAGTCCTCTTCCTGGCTTGCAGATGGCTGCCTTGCCCTGTCTTCACATTGGGTGGGGGGAGGGAAGGAGGGAGGGAAGGGGTGGAGAGAGAGAGACAGTGTGCAAGCGAGCTCTTATCCCATCTCATAAGAGCACTAATCCCACCATGAGGACCCTGCATGAACGCATCTAAACCTAACTACCTCCCAAAGGCCCCACCTCCTAATACCATTACGTTAGGGATTAGGACTTCACATCTGAATTTGATGGGATGCAAACATTCAGTCCATAACTGGCCCAGGTGTGTGCTGTCAGCCAGACTGATAGGAGAGCCAGGTTATTACGGAATTCTTTGCAGTGCCTCTACACCCACACTTTGTAAATAAACCCTCCTCTAATCATCCTACTTTGAGTGTGCCATCTGTTTGCTATTAACACTCCGAATAAGATAATATTGCTTTATCTCCACTCTCAAATATTGGGCCTATATTAAGGCAGTACATTTTAAGGCAATCAATAACAATCACAAGCAATGATTTACAGGCAAAGTATTACATCTCTCTCTTCAGTGGTGTCTTGAATTTCTTGGTGTCTCCAGGTTCCCCTGTCTCCACAACCCAAACCTAGTATGTAAATTCCCCCTTAGCCTTTAGGTCAGAATTCAAGTGCTTAGACTGGCATTCAAGGCCCTTCATAATTTGGTCTCTCTCTCCTCTCCAGCATTAACATTGCCTTTTCCTCCCCCACGCCTACCACACCCCCTACAAGCCAGGAGAATCTTGGCTCTGATTCCACACACCACACACCCTCCCCCTGCATAGAGCTGGAGGAAGCTAGGAGCACGGCCCCTTGCCCTCCCTTCTCTCCTCTACGAGAGCTGGGGACATCATCCCATCCTCGTGAAATGAAAGGATAACTCATAGCCCATGCCTTCGACATGTTCGACTCACCACGAATTCCCAATGAGTGGTACCTAAATTACTTAAGTTTTACTACTATGCACATTTAACCTTTTTTTAATTTAGTTTTTTGACTAGGTAATACACGTTCATGGTTCAAAACTAAAATGTATACAAAGTTCCATTGTGAACTTGTTTCCCCCCACCCAACCCATGTCTCCATTAACCCAATTCCTACCCCTGGCATGTAACCACTCTTCTTAGCATATACTTAGTTCCAGAATTGCTTAATGCACCTTAAAGTAAATTGCAAATATGCATTCTTAGAGTTCTCCCTTCTTTGGCAAAGCATGACATACTTTTTCAAACTTTATTTTTTACTCAATATGTTTCACAATCTTTCCTTCCCTGTTTATAACTCGCCTCCCCATTCCTTAGTACATCGGCGCAGTGTTCCAGCATCCAGCGGGGGCATCTTTATTTCTTTAACCAAACCTTTATTGATAGACATTTGAGTAGCTTCTAATCTTTTTTGCAAATAATTCATACCATAATGCACACTTAATCTTGATATAATGTTATATGATTCAGTGTGTAATTCTATTAACATTTTGAGTTTATACTTTATTTCAAAAAACTTTTAATCTGAGGACCAATCAACACAGGACATTTACTAAAGGATAAATTAAGGTTAAGCCATAGATCAATGATCTGAAAAAGTTATTTAATTTTATGAGTTCATTTCTGGGCATTTATCCATAAGAATGTTGGACGATATAGCAAAGTATGAGTTCATTTCAATGGAGCAGGCAGCATATGTGTAAACTTCGCAGTCCCTGCCAAGGTCATTTGGACAAAGCAGCATTCCCGGATTCCTCATGGGAAAAGGCTCAATCATTTTGGTACTTTTGATGATCAGTTATGCTTCTAATATTATTTTCGATGCTGACACATCGTATGCAGCGGAGGTTTACAAAAGGGGAAGGGCTCGGTGTGAGTATCCACACGCAGGGCACCGCGAGCCTTTTGAGGAAGGCTTTATGCACCAGTGTCAAGACCCTGCTCATCCCAGAGCCTGAGAGTTCAGTCGGGGGTTCCTTGTCTGCTCTCCAGTACGGAACCGACACCTGTGGGGTTCTGTGTGTTTACCCTGCACGTACCTGCTGCCGTAGAGGCTGGTGCTCTGTTGGGCTAAAGGGGAATTGCGCCTGGCTGCCCACTTCTTTCTGGCTGGTTTGCGGGGCTGCCTAGTGAGAAGAGCCCTCAGGCGGGGCGCACGCTACATCTGCTAGAGGGTACTGATGGGTTGGAAAGGACCAATAAAATACAGGTAGAATTTACTGAAAACGTGTAAGGGCTCATTTCCTCAGAGGGATCTTGAGAAGCTGCTTCTCAGTCTAAACAACGTCTGGGATCACGACCAAACCTGTAAGACCAGATGCATCTGCCTTCAGGAAAAGCTGGAGCTCCAGGCCCGCTGAGGCAGAGCCACGGAGGACGCTCGGGGGGCCACTGCCTAACCTTGTCTGCGGTGCCTGGAGCCCCGAAGTCATCTCAAGCAGTGAGATGCTCTCCTATATCTCCCTACATGATTACTTTATACTTCCCAAATAAAAATCTTGTTCTGATTTAAGAAAATAAACCCAAAGAATGAAGTGTAAAATTAAGAGATCCAAATTAGAGGAAACTAACTATTGCTGAAGAATAAAAGTTTATGAATAATTTTCACAAGCCTTGGCTTTATTTGGAACTTTAGACTTCCTGACCCTTTTTGAGTTTCTGGTGTTGGTATTATATCTATGTGGCGAATTTCTGGAACACTCTCCAATTAACTCTCACCACCTATTCCCATCTCACCAGCCATCAGTTTGGAAACCCTAAATTGCATGAACAACTCTATTACATGTCTGATATTTAATAGGTAAAAAATTTGAATCATATTGCAGTCTCTGTATTTGTTTATTTCCTGCCACAGGTTTTCAGTGAGCGCTTACATGAGACGGGCCTGGTTCCAATCAGTTGGGACACACCTGTTGGCTGCTCTCCCTTTTCTTTTTTCTCCTCCTTCAGTTTTCCCAGACATCTCCTTGACCTTCCCCCAACACACACACATACACACACACACAGCTGCCTTTGTAAACCTCCTGACTGAAACCTCATGCAATTAAGTGATTAATTAAAATTTTATATTGTAACAATATTTTTATGTTTCAGCTACCCATTGCTGTGTAACAAATAGCCTCCAAATTTAGTGGTTAACCCAACAGCCATTTTATTTCCTCATGATTCTGTGGATCAGGAATTTGGGCTGGGTTCCACTATGTGGTCCTTCTGCTTCATATGACATAGGTTATGCTCACACATGGGGTTACATTCAGCTGTGAGTTTGGCCAGGGCTGGAGGGTCCAAGATGTCTTCGAGGGTCTCTCCTCTGGTCTCTCCTGACAGAGTGGTGGGACTTCTTCTTAGATGGAGACCCAGCCTTGGAAATTACTCACTATTTTTTCACATTTTATTGGTCAAAACAGGTCATAGAGCCGGTGCAAATTCCAGTGGAGAGGAAGCATCTCCACCTCTTGTTGAAGGAGTGGCAAGGTCACAATGCAAAAAAGCATGAGGATAGGAGATATCACTACAACCATCTTTGGGAATATGAGCTACCACACTGTATAGACCTGTTTTGTGTTAGCTGGGAATCCACTATAAATCCCCGTCCTAAGCATTTGTAATAAATATAGTATTAGTTTCTCTCTGTATGTCTGTCTTCATTTTACTAACCAGTACTTTAGCTGATGAAGGATGTGTTGAATTATAATCCTAAATTCCATGAGTATCAGTGAGTATTTTCAGTTCCGAAGTACAAGAAGCAATTCAGTTTACCAAGTAGTTTACAAAAGAAAGGAAGGTTTGAGAACTAGACTCAGGACAAGAGACAGAACCTAAGGAAGGCTGAGTGGGAAGACATAGCCATGGTAACACCGCAAGGACACTCTGGGCAGGGCGCTGTTGCTGGTACCGCACAGTGGGCATGCGGCCACGGGGCTCCCAGTACTACAATGCCAGTGTCTGAGGTTTTGAGTCTTTCCCCTGTGGTCCAAGTCTTGAGTAGGAACAACTAATTATCAAGCATATTTGTTCCCTCTTTAACCAGGAAGTGGGGAAAGAGCCCTTTCCACTTCCAAGGTCAGGGCTTGGGGTGTTCTGCCTCCTACATAGACTTACATGATGGAGCATCCCCCACAATGAGCTAGCCAGCACGGAACAGCCAGTAGTCATTGCTGAAAACAGTACATTGTCCTGATCTGGCCCCGGCTTCCTCTCTGACCTCAACTCCTGCCCACTCCACTGAAGAAGCAATGCAAAATATCGAGTGTCCTTCTGCCTCAGAGCCTTTGCACACGCTCTGTTCACATCCGAAATGCTCTTCCCCAATATCTTCATGACTGTCTCTCTAACCTTACTTAAGTCTTTGCACAAACATCACCTTGTCGTGAGGCCTTCCAAAAGGCATTCTATCTAAAATTGAAACTCCTTACCACACACCTTTTATCATCCTTCCTGATTTCTTTCTCAGCTCTTAGTGTTACCTAACCTACCATATGTATATATTTTTTCTTCTCCATCTAAAATGTAGGCTCCACAGGACAAGGATTTTAGTCTGTTCTGTTCAGTATTGGATCCCTATCATTTAGAACATTGCCTGGAAAATAGTAAGTGTCCAATAAATATGTCTTTTGTAAATGAATGTAGAGCCAGTATGTACATGATCCCTTTGAAACACATTTGTTATCCTATTGACGGTGCTGCTCCTTAGAGTTTAATCTTCCTACCAATATATCTGCCTACAAAATGTTTTTCTCATTTTAAATTGTTATACAAGACAAAATGAAAAATTTTGATAAGTTAAAAAATTGTTTAATTTATTGCTCCCTTCCCTTCAACTAGACTTAACCCTCTGCCTGGAAGGAAATTAGATGAGTCAGACAAGGATCATTTATTAGGAAACTGTACCTTACGCTTTGTTCTCTCCTCAGCATTTCTAAATTGATATTTTGCTGATTTATTGCACTACTTTTCAGGGTACGGCTGCAAGCTTAATACTTTTCAAGGGCATCCCTTTCATCCTTCCTTCAAAAAGACGTTAAGTTGGCCTTTGTCCAGTTTTCAGGAAGGACTTAGTCCTCTGGAGCTGCCACGAGCAAAGCAGCACCACAGTGACCTTAGCTAATTCATGACATGTCCCAGAGGGCAAAACATCAGAACCCATAGATTTGAATACATTGATAGTGTTTAAATCAGTGCGACAAAAATGTTTACTGAGCCTCTACTGAGTACACAGCCTGTACTGGTTCTTCCCTTTCTGGGGTCTAACGTCCAGTCTTCTCATTGACGGGTGTGACGTGATGGAGGAGTTAATCAGCCTCTGCGTTTTGCACTGTTTGGGCGAACAGGAGGCAGAAGGGAGAGGATCCAGCCGGCTTTAACAAGCCCTTTGTGACATCTCACATTTACGTCCCTGGCAGGGGGCCCAATCTCAGTAGCTCTGTTTCGGATGATCGTATGTTTCCCTGTTTGTATAACTAGTGAAGACAATCCCTTCATTCATTCATTCATTCATGAAACCCATATTTATTAAGACCCTATTCTGCACCAGGCATTGTGGTTATAACAGTGAACAGAAACACAGTTCCAGCTCTCAGGAAGCTTATGACTAATTGTACCACCTATTTTTACAATTCTTGTTTTAATGACTACAAATATATATATAAGAAAGTGCTGATGGAACCCCGGTCAGTGTGGCTCAGTTGGTTGGGCATCAGCATGTGAACCAAAAGGCCACTGGTTCAAATCCCAGTCAGAGCACATGCCTGGGTTGGAGGTTTGGTGTCCTGGGGCACATGCGGAAGGCAATCAATTGATGTTTCTCTCACACATCAGTGTTTCTTACCCTCTCTTTCTCTCTCTCTTCCCTTCTCTCTAAAAATAAGTAAAATCTTTAAAAATATATTGTATTTTATTTTTTAAGGTTTTATTTATTTATTTTTAGAGAGAAGGGAAGGGAGGGAGAAAAAGAGGGAGAGAAACGTCAATGTGCAGTTGCCTCTCACATGCCCCTTACTGGGGACCTGGCCAACAACCCAGGCATGTGCCCTGACTGGGAAGAGAACCAGTGACCCTTTGGTTCACAGGCCAATGCTCAGTCCACTGAGCCACGCCAGCTAAGTCTATTTTTTATTTTAGAGAGAGAAAGAGAGGGCAAGAAACATCGATGTGTGAGAGAAACATCAGTTGGTTGCCTCTCACACGCCCCCTAACTGGGTATGGGAGCTGGTCCAAACCCCAGGCATGTGCCTTGACCAGGAATGGAATCAGTGACCTTTCAGTTCACAGGTCAACACTCAATCCGCTGAGCCGCACCAACCAGGGCTAAAATATATATATTTTTAATGTTTTTTTGAAGCGTTGATGGCTGACACCTCTACTTACCCCCAAAGCCACAAAGCCTGGGGCCAAAAATGAACAAAAACAAGAAAAGGGGGCTGAGTCAAATTCTTATTCATTTCCCTAGCAAGTGTCATCCAAACGTATTAAGAAGGGATGAGCAGGTGTCCTTCCGCTTGCCCTCTCACTCCAGGCCTCTGTCACACCACAACACTGTCTCCGTGTTACCTGCCTTTCCCCAAATGATGATACCCTCCTGTCCTGGTCATGAACTATGGTAGGGATATGCGCAGTGGGCAGGCACTCGAGTGTTATAATTATTAGAACATTTGGAGCAGAATCAGCTCATAAAATTCAAACTCTTAAATGCAAAACCAAATACTGCGTTTGCAATCATTTTCTCTCCCCAGCCCCTTCTATTTGTTCGGTGCAGATCGCGGGTTCCCGGAGCTTCGGTGCTTGTGTTTTATTTATTATCTGCTCCTAAGAAGGCTTGACCATGAGCCTCAGAAGTTCTCCTCTTCTCCAAAGTGGGAGAAGTGATGATAAATAAATAAACAAACTGGCATTTAGTGAGCACTGAGCACACAGAATGTGAGGCCAGGTATCTCCCAGCATAGGTAGTGAGCAAAAAGGGATAAAAATTAGAATGAATGATGCCCATTTGTGTGCTAGGTTTTCAATTCAGTGCAACACACATTCTCTTTGAACACTTGACTTCCACACTCTCCTTTTCTTCCCACCCACTTCCTCTTGGTCTGTTTGTGGGTTGTCCCTCCTGCATCTTATTTCTACTTGTTGAACTCCATGGCTCAGTCTTGGGCCACTTTCTCTTCTCCATCTATCTGTACTTTCTTTTTAGGGGATTTCACCACACCCCAGCCTTTAATTACTACATATAACTTTAATTTGATTATTTAATATATATTATTTTACTATATACAGGGGGTGAAGGAGGAAGGAGAGAGTAAGGGAGTCAATTTATTGTGTGTGTGTGTGTGTGTGTGTGTATAAAACTTTAATTACTATGTATAGAGGGTGTATACATTGTACAGTGACTCACAAATGCATAGTTTCAACCCAGCTCTCTCCTCTGCACCCCAGATCCATATATCCAACATCTCTTTCACATCTTCACTTGGATCTTCCAAAGGCACCGCAAACGCAACATTTCAAAACTGAACTCATGTTCTCTCTCTCAAAATCTGATTTTTCTTTGCTCCCGATATCAGTGAATGGTGCTTCCTGTTCCTACAGGTATGCATGCTGAAAACCCAAGTTGGACATTTCCATCTTTTTTATTACCCACATCCGATCCATCACCAAGTTTTAATGTTTGCCTCCTAAATACTTACTCGTACTCTTATCACTACAACCCACAGAGATCATAAATCTGGATTTGACTCCTGCTAGTCTACCCACATCTGTTTGGGTCTCCTACCACCCATTTTCCACAGAGCAGCCAAAGAGACAATTCAAAATGCACAGGTCTCCAGTGACATCTCTGCTGGTTTCAGGATGATCCCGGCCCCTGCCTGCAGGCGTCAGCCCTCACTGGACCTACAATTCCCCCTCATTCTCTTCATCCAGCTGCCCAGCCTTCTTCAAGCTCTTGTGTTCCCCTGTTATAGGGCCCTCGTCCTTCAGCCTGGAAGTCTTTGCCATATCTTCGTGGAGTTTACTCTAATTCATACTTTAGATCGTGACCATCTCTCCCCCAGCACCACAATAATATGTTAAAAGATTTTGGGTTTTGAAGAGGGGATTCCTTTTTTCCTGACTGGGTTTAGAGCCAGTTGAGAGATAAGATATGGAGGAAATAATCAGATGGAGATGAAAATATCCATTTTTTGATCAGTAGGCTTGAAAAATGAGGCTTAGGTGGGCAATAACATTGTTATCCCCAGTACAGAATCCCAAATCAGGCAATCTCGTAAGTCTCTGCTGTGCTAGAAAACTCCACACCCGTGCCCACAGGACAAGCACCCTGCAGGGTTCAGCTCCTAGAGGAAGGACAGAATATGTGTCCAAGAGAGGAGAGGAGAAAGGGGTCCAGGCTATGCCCCCACCACCATCCTTAAGAGCCTTTCCCAGACTCACCAGCCAAGTGACTCACTCCACCTCCATGGAGAAGAGGAGTAAGGAGTGCGGTGAGAGGCGAGTGTTTGCGGAAAACCCTTCCTCCCAGAAACTAGAGGAGTGGATAAAAAGCACAATATACCTCTAACAAGTCAGTAAGTGGTGAATATATGGCTAAGTAAATGAGTGAATAAACTAGACACCCACTAATGTCAGGCACAGAGCTCTAAGCATTTTGGATACAAAACAAATAAGAATATCCAACATTTATCAATATTACATGCATAGCTCTCTTTTCATACCTTGTATTATTTTATCTATTAAATATATTAATATTATATATTCATGTTAATATTTAATTTTATTTATTAATACAATTTATTTTATTTTAATATAATTTAATACATTGCATTTACTATGTAATAGATTTATTGTAATATATTTTATAATAATACTAAGTATAAACATAATTTACTATTAATATTTATGATATATAGATAGACATATTTAATTGCCATAGCAACTCCATTATTTCCCCGCCCTCACCCTTCTGCCCCATAGGAGGAGGCCTGAGTGATGTGAGCCGGAAGCCCTGGTGAGACTATGCTCTTCTGTGCTTCAACCATCCCCTCTGATTGAGCCGAGCTTTGTTCTAATTGCCCAGTGTCCCTGCATGACAGTCATTAAATACTTTAAATAACACCCTTGAATTAATACAGCTATAATAAGGTTATTGATATTTTTGTCATCATTTAAAATCACAGCATGTTAGAGTTGTTAGTTCCTTTTAAAAAGCAAGAATGGCCCTAGCCAGGTGGCTTAGTTAGTTGGTTGTCGCCAGTTCAATTCCCACTCAAGGCACATGCCTGGGCTGTGGATTTGGTCCTGGGTTGGTGCCTGGTTGGAAAGTGTGTGAAAGGTGGCCAATCTATGTCTCTCTCTCACATCGATGTTTCTCCCCCTCTCTTTCTCCCTCCCTTCCCCTCTCTCAAATAAATAAATTTAGTAAAAAAAAAAAAAAGAACGAACTTTCGAAAGTGCCTAGAATAGTCAAATTCATAGACACAGAAAGTAAAATAGCAGTTAGCTGGGACTGGGGTTGGGCAAATGGGAATATAGTGTTTAATGGATACAGAGCTTTAGTTCAGGATAATGGGAAGTTCTGGAGATGGACAGTGGCAATGGTCACACAGTGTGAATGTATTTAATGCCACCGAGCTGTACACGTAAAGATGGTCAGATTGGTTAATTTTATATTATGTACATTTTCCCACAAAAAAAGTGACTATAAAAATAGACAATTAAAAAGAGAATGAGGCTACAAGTAGAAAATAAGTTCATAAAGGTAATAAAAGGATAGAAAAAGTGACAGGTGTTCAGAAAAACAATAAAAATGAATGATTAGGGATTTCTTTTATGAGACTGAAGAAACAGATTGCCTACTGGGAAACTGTCGGTATACTAATATCATATTTGTAATTTTTAATTTTTCACAGAGAAGATATATGTAATCTCCAAAAGAACAAGATGAAATGTAAAATTTTAGGTTGATTACCAGAAACACTCCTTGTCTGGGAGATAAATATTAAATTATGAAATGGTCCCCTGGAGAAATTGTAAAAGTCATCATCCAAAATATTAAAAATTAAATCATATAAAACATTAGACAGGCCTAATGTAGGAAATGATCCTGTTCTGGTTTTGGGGAGGCAGACCGAAAGACTTGCTGGGGCTTTTCTATTATTTATTTTAAAGACTCTGCCAAGAAGCAAAACCCATATCCTCGGTTTCGGGAGTTAGCTGTGAAATTGCTATTCAGAATTCTTGAAAAAACAAGTGTTTTATTAGAGGTTGGAGGTATGGTTGGGGTTCTATTTTGAGCATATTAATCTAGAGACCCAGGAATGCCCAGACCCTGCCCTGTCAAGAATCCTTTATACTCCGTGGGCTGAACCCTACAAAAAGAAAGTGCTAAATGCAAAGCAAAGTTCTACTTCACTCATAGCTGAATAAGCACTTTATACTCCCACGAAGAAGGAGGGGGGTCTCTGGCTGGATTGGAGAATGTGGCTTCTGCATAAGGTCTAGGGGAGGTCTCATTTCTTTCCCCTAAACAGGAAGGGCCTGCCCGAGTTGGTAAAATCCCATGGAATGAAAGAAGGAAGGTGTTGAGCCTGCACCAGGGTGGTAAACTTCCCACCAAAAAATGCTGTATATAGGTATAAACTTTAACGTTGACGCTTCCTATGGACAAAACTATTCCAACTAATAATCTGGGTTCTGAACGGCAAAATTAACACCTCCTCTCTCAGGGCATGCAGGCAGCAGAGATGGGCAAAGACTTAGAGGTATTGGGAGAAGGGGGAAGTACCTTTCTCTCCATTTCTCGAAGAAAGAAATAATGTAGGAGGGCTGATTAAATCTCAGAAACGCAAAGGTATTTAATATGTATTTTTGTGTTCACCTCCTTTAGAAGTGAGGAAACCAGTGGAAACCTGCAAGGAAAAGCCTTTCTAGGCTTTGAGGATTGATGTCAAGGAATATTGTGGTTGGAAAATTGAAAAGTCCCATTACAAAAGGAGTCTTGTCTATAGTTAGATTAGGAAGACAAATATTTTGGTTGGAAAGGAAATGCTTTAAAAGATAAACTCAGACAAAATTAAGGAAGAGTAGTACTATTATGTGGAGCAGACCATAACACGGAATGGAATGAAACATGGAATTTTTTAATTGAAATTTACAAAAGGGAAGAGGAGAAGGCTAGAAGGAATTATAAAAGTTTTGAAATGTAGAAGACCAAAACCCTGAGAATTTCTCAGGCAGCCCTCAGCAAGTTATGAATGAAAGGGTACTATGTCTTCATTTTCATTCATTCAATAGACTTTTATTGGGTGTCTATTTTTGTGTCAGGCACAGGTAGGTGTTGAGGATAAAACAAGGGTGGGATACACACTGTTCCTTCAAGGTGAGGATGGCATCTATTAACCAAAGAACCACACACATATCTAATTATAAACTGTGAAAAGTGCTGTGATATGAAAAAAGAGAGGGAAAAAAAGAGCATGTAACAGGGTGAACTGTTCGGGTTTGGGGGAGAGGGAAAGCCTCCTTTACGTGGGGCATTTGCGTTGCGTGTCTTACTCTGAGTTTCCCAAAAGCAGGCCCTCAGACAAGGATTTGGGCACAAGCGATTTATTTCAGAGCTGATTCCAGGAAGATGTGTGAATGAGTAGGGAAGTGAGACAGAAAGGAAGGAAAGCTGTTAATGAGCAAGTTACCGCTGTGGGTGACTGGGGCTCAGTCCTACTGGGGACTCTCTGAGAGACTCAGTGTTTCACTACGGGGAATAACGTTGGGACATTTATTCACCATCTCCCACTCCTTCTTAGTTAAAAGTCACTCCAGCAGTGTTAAAATCTCAGCACTGGCAACTTTTCCCTCAGGCAGACAGGCATGGGAAGCTTGAATGGACACTGTAAGCCAGTGGTTCTCGGATGTCCGAAATCCCCAAGAACTGGATAAAACACAGATTTCAGGATCCCACTCCAGACTGTCTAATTCAGTAGGCCTGTGGTGGAGTTAGAGAATACATTTCTGACAGATTCCCAGGTGATGTTGCTGCTGCTGGTTCGAGGACGACACTTTGAGAACCAGTGCTCTAGACCAGCCGTGGAGCAGAGTGTCAACAGTGTCAACAGTGTCTGCCACATGCTGATATCTAAAAGATTATGGCCATTAGGCATGCAAAGAGCTAGAAACAAGAGCTGTCTAGGTAGAAGAAACCCTCTCCAAAGACCCTGAGGCTGGAGGGAGTCCATGTGAAAGGTGAAACCAAAGGGAGAGAGAGGATACAACAAGATGAGACTGGAAAAGAGTGCAGAATCAGATCAGCCATGGCCTTGGGGTTTATGGTCTAGATTGTAGGCACACTACTACATTTCGTTCTTCCATTCCTTCCACAACTATGTATCGAGCACTTGCTATGTGCCAGGTACTCTGCTAAGTGCTGGCGGTTATTGCTAGGAGCTGGCAGATGAGGGCAGGCTGCCAGAGGGACCCCCATTCACATAGACTACACCGTGGAGGCACCCATGGAGCTGTGCATCACGATGCAGTTGGAAGTCCCCTGCCTTCAAGGAGCTTATATTCTTTTTTTTAAATTTTATTTTTCAATTACAGTTAGTACTTAATATTATTTTATGTTAGTTTCAGGTGTACAGCTTAGTGGTTAGACAATCATATACTTTGCATACTGTTCCTCGCAATATTTCAAGAACCCACCCAGCACCGTACCTAGTCATTAAATATTATTGGCTATATTTCCTATGCTGATCTTTACCTCCCAATGACTATTTTGTAACCACCAATCTAAAGAACAAAATAAATGAAGAAACAAAGCAGAAACAGACTCATAGATGCGGAGCACAAACTGATGGTTGTCAGAGGGGAGTGGGGTTGGGGGAGTGGGTGAAAAAGGTGAAGGGATTAAAAACTACAAAAGAAGTTTACATTTTAATGGCAGAGGAAAGACTGGGCGGGATAGAGACAAAAAAGAAGACAAATAAATAATATTGAATTTTCAGTTAAGCTTCATGGGAGAAAAAGGCAGATGAGGAAACAGGGGCAAAGCCTACTATAAACGATGTGACCAGGGAAAGCTTTTCTGAGGAGACGATGTTGGGCCCGAGAAAGATAGAGTCACGGGAAGGGCCAGGGGAAAGGTGGGGGCAGCGGGGTAACGGCAAGTGCTGAGACGAAAGAAAAAGGAGTCCTGCGTGACTGGAGAATGTGCGCGGAAGGGCAGCAAGACAGGTTGGCCTGGATCCTGCAAAGGCTTTTGAGCCAGTGTGAGGAGTTTGGGTTTTATTCTACGACGGAAAGTGGTTGACGTTTCCAAGAGAAGAGTAAATGTTGTGATTGGCACCTTTAGAGGATCACTCTAGCTACTGTGTTGGAAGTGGACTGGAAAGAGCGGAGACCACTTAGGAGGTTATTGAATAAATAATCCAAGTGAGGAGACGGCGGTTAGGTCTAGGGTGGTGACAGCGAAGATGTAGAGAAGTGGATCGATTTGGGATCTGTTTTGGAGACAGACTTACCATTAAATAAGTCATGGGAGAGGGGTGGCAAATGAACGTTGAGAAATCAAGGCTGAGTCCTAGACTTTAGCCTGAGGAAACGGAAGAATGGTGATGTCATTTACTGAGATGGATAACATGTTATTTTGAAATGCGTATTACACATGGATCTCCAAGTCCGGAGCCCTAAGGACAAGTCTGACATTTGGGAACATCAGTATCCAGACAGTATTTTGAGTAGGAGGAAATCAACTAGACAGAGACTACACATAGAGAAGAAAAGAGGTCCCAGACGGGGGTCCATACCTACTACACTGAATTTAAAGATCAGCTGGAGGAGAAGGAGCCAACAATGGAGACTGACGAAAGAGGTCAGAGAGAAGAAAAATATGGCAGTTTCCAGACTCCAGGAGTGAGCATTTAAAAGAACGCAGACAAGTATCCAATGCTGCTGAGCAGTTGCGGGTTTTGCAACATAGAGGTCATTAGTGATGTAAGGAGAGTTTTGATGGAGTTGTGGAAACAGAACAGCTTAGAGTGAGTTAAAAAGTAATTTAGAGTTGAGGACGTGGAAATAATGCGCACAGGTATTTCATTTGAATGGTTTTGTGCTCAAGGGGACCATAGCAGTAAATGGGTAGTAGAGGGTTACATGTGATCAAGAGAGACCTTTTTCTCTTTCTTTCCTTCCTTCCTTCCTTCCTTCCTTCCTTCCTTCCTTCCTTCCTTCCTTCCTTCCTTCCTTCCTTCCTTCCTTTCTTTTTCTATTCCTTCCTCCCTCCCTCCCTTCCTTCCTTCCTCTCTCTTCCTCCCTCCCTTCCACCCTTCCTCCCTCCCTCCCTCCCTTCCTTCCTTCTTCCTTCCTTCCTCTCATTAAATTGGAGACCGTAGGTGTGCACCAGGACCTGCCCCATGGGCTTATGGATGACATTTATCAGTTTTCTAGGAACTGATGTTGAGGACAGTGATCTGGAAGCAAGTTAGGAGAGAATTAGATGAAGAAGGGAAAACTACTGATGCGGGAATAAGGTGGATACCTTCAAAAGCTCAGTCCTAATGAGAGGCTGGGATCCAAAAATGAAGAGTTTATCTTTAAATTGGTGCAAGGACACTTTTTCCATTTGCTAACTAAGTTCTTAATGAATTGTTTGTTGAATTTAGTTCAAGGGAGAAAAAATATTTGCAGTGACACCTCCCAGGCACCAGATGGTGATGTTCAGCTGTGGCCAATTCTCTGTCACCTGAGTACCTTCTTAGGAGCAAGTTGATAAAAAGCCCTTTTGTCCTTCCAAGCTGGACTGAGTTGGCCCTAAGGCAATTGGAATTGGAGGTGACTTTCTTTCTGGTTTGGCTCTTTTAGTGGAACTGCAACTCCTGATTTGAGAAGAATAAAGGGTTTATGCATTTGAAGAGGACATTGTGATACAAAGCACAAAGGGTGGGTAAGGATCATTTCTCAGAATGGGGGTTGGGAGTTAGCAAAGTACCTGCTACCCAAAACTGGGAGGAACCAGCTATACAATAAATAACTCTGAAAGTCGAGGAGAAGCCTAGTGCATTCATTAACAAGGAAACACCTATCGAGTTTGATTTTCTGTTGCGTTGTAGGAATTGAGTGCATAAAGGCTGTAGGGATAGATTGGTCTCTTGCCCCGAGTCCTTAAGTGATTTATAAGTGATGGCTGGACTGTCCCCAGGCCAGCTGATCCCCAGCAGCACCTCTGGGCCAAGCAAGCTGGCATCTGTACCGTCACTACTGGTTTTCCTTTGAGGGCCTTTGAATTGCTGTCCTAGATGTACTGAAATAATCTCTTAATCACATCCTTCCTTTTTTACATCCTGGCCCCAATCTGACCTTTTAGGAGGACATCCATTCGAGCAGCACAATAACCCAGCCAGTCCCACCCGATCCTTGACTAACGTTATCAGTATTTATTTAAATATGTTTATGTACCGTTTGCTGTATCCTGCTTTGCTTTTGCACTTTTATAAAATTAGAGCCTTCCAATAACCCAGTCCTATCCTTACAAACGGGTGTGTATTTCTTCTGCCTTGACAAGGGCCGCTCCTATTTCCTTCTGAATCTTTGGGATTATCCCGGACAATCCCAGGAGGGATCTTGGTTTCAGTTTTAAACACCTATTCCCCCCTTATATTTTCCATAGCCACTATGCATGTTCATCTGCTTTGTTTTGAAAAAGCATCTTTGTTCCTGCAGCACTGCCAAATTACTGGTACCATCATATTTCTTGCTCTCCTTTTCCCGATAGATTTCTCTTCTTCTTTTTCAACTTTTTGAAACCTGTCTTCAGTTGACTATAAAGTTGTTCTCTGCAAGGTGAACAATGATTTTCACCAGTCCTCATGTTCTTCAATCCCTCTTTATTCCCTTGGACTTGTCTGCATCATTCAATACTTCTGACCACCATTTCTTCCTTGGAAATGGTTTCTATCTCTTTTTTTTCCTTTTTCTTTTTTGCTTGCCTGACACTGGACAAACCCGATTCTTTTCCCACCTCTGGTCCTTTTGCTCTGTTGCCTTAGATGACTCTTCTTGTTTCTGCCTTTGGGGAGCAGTTACCCAAGGGTCAATCTCATTTGGGGGTTGAGCCATCCATTATTGCTGGTTTCTATGTTAATAATTTCTCTGCGTGATCTAATCCTCTCACAAGATTGCCATGCGTATTTACCTAATTGCTCTTTGTTTCCACTGAAATATATGGCTTTCACCCCAAGTTCAATATTTCTTTGTTAAAATGCTTCACCTTTCCCCTGCTCCCTAAAATCAGCTCCTCCCAACTTCTGTTTCTCAGTTCAGTCACTCCGCTGTTCTTCTTGGTCCTCCAAACAACCTTTGGAGCATTTACGACCTTTTTTCAGATCTATGTTTTAATCCTAGTTCTTCCATATGCCAGCTGTGTGGTTTAGGACAAGTTATATACCCAGATGCCCAATCTGACCATCAGTTAACGCACATCAAATAAGGACGATAAAAACTCAGGATTGTTCTGAGGAACATTTAAAGTGCCTTGCACAGCATTTCCATCAAAGATGCTCAAGATCTTCTGATACTAATTCTGTTGAAGTTCCCACTGTCCGCCAACCCCTATTACTTACCTTACCAACCAAGGGCTTTTTCTTACATCTAAGTTAGGAAAAGATTCCAAACCAACTTTCTGGATGTGAGTCCATAGCTCTTGCAATCCAGCATGCATATTTTCTCAGATTAATCCTGTTTGAACAGTGCTTTCATGATGTTACTCCTGTGCACCGCCCAGCCTTTTAATGGCCCCTTTTTCTATCTGAGTCTAACCTTCTGTCCTCCTTAGTCTGGCCCTACTCTACGCTCGCTCTTCCCCAGAACTTCTCCTTGGCTCTTCTTTCTTCTCCCTGGCTGGTGAGCCAGCCACACTCACTTCAGCCTCATGATTTTTCATGCTACTCTTTAGAGAGCGAACTCTGTTTACTCCTTCAGACACATTTCAATTTCTCTTCTTCATAAAACGTTCCATGTCTTCATTCGTGACCTCCTTCAGAGGCTAGACTATCACAGTCCTAGTGAGTCTGTACTTCACAATTTAGACTTAGAGTGATAGAGTTTTTCTCCCTTCTGATTTTTATAATGAATCATTTAAAAAAACATTTGTATGCAAATATTAATAATAGCCAAAATGGAAACAACTCAAATGTCTTTCATTGCTCAAGACATTTGGGTTGTTTCCATCTCTTGGCTATTATTTGTATTTATATATAAGAACTTGTGTGGTCATATGTTTTCAGTTCTCTTGGGTATATATCTGGGAGTAGAATTGCTGGGCTGTACGGTAACTCTATGTTCAATGTTCTGACCAACTGCTAAATTGCTTTTCAAAACAGCAGACCATTTTGCATTCCCACCAGCAATGTGCGAAGGTTGCAATTTCTCCACATCCTAGCCAAAACTTGCTTCTTTTTTTAATCATAGCCTTTTAGTGAGGTGTGAAGTGTTTTTTTATTATGGTTTTGATTTGCATTTTCCTACTGCCTAATGATTTGAGCATTTAACAATATTACATGCTTGTTGGCCATTTATATTTCTTCTTTGGAGAACTGTCTATTCAGATCATTTGCCCTTTTTTCAAAAAGACTTTATTTATTTATTTTTAGAGAGAGGGTAAGGAAGAGAGAGGAACATCAGTGGGTTGGCTCTCGCATGCCCCCAGCTGGATACCAGGCCCATAATCCAGGCATGTGCCCTGACTGTGAAAAGAAAGGTCACCGGTTTGATTCCCAGGCAGGTGCTCAATCCACTGAGCCACACAAGCCAGGGTTCACTTGACCATTTTTAATCAAGTTACTAGTCTTCTTACTGTGTACTTGTAAGAGTTCTTTTTAAAATTTTAAAAATATTTTTAATTTTTATTTTTTATTGTTGTTCAAGTACAGTTGTTTCCATTTTCCTGCCACCACATTCCCCTGCCCCACCCACCTTTACCTCCCACGCTCAATCCTACCCCACTTTGGCGTTGTCGATGGGCCCTTTATGCATGTTCCTTGATGACCCTTCCCCTCCTTTCCCCCATTACTCCCCCTCTCCCCTCCCCTCTGGTTACTGTCAGTTTGTTCTTTATTTTGTAATAGTTCTTTATATAGTCCACATATAAGTCCCTTGAAAGATATACGATTTTCAAAACAAATTTTCCGATTCTGTGGGTTGGGTTGTTTATTCTACATTTTTTATGTTGTCCTTTGAAATATAGCATTTAAAATTTTGATAAAATCCAATTTTGTTTTCTTTTGTTGCTTTTGCTGTTACATACTATCTAAGAAGCCATTACCTAATCCAAAGGCACAAAGGTTCACTCCTGTTTTTTCCTCTAAGAATTTTACATTTCTTAGAGGATACATTTAGCTCTATCATCTATTTCGGGTTAATTTTTGTTTATGGTGTAAGGAATGGGTCTAATTTCATTCTTTTTGTATGTGGATATCCTTTCTGATGTTTTAAATATAAGCTTCCTTTATTACACAGAT
The DNA here is from genome assembly GCA_004026545.1 of Mormoops blainvillei. NCBI lineage: Eukaryota > Metazoa > Chordata > Mammalia > Chiroptera > Mormoopidae > Mormoops > Mormoops blainvillei. Next base: position 392,712 of record PVJD01000289.1, read on the forward strand.
GTTCCTTAAAAGTTTGTGACACAATATGTCTACACATCTGTCTTGGTGCCCTGCTAGCACTGTGCGAAGCTAAGATCACAATTAGCTACTTTGTTTGTGCAAGCATATGTGTGAACATTTCATATTTTTGTCAAGGGAAGAACTTTTCACAAGATGATATGATGTTCAAACTTAAAGGAAAAAATTTTTCAGTATCGCCCAGCATTATTTTCTACAAAACACTTTCTATTGGGGGGGCCAAAAAGTCTGTTACATTTTTTCTGTAAAATAAAAGACACATTTTTCATTTTTGCCAATAACATTATTGACGTGGATATTTTGAGTATGTTGGCTATTGCTCACTTTTGGCTTCTAGTGGGTAGAAGCCAGGGGTGCTGCTAATCATCTCCCAGTGCATAAGACAGCCCCACAGCAAAGAATTATTTGCCCAAAATGTCAATAGTACCAAGAAACTTCACACACCACTTTTACCTGTTTGATTAGGCAGAGGAACTTCTCCATACACTGCACAGATTTTTTTGCATTTTAGTTGCGTTTTTATCTTTCTTGAAATAATAAGCATAACAAAATGAAAATGTGTATTTTCTTCCATCTTCAATATTAAAATGGCTGCATAAAACGTCACCAATTTTGATGTTTCTTTTTAATGCACAATGATATGACACCTGTCACAATACAGTCTAACAAAATTGTTTCGAATGAAGTTAAAAGGCAACTAAGTACGGGGAAAAACCTAACAGACTTTTTGGCCAACCCAATATAATCTAGAGCATCGAATGTTACCAGTGCATTTCTTTTCCCTTGAAGTAGAGATTTCATTGTATCTCAGAGCCCTTCTTTAGGTTTACATAGAAACAGCTCCACTCCTCGCAAATCCTCTTTGTTTCTCAGTTTGCCAGCCCTTTTCTTGCTATTTAAAGTGACTGCCTACTTCTATCAAAAAAAAGTGGCCACTATAACCTTCCTTCCTATTCTGAGTTTGCACTGCATGCCCCTTGATTTCTACCTCCTTAGTAGCTTTACCGGTTTGTTCCAATTTGGGCAATCCCCGAAACAAAGAGAGAATTCTGCTCACCTGGTATTTGACAGGAATAATTCATTACATTTCATCTTGCTGGCCTCATATAGCATTTTTACCATCCTTACACATTCACTCACGCAAATCTCTTATTTTTTCTTATATCTCCCAACCTCTCTGTTTTTTCAAACCCTGTGGTTATATTTTATATTAAACTTTTAGAAATATGAAGCACAGTTTAGGTTCAGAGAAAAAGCTGAAGTCAACCTACAGATTACCAAGCTGGGAGCTGCATTTGACGGCAGATCTGCGAGGTATCATTTAGTCTAAACCTAAGTCCAGCGCTTGGCACCTTATTTGGATATTGCTGCTTTCAATGCCTGAGCTGTCCTTCCAAACGCTGGAGTTCTCGGCTACTTTTCAGTATGATGTAAGCACCGCAAGTATTGCACTGTCTTAGAGTTTCTAGTGGGAGATTTTAGATAAAATTTCACATCTGAATACACTGAAAGACTTTAGGTGGAAGTAAACATTTAATAAATACACTTGAAGGTCTCCGTTGATAAACTAGGAAAAAAAAACCCGATTCAAGTCTGACTCCTTTTTAATCTTCAAAGGAACCAACAACTAGACATATTCAAAAAGAAGGCCCCAAGGGAGCAGATGCACCCATCCTAATCCAATTATCCTCCAATGGTACTTAACAGAAAGTCACTGCCTTCCTGTGCTTTATCCTTCTCAAACAGAAACTGCTGGTTTTTTAAAGCTAGTAAAGTCTCTCTCTCTCTCTCTCTCTCTCTCTCTCTCTCTCTCTTTTAATTCTTGAGAGTCCAGACTTATAAAAAATTTAAAATTATTTTTATTGATTTTTGAGGGGAAGGGAGGGAGAGAGAGGGAGAGTAACATAGATGTGAGAGAGAAACATCAATCAGTTGCCTCTCATCTGTGCCCAGAAGAGGGATGGCCGCGCAACCTAGGCATGTGCCCTGACTGGGAGTTGAATCCATGACCTCTTGCTTGACAGGAAGGCACTCCACCCAAATGAGCCACATGGGCCAGGGCTCAAGTCTCTTATAAAGTGATAATTCAGCTATTTCAAATGTTAAGAAATGGGGCAGTTATTCATAATATTAAAACCCACCCTCCTCTGTCACTAGATGCAGGGAACATTCATATAAGTGGGCAGCAGCCACTATAGTAGGCACTGTGGTGGAAAGTTCAGAAAGTAACTGACAGGAGAATGAGAAAAGAGCTAGAATGTGCAAGCTGAATATTAAAAGTTTCAGAGACAAGTCAGTTGGCTTTGACAAATTTGTCTAAAGGAATGGGTATACTCAGAAAGGACATGGATTTTTTAGTTCTATAAAGTCATGTTTGTGAAGCCATAGTTATTCAGAGTTTATTGGAGCACTTGTGAAGGTTATAAGGTACAATACTTAGCCTCATTCCAGCTTCCATCGTAAGTATCTATCCCTCTACCTCTGGCCTCTTTTCCCCTTGTTTTTTGCCATCAATAATGTATTCTATCCATAATTTATGCATCCTTATACAGTGCCATAAATCTTTTGGGGATAAGGTGTGGAAATAAACACATAAAATTTAAAAGCCAGCATTTCCCCAATAGTGAGATTTCTCCATGGGAAAGACCTGCCATTTCCTTGACTTCTGTGTTGATTTGGTATCAGCAAGTTTTACACTTTTGTGTCGACCTATTTGTAAATTTGTGGGCAATGCAAATAATTTAAAGTTCCTACTCTAAAAGAACTCATGTTTTATTTGTGGGTATTAAAAAACACACAAGGAAACTCCTGAAAACCCTGCTCAGGAGTCTGGTAGCTGGTCCATCTGTGTGAAAATAATAACATGCACAGAGAAACTGAGATGCTGAATACAATTTGAGCTGGTGATAGAAGTGTCTTGAATGCAAAACTTTGGAGTTCTTAGAAAATAAAGAATAAAAAGAAAAAAATTTCCCATAATCTCAACACCCAGATAGTTTCCGAATTTTGTGGTGTGTTTCCTTCCAGATTTTTTCTCTGAATATTTAAGAATAGATAAGCTTGTGATTTCACAGCTGCATGTAGTTTTGTATCCTAACAAACATGTCTTTATTTTATTAAAAACATTTTCCTATATATTTCAACACCATAATTTACATAAACCTTCTCTCCTCTCTAGTTCCAAGTGAACTACTTGAAATCTCCATGCATAGAAATAATTGGAGAGTGGAGAGCCTACAGACTTGAGGCATCAATTTCTCCATGACGACTAGCTGAAAATACTGTAGTGGTTTTCCCTTGTGTGTGTGTGTGTGTGTGTGTGTGTGTGCGCGCGCGCCAAACCTCTGGCATCTGACTAGATTTCGCAGCTTTCCTTTCACTCCTTTACGGGTCCCACCCTTTTCTTGAGGCCTCTAACCTGGTTTCCCAATTGTGTTGATGAACAAAAGCTTATTTACTTGGTGGGCTCCTCTTCCAAGTGTTTCACAGAGCTCAAGACGATTTTGAGACTTCTAAAACTGGGGTCTTTTATGGGACCTGGGATAGCTCAACCGAGTCTTCCTGACCTACATTTTTTGAGCCATGCATTTGCTAGCGAGGCAGTTCCCCTGATTAGCTGTTTCTGGAGAGAGCCCATTCGCCAGAGTGCAACAGTAAATTGGGAAGTGAAAAGTAAAACGGGAAGCAGGAATACCGTTCTCCATCGCTAATCAGTCTCAACAGGTAAGATTCTTAGTTCCTCCCGGTACTTGCTGGCACCGGTCCAGGGCTATTGAAATTCCTTCAAGGTGTGGCTGAGGGTGGGGTAAAGGAGGTATGTCCATCTGAAAGCGTTAGTAGACTGTTAGGTTTTAGTTGCCCCTAGAGACATAAAAAGAGCTGGACAAAAAGAGCTGGAGAAAGTTTCAGAGTAAAACCACCGCACTGATTTTTTACAAGAGCATTGTAGGACGTATTTGGCTCGCTTCTAGTTTGAGCTTCCGAATGGGTTAAGGGCGCATGCAAAGTCTTGGGAGTCCAGTAGGAGTTGCTGCTTGTGCCGGACATTACTTGCAAAGCAATTTTTGTGGCTCACCTCCCTCTGGGTTTTGTCATTTTTCTGTGGGATGTTCACGGAGCTGGCTTGGGCAATTACTTTTTAAAGTTTTCACGTCTCAAATCCCATCTCCAGCTCCCAGAGTGCGACTCGTCTCGCCGCCCCGAGAGTTTTGGTCTCGCTCCAGGCGTGGGGAGGGGGCGGGAAGGACTTTGTTCCCTGAAAACGACCCTGCCCTGGGAATTTCCTGTGGCCATTTCTCACGGACAAGCCCCCTCCACCGGCTGGAAGCGCAGACACCCTCTGCCACGGGTCCCGCACAACCAGAAGCGCGAGCGGGGAAGGGAGCGCCCTGCTGCCCACCCGCGCTCCCCTCGCTCCCCCTCCTCAGGTCCCGCCGAGAGCCCGGATGTTGGATTCTATCCCTACGCTGGGTCCTTCATTTCCATAAAAGGGCAGCGGCTCCGCGGGGCTGAGATTGCTGCCGCCGCGGGGGCCCCCCGCCCCCTTCGCTCAGCCCCCGCCCCCGCGCGCTGCCCCGCCCCCAGCCGGAGTCCGTGCGGGCCCCCTGCCCCGAGCGCAGCCGCTGGGGACGGTGGGGGAGGGGGCGCGGTGGCCCGGCCCGCTCCGGGCGGCTCGGCGGGGCGGAGGAGGAGGGAGCGGGCGCGCCCAGCCACAGCCGGACTCGGACTGAGGGGGCGGGGAGAGAGGGGTGGAGCCCCGGGAGGGAGGCGAGGGGCCGCGACGACGGGACTCCATTAGTAGCTCCAACCGGGAGGCTGCGCTACGCTGATTGAGGTTGGGGACCGGACGCCGCTGCCCGTGAGCCACCGCCCCCGCGCTGGTTGCCGCGCGAACCGCAGGTTGGGAGCGCGAGGGGCGCGCGGTGAGGGCCCGGGACCTTGGCTGGTACCTTGGTGGGGAGCTGGGTGGGCAGGAGGAGGAGGAATGTTGAGCCCGCGGGCGCCGTCTCGCCGGCCGGGGTGCGGCGGGCAGACCGGCAGGTGAAGCCCACCGCGGTCCGCTAGGCTGGGGCTGTGCGGGCGGGTGACGTCGTGGACGCCGAGGGCCGCCGCGGGGCGGGAGTGCGGAGCGGCGGCCGGGAAGGGGCGCGGGGGCGCGGGGGCGCGAGAGCTGCCCGCAGCCCGGCCCCCGCCGCAGCCGCTGCTCTCCCGAATTCGTGCGGAAACGCTCGCGTCCTTCACCTTCTCCCAGCCTGCTGCCGACTCCGCGAATTCGGTGGGATTTGCCTTCCTTGGGAGGAGTGACGCTTACGAGAGCCATTTCCTCCGTGCTTGCAGGAAGGAGCCATGGCTCTGGACGGGATAAGGATGCCAGATGGCTGCTATGCGGATGGGACGTGGGAACTGAGTGTTCATGTGACGGATCTGAACCGCGATGTCACCCTAAGAGTGACTGGGGAGGTGCACATTGGAGGGGTGATGCTCAAGTTGGTGGAAAAACTCGGTGAGTAACATCCCCAACTGGGGGGGGTGGAAACTTTCGGCGAGGGGGAGGGGTGGATTTTAGAAATCTTGGTTGGCGTCCCACAAATACTTTTTAGAAAATGTAAGATCTTTTAATATTTAAGCAAAAAGACCTTTTCCTTTTCGCATCGTGTTTTGTATTGTTACTCTTTGAAGTTTTCATAATGTTATTCCAGCTTCCCAATTAATACATTTAGTTGCACAGTTACTCGGGAAAACTCCTTAATTCTTTTTACATTTAGCGAGTTCACATTAAAAGAAATGAGGAAAGTGCACAAGTGGATGCTCGGAGGGGGATATTACCGGGTTTGTGGCTATCAGTTACTTATCTTTAGTTTACCTGAATGTTGGTGACGTTTGGTATTGAGGATGATGCAAAATCTACGTAAGAATAAACTGTACCGGAAAATGTGCAACTTCTGGCGCCTGTATGAAGGTCCTATAGCTATATTACTGCGTGGAGTGTATTAAAATAAATTTCCAGTCATCCACTCATACAAGGGGTGGGGCAGTGTTTCACTATGTATAGTCCATGCTTTAAGCTATTTCGAGCGCTCAATTTTATATTACTAACGAGTTAGTGAAAGAATTTTGTGTTTAAAAAACGGACGTTAAGCTAATTCGAGATGAACAGGATTGCTTGGGTACAAATATATATTGAGTTGATTTAAAACTGACTTAATTTTAAATAGTAGATACACAACAATCTGAAGTGTAAGGAAATTTCACAAAAAGTGTATGGTGGAAGAAACCACTTTCAGCTGGAAGAATCTACTGAAATGATTCAGTACATACTTTTATCACAAGAGAAGTGCTGGGAGGACTGTCGTTCTGAGCATTAAAGTACCTTTTATATGTAATGCAGTTCTGATATGGTGTGGCATATATGAGTGGCATAGTCTTTTTAGGCTATTGGAATTTTTTTTTTTTTTTAAACAGCGTTCCTTCTTTAAGCCACTCTGGGAAAGTAGAAAAGTGGTATTTATCAGGAAATTTATTTCTTACCAAGGGATTATTGTATACCTATCATATGAACTTACTGGAATAGTACCCCAATGCAATTTGCAAAATAAGGCAGAATTCATTTAGGTGGACTGTTGTTGTATTCCTACAGGAAATTTAATTATTTAAGGGCCGAAAAGAAGCTCCTTGCAAGGTAGCCTCCTTAGGACTGCATTGTTTGGCTCCCTGGGACAGCCCAGGAAAGAGATTCCCCTGGGGTAGCTCTTTGAAAATGAGACTTTTCTATATTGTTTTGCAGCTAACTGGTGGTTAACACTTTTTCTGATCTGATTTGGATAAATCAGTTATTGTTTGCAAAATATTTGTGAACTCTTTTGTCCAGCACTAGTGTGGGATTATTTAAGCAAGAAAATATCAAATATAATTGTTTATATTTCCTCTTTTTTCCAAAGGAAACAAGCATTCACATCAGAGATTGCTTTAGGATCTTATTGATAATACTGATTTCTACAAGAGATATTTCTTATTATGAAAAAGGAGCTGTTGAAGGTGACAGAGATAACTTGTAGTTCTTGAAAACCAGCCTTTAATGAATAAGTAATGAATTCTATATTTACATTACATTGATTAGAATTGTTTATTACAGAATCATATAGATAGAAATATAGAAAATAAACTATTTTACAAAGAGAACTGATGTTCATTTTAAGTAACTATAATCTTAACCTTTTAATGATCATGCATTGAAAATTTTTTTGTATAGTGAAAAGAAGCCCAACATTGTAGGAAATGTGTACATGGAAACCTTGCATCTTTCTTGTACTGAACCAATACCAGTCCTCTTAATATTTTGACTTCTAAATAGAAAGTGCTTATCAACATAATTCTGACTTTCCTGTTTGGTACAAGTAAAGCTAAAAAACATTTTTTTGCTCCTGGCTTTAGGATTAGATACCTTGAATGGTAAGCAATTTTGTTACCTGCTGGCAAATAAGTAGAGGAGAAATTCAGTAGAGCAGCATTTAAAATTTACGAATCAGTCTAGTAAAATTAGAAAAGAACTTTATAATTTTTTAGTTTCCTAAAACTGGAATGATCTGCCTTCTGAAGCCCTAAGTTGTGTCATTGAAGGTGTTAAAGGGCAGACTGAGTGGCTACTTGTTAACAGTAGCTAGAGTTGATCAAAGCAGCTTGGTGGAGTCTAGATGATAAGAGGTGATGTTCATGGTAGGGATGAGGTGGCACAGGGTCTCATGTCTCTGGATTGCAGAGCAGGGATGGACAATTAGCAGAACAAATTAGCTTGTGTAGCCTTGGAACAGTTATGTACCTTGAATCAGAAGCTACCCCACCTTACATTCCAAATGCCTGTGTGATACCCTTGTTCTCATTAGAGTGTACATAAATACCAAAGTATTATTTTTTAAGGCTGTCTTATATATTCAGTGATAGCAGTTTGTTTCTTTGGGATTAGTAGATTTTACAGTGACTCCTCCCCTTAACATTAGTAAAATTTTTTGTGTATGTGCACATTGTGGAATTTCTTGGGAAGAAGCTTTTTAGCTTTTATTAGATTCTCAGAGAGGCCTATGATCAAAAAAGGTTATGACACAACTGTGTGGGTTGGCTGTTTATGGTAAGTCTTATTGTGAAGGTACAGTATTCATCCGAAACTTTGGCAGTTTAATTAAGCAAGCTAAAAAAGTAAATAATGCTTCCTAAGTAGATTATCTTTGTAGTTAGAATTTTATAAAGAACTTTAAACCATGATTGTTAGATTTATGGCCTTGTTTCAAAAATCTGAAAGGTCCCTTTTAAATCTTAGCGTAAGCCCTGACCGGTGTGGCTGAGTTGGTTGACCGATGACCGACGTCCTGCAAAACAAAAGCTCTCTGGTTCGATGTGCCCTCGTCTGGGCACGTGCCTGGTATGCAGGTGGTTCCCAGCCGGGGCATGGGAGGGGCATGTGTGAGAGGCAGCAGATCACTGTTTTTCTCACTCATTGGTATTTCCCTCTTTCCCTTCCCCTCTCTCTAAAAAATGAATAAATAAAATCTTTAAAAAATAAAACAATATAAAACGCATTTGTCATTCCACACTAATCTTTTAAAAGAAATCAAAGAGTGTACACCATGAAGAAGTGGGCTTTAGGGAATTATATGGTGATGTGACAGAAACGGCTGCATCTGTGATTTGGTCTAGGCTGATACTGGACAGATGATCTTAACATTGATCCTCTTAATGTTTATACTTCATTCCAAAAATGAAAAATTATTTCCACCTGTTTTAGGATGGAAATACAGATTGAAACCCTTAAATACAATTTTTGAAATATATTGCGTGTTTTGTTAAACACAACACCTGAATAGTGTTTTTTATTTTAAAGAAAAGGATTAAAATATAAAACATCAGGGGTAAGGATTATAAAAATAAGATAGCAGAGAATAGAATTGGAAAGCAATTGTATTCAAAAATAAATTTTGTAAAGAGGCTTAGTTTTATGGACTTCCCTGATGTTTCTCTGGAGATCATTGGAAAATATTAAAACTGTTCTCCATAGGATTTAGAGCTTAGTCAGGATTGAGGATTCTAAATTCCAAAGAGATACTTTGTTTCAGTGCATTTTATAATCACTTTATAAAAGTTGTCTTTAAAACTTCTGTGTACAATTAAATTTTTACCTTTCTATAAAAATTCATTTTGGCTGAAGAATAATTTTTTGTAACTTGAAACCCACTGAATGGAAGTCTTGAGCCAACTCTATGAGCTTGAAGGGGAGAATAGACCATGTGATTTCTAAGTACCTTCTAGCTCTGATTAGGAGTAGGAAGAATGTAGAAATTGACTTAGATCAGGTTAAATAATAATCCAGAGGGAAAAATGTAAGTTGGGTGACTCAAGAATAACTATAAGAAATGTATGGAGTTGACTTACACAAATTTGAGAAATATATTTCTGAATGTAGATGTTAGAAGTTGTCCTTGCTTTAAAATTTTTAAGTTCTTGCCATAATAATGAAATGAGTACATTTATGTTGGAGCTGTATGTTGCAGTAGAGTTAGGTTGTGAAGTGATCACATGTGATCAAAAGGAAATTTTAATTAAAATTATACTTAGAAATATCCTAAGGTGCTCTTGAAGTATGGTATACATTCTGTCTGTCTCACAGGAGGGCGCAATAGCTAGTTTTTCCTTTAGAAACTACAAAAATTTCATTAGTTGAGCACCAGATGAAGTTGGCTTATGTTAGGGGCTTTGTTACACAGAAATACTTTAAATACTAGGATTAGATTTTGGCAAGATGCTCACAGGGAGAGAGGCATAGGTAAGTGGACAGCTCCCCTCTCACACTTGTGCTTAGTGCTGCTCCCTGGGGAAAGCATGATTATGTAGATGGAATGGTGTCTATGACGTTGAAATCCTGTATTTCCCCTGAGGGCTTACGGTTGAATTCATGGAAATAAATCCACATGATGCAGTCTCACTGCATTCACAGTGAAGTATATGAAGATTTCACTATGAACTGAAAAAATAAGAAATTTTTAAATCTTGGAATGGAGTGAGAAATATAATGGTAACATTATATTTATTAAAGTGAACTGAATTTTAGTTATATATGTCCTATTTGATAGTAAGTTTACTCAGTGTTGAGAATACTGTTAATGATCCATAGGAACCGGACATTGACATTTTATACTTCTTAACAAATTTTAAGCTCCTTAAAAATAGAGGACAGTAATGTAAACTTTACTAAAATTCTCTTATTGCCTAAAAAAGTGTGAGCTATTCCTTCGATACATTTTGTGTTTTTTGCTGCCATGTTTTACACTTTGTTTTTTAAAAAACGAGCAAATACTGTTTGATTCCATCTAGAATTAACATATTTATAGAGGCACTAAAAGGAATATGTTTGTTTATGCAATTTTTTACAAAAGGGCTTGTTGGAAATATCCAATAATTATTGAAGAAAATTGAAAGAATTTAAAGTGTTACCTTTTATCTGACTGTTTTTTGAAATTTCAAACTTCGAAGTTCAAGAACAGTAAGTATTGTATAATCTTTGTGTGGATCACCAGTTAGCGTTGTGCCATTTGATTTCTGTGTACACACGCAGACTTTTAAACCATTTAAGTTGCAGGCATCATCATCCTTCATACCTAGATGTTTAAAATATGTATCACCTAAGAACAAGGACTTTCTCTTAAACATTACAATACAATTACCAAATCCAGGAAGTTTAACAGTGAATCCATACTATTGTCTACCATGTATCCATACTCAAATTTTCAAATTGTTCTAGTAATGGTCTTTGTTTTTTCCATTCAGGATCTCATTCCACGTTGAGTTTTAATTAAATTGACCTTAGGATCCTTTGTTTTATTTTATTTTATTTTTAAAGACTTTATTATTTAGTTTTAGAGAGAGGGTTAGGAAAGAAGGAGGACATAGACATAGATGTGTGAGAGAAACATCGATCAGCTGCCTGGCCCACAATCCAGGCATGTAGCCTGATTGGAATTGAACCTGGGACCTTTGGGTTCACAGGCCGGCGCTCCATCCACTGAGCCGCACCAGCCAGGGCAGGGTCCTGGGCAGGGTCCTCTAATCTGCAGAATGGCTACTAAGTTTGGAACCACTGGGAAATATGTAATAAATGGTTTATTAAAATTATATTAAGATACATGTAGAGTAATAAATAGTACCTGTTTCCAGACTTTATAATCACCCTATAGAACAGTTCCTTAGCTTTTGTCTTTCAAGACACTTTTACCTTTTAAATAAGATTTTTTTTAGAGATTTTATTTATTTATTTTTAGTGAGGGAGAAAGGGAGAGAAACATCAGTTGGTTGACCCTTGCACACCCCCAACTGGGGACCTGGCCTGCAACCCAGGTATGTGCTCTGACCAGGAATTGAACTGGCGACCTTTCACTTAGCGGGAAGACGCCCAACCCACTGAGCCACACCAGCCAGAACTAAATAAGATTCTTTATCAGTGCAAATTTCACTTCAGAATGATCTTTTTATAGGTTCATTTTCATATACTTTGTATTTAAAATTCGATTTTTTTCTTAGTTTACTGTTACATAAGTTATTGATAATATTTTTAGACATAATTTGGCATAGATTTCCCATTTTGGCTGTCTTCAGGCTGTAGTAGATGCTAATGGATTACACAGAATAGTAAGAAACAACATTCAGGCCCTGCCACTTATGGTATGATCTAGGGACAACTAATTCAACCTTCTGAGTGGGTTTCATTTTATTTATTTTTTATGAATTTATTGGGGTGACATTGGTTAATAAAATTACATAGATTTCAGGTGTGCAGTTTTATAATACACCTGTGTATTGTATCAAAAATATGGACTTCATCTCCAGTTTGCATGTCATCTTGCTCGAGGCCATGCTGATCTTCTCTGTACTGTTCCAGTTGTAGTGCGCGTGCCGCTGAAGTGGCACCTTGAGTGAGTTTTGCCGTCTCTAAAATGGAAATTAAAGGAAAATAGAGTTTCCCATAGGTTTTGGTGAGAGTTAAAAGAGATAATATCTGTGGAGGTGAATTATATAAACTATTAGTGCTATGAAAATTACAGTGGCTATTTTCTAAGCATGAAAGTCTCTGAGTATACTGAACTGGAAAAAAAGGAAAGGGAGTTAAAATGTAATCTAGACTATTTACTTTTAGTAGGTTTCAGCTTTAATGGTGAGGAACTCTACTCCTTAGGGGCTTGGTTTGATATTGCTTTGTGTTCTCACCCCCTAAATAACAAGAAAAATAGCTGTCCTTCCACTCTTCTCATTTTCAAACACACACCTGCCTGTGTAGTGTAGCAAAGAGAGCTATTTACTGTTTTCATGAGATTTCTGAAATGGAACAGAGCTGTAAGTGGATGGTGGTATCTTGGAGATTTGAAAATGTATAACCATGAAGGCTTCAGTAGTAAATTAATTTTTTACTTAATACATTTTGTAAGAACAATAGTTTATATACAGTTATAACAAAGATATAAAATTGTTTCTTGGCACATGAAAATATTGAGTGCATTTAGAAATTAGAGTTTTTATTTAAATAATTATTTTATTGATATAAAAATTATAATGCCATTGCTATGGTATGTTACACAATGGCATATATGTGCAGTGTGAGGTAAACAGATATTCCAAAATAATATTTTAAAGTAATATTTTTAAAATTGAGATATGACCATTTACTCTTGGATTTGTGGTTAAAAACTTATAGCCATATAATCCATTCCAAACAAATTATTTGTGTAGTCATCGCATTTTTTTCCCTGTTAGTTTTCTCATCACACATACTGAGGTGTAATTTACATACAGCAAAATTCATTCTCTTTAGTATAATGTGTTGGGTTTGACCATACATACAGTCATGTTAAACTACCATAATCAAGATATAGAACTTTTCCAACACTCCAGAAAGGTTTCTTGTTACTTTATAATCAGCCCATCCCCTCCACCCCAGCTCCTGAAAACCACTGATAGTTTGCCTTTTCTAGAATGTTGTATATATGGAACCATACAATATGTAGCCTTCAGTCTGGTTTCTTCCACTTAGCATAATACATTTTATGTTACCTAAAAATTTTTTAGCATAATAATTTATTTTTATTGATATTTATGTATTTATTCACTTTTTAATTCTCACCCAAGGATAGGATTATTGATTTTAGAGGGAGAGGAAGCAGAGGAGGAAGAGAGAGGGAGACAGATACCGATATGAGAAAGAAACATTGATTGGCTGCCTCCCATAAGTGCCCCATAAGGGTGTCGAACCCACAACTGTTTTGGTGTATGGGATGGTGATGCCTCAATGAACTGAGCCACCTGCTAGAGTAGCATAATTTTAGATCTATTTGTATATGTATATATATATCAATTTTTAAAAATTGTTGAGTAATAATCCATTATATAGATGTGTATTATAGTTTATTCATCAGTTGAAGAGCGTTTGTATTGTTTCCATTTTTTGGAGATTATGAACAGGGCTGCTGTAAACATTTGGATGAATATGTATTTTCATTTCTCTGGGATATGTGCCTAGGAGTGGGATTGCTGGGTAGTGTCCTAAGTATATACTTAAATTTATAAGAAACTGCCAAACTTCTCCAAAGTGACCACATCATTTCATGTGTCTATTAGCTCTGTATGAGAACTAAAAAAAAATTGTATGGGGATTCCAGTTGCTCTGAGACCTTTTCCAGCACTTGGTATTGTCAGGCGTTTTGTTTAATTTTTGTTTAATTTTAGACAATCTAATAAGTATGTAGTGGTTCTCATTATGATTTTCAGTCACATTTCCCTAATGACTAACCTGTTGGGGAGCTTTTCACATGCTTATATGCCATTTGCATATCTTCTTAGTGAAGCGTCTTCATATCTTTGCCTTTTTAAAAAAATATTGTGTTTTTCTTGCCCTACTGGTGTCGCTCAGTTGGTTCAGCATTGTCCTGCAAAGTGAAAGTTTACCGGTTCAATTCCCAGTCAGGGCACTTCCCTGGCATGTGGTTTGGTCCCGGTTGGGATGCGTGCAAGTGGCAACCTCTCGATGTTTCTCACATCAATGTTTCTCTCACATCGATGTTTCTCTCCCTCTCATTCCCTCTAAAAATAAGTAAATAAAATCTTTTTAAAAATTGTGTTTTTCTTATGGAGTTCTATGGAGTTCTTTATGAATTACAGATACAGGTTCTTTATCAGACAATGTGTTTTGCCATATTTCCTCCTAGTCTGTGGCTTGTCTTTTCATTTTTAACACAGTATCATGTATTTACTTATTTACTTATTTTTCTTTCTTTTATTGATTCTAGAGGGAGGGGAAGTGAGGGAGGACAAGAGGGAGAGAAACATTGATGTGAGAGACAAACGTTCAGTCGGTTGCCTCCTGCACATGCCCCAACTGCAGACTGAACCAGCAACCTTTTGATTTGCAGGACGATGCCCAACCAACTGAGCCACACTGGCCAGGGCTAACACAGTATCTTTCAAAGAAGAGAGTTTTTAATTTTGATGTTCATCTTATCAATTTTTTTCTTTTTTGGATTGAGCTTTTTAAAAAAAATTGTCATCTATAAGAAATCTGCCTAATTAAGACTGCAAAGATTTTGTTCTATAACTTGTATAGCTTCTGTCTACTTTTATATGTCAAAAGGTGAAATATATGAGGTATGGAAGTGATTATGTATCAGAGAGGAAATAATTACGTAATTTACTATTTTAATTTGGTAGAATCTGCAGTATAACATAATGGTCCAATGAAAACTTATTTATCATCAATCTACTAGAAAACTTAGATATGTAGAACTTTAGTCATAAAAATGTACCAGCAGTGAAGCATCTTTGAATAATCAAAAGAAAAGTTTCAGATACTAATGTTATAGAAATAAGTCAGTCTGGGTTCCAATCCTGGTCATACCACTTAATAGCTGCGTGAATTTTTTTTTCTAAGTGAGGGTTTTCAGTATTCACAATCTCACGGTGGTTTTTCTTTTAAAAATCTATATAGTATAAAAAATAAGCCTTCAATTAAGTTTGTTCCATTTACTTTGTAATGTATGAGTTCTTTAAAGTTATTTTTTTCAAGTATGATAACCCTTTAAACTAGAAAATACCACTCTAAAACTATGCCATTGTGGATAAAATGGTCATTATACAAATCCTGGCCTATTTTCCTTCATTGAGAATGTTATACTGCTAAAATGCTTTGAAAATGTAATCTTCTGGTATTTTCCCTCAATTTCAGTTCTGCTTCTCATTGAATTAGCGTATATGAGAGAAGAAAATAAGCAGTAAAGGATTCAAATGTGAGGTTTACATTTGGATTTCCTTTTCTTTTATGATTCCGTTTTCAGACTTAACTGTCTACTTGTAGAAGGACCAGCCAGCTTCAGTGTATCCTTGGGAGACTCTTCTACAGTTTTCAAGGTTGGGAACTGACAACCTCTAGCTCAGGGGAGGTGACATCTGCCTTAGAATCTGCAGTCAGTCTTCTCTCATATATTTAACTATGTGATTTTTATATTGTACTGTAACTAAAAATTACATCAGGTATTTTAAAGATCATCTGTAATTTCAAGGCATCAGTGTAATGATGCTTTTTGATATCTTTTCCTTAATGGAACACTCAAGGTTATGAATAAAACACCAGTAAAGTACCAGCATTATTGATTGCAGGTGATGTCTGTTGGATAAGTGCCTTCCAGCTTAATGTCCCTTAATGTAGTTATATAAATTCAGATTTAAGAATTTCATAAACTTGGAAATTAAAAATAACTTGAAAAAAGGCAGAGAAATCCTGTTTCAGAAGTTTTGATAAAAGTATTGATGAATTTTGTAATTTTGTTGCTGTGATCTAGCGTTATTCTTGTGCAGTGTGGACTGGGGGAAGGGCAGCCCACTGTGTTACAATCCTGACCTCACCGTACTCTAGCTGTACAGTTTTGGGCTGTGTGACCTTCCTGTGTGTGCTTCTGGTTTCTCATCTGTAAAATAGGGATAATAATTCTACCTTTGTAATAGGGTTATTACAAGATTTAAGTTCGTAAGTACTGAAGTGTTTAGAGTAGCTGTGTAAATATAGCTCTGATGATGGTGATGATTGCAGTCAGGCTATTTTAGTAGTATGTATATTTCCCCCTTTTACGAAGCTAGTGAAATAACGGTATTTTATAAAAAATTGAGAATATCCTTTATAAAGGTATGCTAAATAGTCTTTACGATGTTTGAATTATTTCACCTTTATTGTGCTACCTTGCAATCACTGTCAGTATTATTATAAAGACAGTATGACAGTAGATTTTAT
Organism: Mormoops blainvillei; assembly: GCA_004026545.1. Taxonomy (NCBI): domain Eukaryota; kingdom Metazoa; phylum Chordata; class Mammalia; order Chiroptera; family Mormoopidae; genus Mormoops; species Mormoops blainvillei. The sequence goes on from PVJD01000289.1 coordinate 409,039, forward strand.
GTACTTGTATATATAAAATAATAGATAACTATGCTAAAATGCAGAGTATTTTAAATAAATTTAATATTCTGGTTTTTAAAAGGTGAACTTTGTCAGTGTTTAAGAACTTAAAGACATGGCCTGGCCAATTAATAGTTATATATGACCTTGGTGTGTTATTTTAACACTTGATTTTACATCTTATTTAACCTTAGTTTACTTACCCATTACTTGAAGTTAATGTAAGAGCTAATAAGTATGGTATTAAAAGGAGTAATAGAAACCCTAGCAGTTAGTAGAGGGAATATAGTCAGGGTTCAATAAATGTTATCCTCAATAATCCTTTAAATACTGTGTAAACCTAAAACAAACTTGATTTGTAGATTGAAATAGTTTATCTAATTAATTTATTTTCATTGTATTTATGTAGTATTTAACCAGAAACCCCTTCTTACTTTCTTGGTTTTGTAAATTTTGTGTAATTGGTCCAAACTGTCTGAATATGTTCCCTAAAGCCCCACTGCCAGGGTTTGAATACTGTCTTCACTATGTATAATCTTTATGATCTTGTGTCAAGTTATTTAACATTACTGTGACTTACTTTCCTTCTAAATAAAATGGGGACAATAATATATTTACCTCACAGAGTCGTTGTAAGGATTAAATGTATACATGCTTGATACATAGTAAGCACTAGACACAATAATTCTTTTCTTTTTAATTTTAATTAAAAAATGATTTTATATATTTATTTTTAGAGAGGGGTGCAGAGAGGGAGAAAGAGGGAGAGAAACATCAATGTGTGGTTGCCTCTTGCGCACCCCCTAGTGGAGACCTGGCCTCCAACCCAGGCATGTGCCCTGACTGGGAATCAAACGGGCAACCCAGTGGTTCACAGGCCGGCACTCAGTCCACTGAGCCACACCAGCCAGGGCTGGATACAATAATTTTTATTATTTTATTGTGATCCTAATGGCCCTCCAGGATATCTCAGTGAGTTTGGGGGAAGAAATGCCTTAAAGAACTTAGACTAGGAAAGGGGGACTTTAGCCTGAGATGGAACATTCACATCTAAATGTTCCTGCATAAAGGTAATTTTATATACTCTTATTTTTTCTGTCCTCACCCAAACGCATGTTTATTGATTTTAGAGAGAAGGGAAAGGGGTGAGAGGGAGAGAAACACCGATGTGAGAGAGAAATATCGATCGGTCACCTCATACTTTATAGGGTGGTGCTCCAACCGAGTGAGCCACACTGGCCAGGGCCACTCCTTCTATTTTTGATACATTATAGAGGTATACAGCATGAGACTTCTGTGGGGCCGTGAACTTGACCTCATTAGTAGCAGCAGAAACAAACATTTGTGGAGGGCCAAGCATTATATTAGGTAATGGGACACAGTCTTCACTCAAAATGTGAGCACTTTTCTAGTATCACAATGAAAACAGAAGATTGTTTTGAGTTGATGGTCTGGTCGTGAAGTGCCAAATAAGTGGTACAAGAAGATGATGGAGATTTAGAAGCATGATAAGTGTGATTGGCCTTGTTTGAAGGAGGGTCTGGGTGAAAAGTTAGGAAGAAAGGCCTTCTAGGTTGAGGATCACTGCATTTATGGTGTAATGGAGACTAGCTTAGAGAAGTAGAAGATAAGGTTATAGAGAGGCAGGATTTGGTTAAGTGGGGAAATTATATTCTATTATTCCTTCACTCACCCACTTAATATTTTAAATGAGAACCTACTAAATGCTAGACACTATTATGATGAATAGGAGAGATGAGACATGAAAACATAAACTCATTCCTTAGCCTCAGTCAACTTGAAGTCTTAGGGGCAAGACAGCTTTTAAATAGTTCATTGCTATAATGTGATGAGTGTTATGAAAATTGAGCTTTCCATCTGGCCACAGCCGTCAGGGGTCTTTAAGGCTCAGTTAAGTGATTTCCAGAAAACATTGAACAGACTCAGAACTTCTTAAAACCTAAATTCCTGTCCACTCAGAAATCTTAAAGCATTTATTTTGTGAGTAGAAGATGTTCAGCTAAAAGAATAAGTGTCTGTTAACAAAAAGAAAATTGAAATAGTTATAGGACTGTGTACCCAGAAGTCTGACCTAGTGTGTAAGGGAAGGATTTTTGGAGGTAGTTATCTTTAAGCCAAAAGCTAAAGGTGAAGTAGGAATTAGAAGAGTGGCAAAGGATGTTAAGCGTGGCGATATGGGTGGGAAAAACAGTAGGTTAGGAGAAGATGAGAAGTCCAGATGAGAGGTGAAGCCAGGGAGGAACTGAAGAAGTCTAATCATGGAGGAGTCATCCTGGGGAACGAGTGGCTTGACAGGCTGAAGAAATGAGCAGGTATTTAGAGTGTTTTGTAAGCCAGGTTTAAAGATTGTGTAATAATAAGAACTGTGAGATGCCATTGAAAGATTTTCAACAGGGAGAGACATCAGACTTAAAAATTTGAAGTGCTTCAGGTACATATAAGTCGATAACAGAAGATAATAAGCAATAATAAATCTCTCGGATTCCAAGAAATGTTTTTTCCCGTAGTCTACACTCCAGTCCTATGTTAGGATTTGTTAGTACTTTGATATTTACAATATCAAAGCCAATAAAGTATTCCTACTTAGTTACTTCTTTTTTGAACTACTGAATAAGTAAGTGCCTTTGACTACCTTTAGAAGACAAATCCTGTTAGCACTTCTGTGAGCCAAGTATTAACTGATGAATTCAGCCCCGATGTTACTCTCAGAATTTGTCAGATGTTGACATTGTATGGACTCTGAGTCCACTTTTCTAGGAACTAAGCCAAGTTGAACCAAATAAGTATTAAGCCTTCAGGATTGGACAGAAAGTTACCCACCCTCTGGAAATGAATAATCAGCACACTTTCAATTTGTGTGCATTCTGTAATTGCATGCATAGTTTATGTGATCTGATAACTCTTCCTAACTACTTGAGCTGGTATATTTTGTAGTATCAAATATTAAATTGAAATTGGTAGTCATTTTGGGGGGGGTTTGTAAGTAATTTCAAAAGATGATTTTGTTTTGATGAATGAATTCCTTGATTTTCAATCAGCTTTGTCAAAGAAATATCAATTTGCCAACTTTTATCAGGAGTTTATTTTCTAAATGTTTTGTGTAATTGGTCAAACCACCTGCTTCAGTTAGTCATTGAAGCCTTAAAAATTTTGTTGAAATTCACTAGAGTTTCACTCAGCTACAGACCTTTGCCTTCAAGATTGATTGAAATCCAGCCCACAGTAGCCCTCTTACCAGTGCAGGTCACTTTGCTCTGAGGTAGGAAAGGTGCTTAACTAAGGGAGGGAAGGAAGTAAATACACTCCCCATGTGATGTATATCATTTCTTTTGCTTATTGGTCCCCCTGACAAGACCTGGTATTTCCACTTTATTTAACAATCTCTTTACCTCCGTATAGATGTGCAATCTGTCTTCCTTCTCACTCCTAAATACCAATTTCCTATGAGAAATGTGCAGGATAAACATCAAGATTTTACTGTGAAATATAAATGAACCTTAGCATTAGTCTTTTGTCCTCAAATTCATCATGTCCTAACTTGCTCCTCTTCCAAATAACCTTACCTTGGCTAATGGATTATTATTTAAGAATGCCACTTCTGAAGTCACACTGATCTGATTCAATCCTGACTTCTATATATACTAGCTTTATCATTTGGCCAAGTTATACAACTTCTGTCCTTTGGTTTTCTCATCTCTAAAACAGGGATTATAATAGTATTTACTGCTTAGCATTTTTGTGAGAATATGTTAAGTGCATACTAAATGGTTAATGAACAAATCTTAATGCTATTGTTGTTATCCATTTAATTCTCAAGCGAGGAACTTTCTAGCCTTCCTCTTCGCCTTCCAGCTGTCTTCTTGCATCTGTAGTCAATATCATTAAAACCTGTGATTCTAACTTAGACATGTCACTCCTGTTTGGCTGCTCTCAGCTTCTGCCTTAGGTCAGGTCCAGCTCACAGAAAATCGCAGTACTGTTCTTGGTGCTAGACTCTTCCTTTCTCTGATTCATTCTCGGTAATCCCATCGTAATTACCTTCCTAAAACGATCTGATCGAGAGCCTGCACTTTCTGTAGAACTGTTACTCTTAGCACATGTTGGAACTCCTCCTTCTGTTAAAACCAAGATAAAATGTCCCCTCTCCTTCAGAGCCTAATTAATCTTTCCCATTTAAAGTTGGCTGTTCCTATGGCATCTTGTTCTTTCATCTGTTTAGTTCATTTGACTTGTCTGTGTCCTTCGCTTGGACTATAAATGCCTCTAGAATGTAATTCTTACTAAGTTTATATTCCCATGACCTAGCTTCGTGTCTGGCATACGGTAAGTACTTGGAAAATGCTTATAAATTCATTTACTGATTGTGTATCAGAAGAATGCACACTTCATCTGTTTTGCCTCCTCTTTCCCTGAAAGAGAGAGAACAAGAAGGCACATTCCGAAAGCAAGGGAGGGCCCTCAGCTTTCTCAAGTCTGAAAGGAAAAGGAGCTGGGGGGGGGAGGGCACAAAAAGCTGGAAAATAAGGAGTTTTTAAGAAAAAAGATTGTGATTCTATAGTGAAATTATTTAATGTCCTTTACATTTTAGGAAATATTAGGGATAACATGATTGAGTTAATTTTGAAAACTCATTTAAGCTTTAATTTTACTTGTAGACCCTTTCTTTACACATTTTTGGCAATAATAGCTCATTAGAAACATTAAAAGATTTGTTTGCTTCAGCAATTGAAGAGGAAAACAGAAAATAAAACTTTTCTGTTGCCGCTAGCTTAGTAAAGGAGAGAAACCTTGGCCTGAGACGGCATGTCGCAGCGGGGAAAGAGGAAAGAGGCGGGCTGGCCGGAGCTTGGGGAGGGGTGCTTGGGGAGTAGCCGGTTGTCTCGCCTTAGCAGGCGGTCCTCGTGTCCCTCACAATTTACAAGCAGTGTTCCTTTTCTTCCCCCCGAATCCACACCCTGCAGGTGCCACTGCTAGAGCTCTTATATCCCCAGTTGAAGCATTAAGCGCAAAAAGCAGTATGATTAGTATAGTTTAATATTACTAGTTATATCATTGGGCTGGGTAATAATAGTCTGATTTGGAACCTGTTGTTTGTAATGTTTCTCTGTGGTAAATCAGAATTCTAAGATGAACAAATGGATGTTTGGAATATTATCACGCGGCACAGTAGGGATTGCCTTGAGCACAGGAACTCATCCCTAGGAGCTGGGAGAAAGGAGGAAGTCAGTTCAGTTTGACTACCCATTGTTGGGGAGAATCTCTGCCGCATTTCTAGCTAGTGTAGAAGCATGTTTTAATTCTGAAGTTGAAAAAGATAAAATGAATTTTTAAACATACTTTAAACATACAGAGTTAAATGAACAAGTCTTATATACTTTTTTCTTGGTGATTTTAGAATAATTTCCTTGTTAGGATTAATCTTTTCTTAGTAATAGAGTATCTTTAACATTATCAGTATGAGGATTCATTCATCAGATGTTGCGTGCCAGGCACTGAGCTAGCTGCTAGAAATACAGGGTGGAGCAAAAGTAGGTTTATAGTTGTTTGTATGGAAAATAATACAATAATAAATAATAATACAAGAATATAATACAAGAAACTCCGTTTTGTGTACTCACAACTGTGAACCTACCTTTTCCCCATTCTGTATAATGGTGATCGAAATAGACATTGTCGTTGTCTTCTCAGAGTTTATAATCTAGTAGGGAAGAAAGACACCTCCCCTCCTAGGAACAAACAAAATGAATACAAATTTTCAAAATGAATACAAGTTTTAATAAGTGATATCACAGTGTACTGAAATAGAGAATAATGAGAGACATAGGAGGGCTCATCTTCACTAGGTGGTTAAAGAAGACTTCCCAGAGAACATGGAAGTTAAACTACAATTTGAACGATGAGAGGGAATTAGACATTCACAGTGGAATCGCATGTTCAGAGCCACTGAAGCAGGAAAGAGCTTACTTCTTAGACAGTTCTTGGAATAAGGAGGCGGCAAGTGTGGCTGAAGCAGAGAAGGAGTAGCGCAGGGTAGATTCGGAGGAGTAGATGCGTCATGCTGAGCGGGGCTTTGTTGACGATGATAAGCTTTTGGATTTTATTCTACGTGCAGTTGGAAGCTGTTCAAGGATTTTCAGTAGGGGAATAACATGGAAGTGTTGTAGATCACCTTGGCTGTTTGGGAAGTACTGAATGGAATCAGGGAGACTAGTTAGGAGGTTCTTGCTGTAGTCATTGGAAGAGATGGTGGTGGCTGGAAATAGGGTAGTGTTAGCGGAGATCAGAGTGGAGATTTTTGGAAGTGGAACTGAAGAAGGACTTGCTGAAAAACGTGGGGAATACAGGAAAGAGAAGAATCCATTACTTCTAGACTTCTCACTTGAGCAACTGGGTTGATGGTTAGTGGTGTTTGTTTGTTCGTTTGTTTTTTTAACAGTAGGGATAGGAGAAAATTGGGCTAAGTTTGGAGATACTATGTTTCAGATGCCTGTGAGACATCCAGGGGTGGAGTGGAATACACAGTGGGGTGTGTAAGCTGGTACTCTAAGCAGATGGTTGGGCCAGAGATAAAAATTGGGAAGGTACTATGCCATTTAAAGCCATGGGAATGGTTGTGGAATCTAGGAAACCAGTGTAAAGAGAGATGTGCATGGTTCCAAGAAGGTGGGAGGGGCAGCTGAGCACAGGTAGGATTGATTTCAAATAAATAGAGAGATGCCTTTTTCATCATAACATAAAGGCAGGAGACTGATAGCAGTAAAGATGGAAGGAGGTTTGTAGATTTTGGTTGGCATGTAGGTAAAATAGTTTCAGTCTGATGGTCTATTTTCTGAAGTAGAATCCATGGTTGTCTACAGAGAAGGAGAATATTCAGGAGTTTGAGGACAGCTGAAAAGTTCGAAATACAGTGGTGGACAGAGGGAACATAGTGGGATTGCCCGCGGGTATCTTGGACCCTGTTGACTGTAAATTTTTAGCAATTGTTTCCATCTGCCTGGTCTGTGAAATGAAGGAGGAAAAATCATCTGAATTTGGTAGACAGGTGACTAGGTGGTATAGGTAAATTGTGTGAGGGGTGGAGGGAGGAGTTTGAAAGTCCTTACTTTGGAGGTTAGGATGACACTGGCCCACGGTATCTGTTCTGGTCAGTTTGCATGACTCGCTTGCCAGTAGCATCAGACCAGCTGCCTAGTAGTGTTGTTACTAGGGCTCTAGGATTGAAGTTTTCTTTACCATCAGTAAAGACAGGGTAAAAACTCTTGAATATCTTGAATATGGTGATAGTTACACTACCTAATTTGTGGTTCAAGAGGCTCATAAACAAAAGGAAACAGCAGAAAGTATCAACAATATTAGCAAATTAAAAAAATCTACTTACCAAAAATAAGGCATGTGTCCAGAAAGTTTCTCTGTACTTAAAATTTTAAATGTAATGTTGCCTGATCAAATATTATGTAAAGCAATTTAAACTTTGCTTCTGGTTTATGGAAATTAAGAGAATGCTAAACAAATTTTACATTTCCTTCATGAATTAATATTCTTTCTTAAATGTGCAACTAGAAATATAAGCCACTTAAAAGCACCTTCTTGTCTTCTCTTCCTTCCAAATGGATGCTAATGAGCTACTTATTTTAAGACTGACAGCTGTCAGAGAGGAGGGTGGGAGGGACTGGATAAAAGAAGGTGAAGGGATTGGCCAAAAAGCTTATAGGCAGAACCCAGCAGACACAGACAACAGTGTAGTGATGGCCGGAGGGAAAGGGGGTGGGAGCTGGGAGGAGGTGGGTAGAAGGCGGGGAAACAGGGACATCTGTAAAAGTTGTCAACAATAAAAACAAAGTTTAATAAAAAGAGCAAGAAAAAATGTGGGTACTTAAGAACAAATAAGTTATTTGGTTAACTTTCGTTTCCATTTTCTTGGCTTTTGAAACAAAAGTTTTTATTTAAACAAAAGCAAAAAAAATTGCATTCTAAAATCCTATATCAAAACAGTCAAGTAGTAATTGGTAGCCCTATTAGGAAAAGGTTAAATAGGGTATTATCAATAGTGTATCTCAGAGATTTTCAACCTTTTTCATCTCATGGCACACAAGCTAATTACCAAAATTCTGTAGCATACAAAAATACATATTTTTTGCTGATCAGATAAAAAAGTATAATTTTGATAATTCACAGTGGACAGCTATTGTTTTGTTGGCTCTTGCCTTTTTTTTTTTTAATTTAACAATCTAAGGAAAAGCAGTCAGTGCCCCTGACTAAATAATAACGTATTGCAGGTTTTAAAAATTTTTGTGCCACACTGGTTGAAAATCACTGGTGTATTTCCTTTCTTCTTGCTTATGCTTTCTAGAGTATAAGTGAGGTGTCATTGCAAAGAGAGGGGCATATAATATTTTCTCTGTAGCAGAGAAAGTTCTTTGAAGTATTTGTTTCTTTTGTGACTCATGGAGCAGGTGAACACTGTAATACCAAAAGCCGTTTGATAGAATAAGCAGTATTTTTATACTTAGCCCCCAATGATGAAATCCCAAGCCTTTTTCTGTTTCTTAGAACCCGCACATGATATCTTCATGGAATACTGTATTTTGCTGTGTATAATGTGCACTTTTTTGCCCAAGTTGTTGAGAAAAAAATAAGGATGTGCAGTATACGTGGGTAGCGCTAATTTGGTATCTGTATAAATGTTTTAAATTCTTTTATTTATGCTTATGCATTAAAAGTAACTCTAGAGAGCAGTAATGATACCTGTATGCAAAATAATACCCTGGAATACAGAGACCAGTTTTATATATAAATAAAAAATTGAAAAAATTAAAATGAAAGGCTTTTTTTCCTGAAAGTTTGGACCCAGAATGTGGGTGTGTATTATACATGGGAGAGCATTGTACATGGCAAAATACGGTAAATATACAGCCAGTTGAATTTGAGGAGCATTCTGTTATAGTCAAAGGAGAAGAATTTTATTGATTCAGTTAATGTTTTAGCCATTTGCAATTTTATATGAATTTAAGTGCCTGTCAGATAATATTTTATGTGCAACAGAGCACAGCATGACTCTATTAAGTAAGAGAGGAACACAGAAACAGTTTTTTCCAGAATCCCAGCAAAATGTTTTGAAAAATGAACATATTTGGCCAAAAGTTATTATAGAAGACCCTTGTCTCCTGTATTACACCATAATCTAAGTAATTCTTAACTTCTAAAAATTACTCAAACAGGCTAAAGTTATAAATGATGAAATTCCTTCTTTTCTCCCCCAAAGAAGGAAAATAAACAATGACTTCATAATAGTACATTTTCCCTTTCAGTTTTTCTTTCTGAAAATGTTTGTATTTATGGTAGGTTGCCTCTGAAAATCTAGAAACAGTAATTTAAAATCACAGTATACCAAATGAAAGAAGGTTATACAATACCTGGAGCATAACTGGAAATCATGATATTGGAAATATTGACTATTAGGATATGTTGTTGAGCATGATCTACTCTTGAGTGGTTTCATAACGCTGATTGAAACAAGTCTACCCCAGTGATGCTAGTTAACTCCAGTCATGGCAGGTGCCCAGCTGATATTGTGTGTGTTTATGTATGTGTGTGTGTGTGCATGTGTGAGAGGGAGAGGGAGAGAGATTCAGTTGTCTAATGGTATTTTTGAAACCGAGGCTGCCATTCTGAAAAGGCAGAACTGTTTGCTTATTTTGAACATGGCCTGGGGCCCAGTTTGTGAGGTAGAGGGGAGTTATATGTATAGAAGGTTATTTGAGACTGCCGGTCAAGATGGAGGCATAGGTAAACATGGCTTTTCTCCTCATGCAACCACATCAAAATTACAACTAAACTATAGAACAACCATCAGTCAGAACTGTCAGAAATCGAGTTGAACAGAAGTCTGACAACTACAGAATTAAAGAAAGCACATCTATCCAGACTGATAGGAGGGTCAGAGACGCTTAATGGGCTGGTCCCACATCCATGTGTGGTGGATAAAAATTTGGAAGGGATATCTAGGGAGCGAGGAGTTCAAGACTCCCCAGCCTCAGGTTCCAGTGCCAGGAAGAAAAGTCCTCATAACTTCTAGCTGCGAAAACCAGCAGGAATTGAGTCGGTGGAAGAAACTTCTAGAGTCCTGAGCAGTTCCTCTTAAAGAACTCACATACGGACTTAGACCCACTCCCTCTGAATCTAGCACCGGAGTAGCAGCTTGAAAGCCACCAGTGACAAACAGGGAGGAACTGAAGTGTCTGGCATCAAGGTGAGAGCTGGGGGACAGCTTTCTCCCAACAGAAGGGCAAGCAGAGTCCAGTGTCCCTTTTCTGAACCCTCCCCTCACAGAGCCACAGAACTGGCAGACTGGTGCCATATCTGAGACTCCATCAACCTGGCTAACACTGCCTCCCCCTGGAGATCCCCAGAGACTCAGTCCCACCCAACTTATGAGCCGACCCAAGCTGCTTTTCCATTTGAATGGAAGGTCTTGGCTCATGCTCACCACTTCCAAAATCCTCTCAAACAGCAGCCAGCCTCAGTGAGTCCCCAGCCCCCATACCCCTTGCTAAGTGGCCCCAGGCCTGGCACTAGCAGCAGCCAGCCTAGGTTCACAGCTTCGCTTAGCTTGGGAATCTCCAAGCCCAGTCAAGTAGCAGCCATCTCAGATTGCTTTATAATCAGGCAGGGTGGCCGTGGGCAAAACACAGGTGGGGGCTGACCTTGACCTGCACCACCTGGGAAACCCCAGGGCCTCTGCACCCAGCAGACAGCTACAAACCACGTCAGAGCACCACCACTCTCACCTCACACAGCTAATCCTCTACAGAGGGCAGAGGTTGGTAGTCAGTGGTCACAGCCAGTCCTTGCAGCTGACTGGCCTGGGTAAATCTCTCCCGTTTACCTGCCAATAGCAATCAAGGCCCAACTACTCAGCCCACACGAAGGGTGCACTTTGAGTTCCCAGCTTGGGTGATAGGAGAGGCTATGCCTCTGGATCCTACAGGACATGTACTACATTAGGCCATGCTACCAAGATAGGGAGTATAGGAGGTGTACCTGATACGTAGAAACACAGGGAGGCTGCCAAAATGAGGAGACAAAGAAATATGGCCCAAAAGAAAGAACAGATCAAAAGAGCTATATGAAATGGAGATAAGTAATCTATCAGATGCAGAGTTCAAAACACTGGTTATAAGAATGCCCAAGGAATTTAGTGAGGACCTCAACAGCATAAAAAAGATTCAGTCAGAAACGAAGGATACACTAATTGAAATAAAGAAAAATTTACAGGACAACAATAGCAGAGTGGATGAAGTGGAGAATCAGATCAATGATTTGGAACATAAGGAAGAAAAAAACAACCAGTCAGAACAACAAGAAGAAAAAAGAATCCAAATAAAAGAGGATAATGCAAGGAGCCTCTGGGACAACTTTCAAGTGTTGCAATATTCACATCATAAGGGTGCCAAAAGGAAAAGAGAAAGAGTAAGAAATTGGAAATCTATTTGAAAAAATAATGAAAGAGACTTCCCTGATTTGGTGACGGAAATAGACATGCAAGTCTATGAAGCACGTAGAGTACCAAACAAGACTAATGCAAAAAGGCCAACTCCACAATACGTCATAATAAAAATGCCAAAGGTTAAAGATAAAGAGAGAATCTTAAAAACAGCAAGGCAAAAGCAGTTAGTTACCTACAGGGCAGTTCCCATAAGACTGTCAACTGATTTCTCAAAAGGAACTTTGCAGGCTAGAAGGGATTACAAAGCCATGAAAAACAGGGACCTACAGCCAAGATTGCTCTACCCACAAAACTATCCTGTAGAATCGAAGGGCAGATAAAGAGATTCCCAGACAAAGGAGGTCATCAAATGTTAAAGGGACTTAAGAAAAAGATTACAACTGTGAACAATAAAATGACAATAAATACATAACTATCGGCAATTGAACCTAAAAAACAAACTAAGCAAACAAGAACAGAGACAGAATCATGGATAATGGAGAGTGTTTTGATGGTTGCCAGATAGGAGGGAGGGAGATGTGGGAGAATGGGTGCAGAGGTGAGGGGATTAAGAAGTACAAATCTGTAGTTACAGAATAGCCATGGGGATGTAAAGTAGGAGCAGCCAAACAACTTAAACACATGACCCATGGACTTGAACAGTGGTGTGGGGACTGCCGGAGGGAGTGGGCGGTGCTGGGTGGAGGAAGGCAAAGGGGAGAAAATAGGGGCAACTGTAATAGCATAATCAATAAAATACAATTTTTTTAAAAAGGAAAAAAAATTATTTCAAAGCCTTAAATTTTTAAAAAATCCCCACCCAAGGATATGTTTACTGATTTGAGAGAGGGAGAAAAAAACATCAGTGTGAGAAAATCATTGGTTGGTTGTCTCCTGTACGCACCCCAATCAGGTGTTGAACCCACAACCTAGGTATGCGCCCTGACTGGGGATCAAACCTTCAACCTTTTCATGGTAGGGACAAAGGACAGTGCTCCAACCTACTGAGCCACCTGGCCAGGGCTCAAAGCTTTATATTGTGCAAGTGCACAGGATGTCAATAACTATTCCTTTACAAATAACTAATATCACACAAGAAAAATAAGTTATTTTACTATCCGGTAGCATTTTTTTTTGCTTGTCATTAATTATTCATAATTATTTATGGATGTCCATGTTCCTTTTAAAGACAGCATGTTTTTATGCTTCTGATTAGTTAGTCTTTAACCAGAGAAATAGATAAATGCACGTTATGAATTGACTTGCCACTGTAGAGAGAAGCAGTGATGTAACGATACACTAGATAAGTACTTTCAGCATCTATTGCATTAACATGTATTGCTTTTCACACACACACTCACACACACATTTTGTACAGTTATGTGTATTTGTTGTGTACTTGGTTCTTATGTTTGCCCAGGTGAATGATTCTCAGTATAGTATTTTTCTCGGGATTTTTGTCAGTGTATACAATGTGTTTTTGCTACTTTTGAGTAGGATATATTCCTGTGATATCCTGAGTGGAGCTCTTTGTTGGACATGACGTGGAGATACCACTAGTTTCAAAATAAAATACACAGTGTAATGCAAAGCACCAAAGAAAGATTTTTTCTAAAAGGTGGGAAAACATTGTCTTGCAGATCGGAGAGAGCTCAGTTAAATCTTAAAAAGTTTTGAAGTGACACTAGGACACAGTGGCTATCTGCTAAGGGATAGTCACATTAAGGAATGATAATAATTGTAAATATCTTTTAAGCCTAACAGGATCATTCCATTCACTGTTTAAGTAATCTCATAATATCTTTCCCTTCTTAAAAAGAAAATTAAAAATACTCCTTGGACTCGCCATCCCCTCTCTTCACATCTACCATCTTTATTCGCGGCACCATAACAAAGTACTCAGGAGAACTGTCTGCCCTCCTTCATACAACCCAACCATGGTCATCCAAACTTTCATCATTTCCACTCCCACCTTAACTGCATGCATTGTCCTATTTTCACACATGCATGCACACCCCTTCCCCTGCAATTCTTCAAAATCATCAGTGATTTTGAAACATATATCATCCCCCTGCTTAAAACCAAAGTAGTTGGGCTGGGCCCAGGCATTAGAATATTTGAAAAGTTGCTCAGGTAATTCTCTTGTGGAACAGGTTGAAAACCTCTGCTCTGGTGGCTTGTCTCATACTCATAATAAAAACTAAACAACTTGGACCACCGAGGCTCCTGCCTTGTTCTCTGATGCCGTCTCCTGTTTTCTTTACCTCCTCCACTCTGGTCATAATGGCTTTCTTCAGAGGTGATGGCGTTTTGTTGCTCTCATCACCATCCCTAGCGCTAGAACATCGTGCCTCCTACTGAACATAGTGCCAGTTCAATAGATATTTGTTGAATCAATGAATATTTTACAGACGCTGTTCTTGTTCTCTAGTAGTGATTACCCTATAATAAATGCTGTTAGATTGCTAGATTTCGAGTCTCCAAGAACGCTACCAAAAGTTCTATTTGAACGTATGTCACAGGCCCACAGTTTAATTCCTCCATCTTCCTGCACTGTCACTTCTTTCCCTGTCGGAATGCCTGCTTTTCCTTGTTTCTCTCTCTTGGTATGTGCCCCATTTGACTCTCCAGTCTTTTTGGATGTCCTCTGCTTATATTTTGTGTAGTTTTTCTTAACTGTATTGTTACTCACTATTTTCTGGGGGTTAAAAGCACTAGTCTTACCAGTGTTGTCAGTCAGTAAGAAATTCTCTTTTCTTCTCTGGATGAACACACTACTCACAGGATTGCTAGTCCATTTTTGGATTGTATGCCCTTCTTGTCTAATTATTCTTGTTGGACGCAGATGGCTGCTCCTGTGGTGTGAAACACCAAGATGGAATTGATGGGGAGGGACAGACTTCAAAAGGGAAGATGGGCATCAGGGGAGGTATCTGTTTCTGAGGTCAGAGTGTGAAGCCTAATTGATGCAAAGTTGAGTTTTTATTGAATCAGGGGCCCCGCAAAGTTTTTCGTAAAAGTCCAGATAGTAAATATTTTGGGCTCTGTGGGTCCTTAGGTCTCTGTCAAAACTACTCTACTCTGCTGTTGTAGTGCAGAAGCAGCCATAGACACTATGTTATCAAATGAGTGTGGCCACGTTCCGTGAAATTGCTTATGAACACTGGCGTTTGAATCTTATATAAAAAGTTGTATGAGTAATAATCTTTTAATTTTTTATTCCCCGAGGCATTGTGATTTATAAGGAATATATAGTTAATCATTCAGATGACCAAACTATATTTCTCACATACATCGGTCTTCCATAATTGCTGGCTCTCAGCTCCTGGAACTTTTGAAATTTAAGTGTTGGGAGGCGTCTTTTGTTATGTTAATGAACCGACATTGGGAAAGCACATAAGGATGGTGGCTGGTTGCCAGGAGAGCCAACCATATAGAGGGTTGGAATTTTATTTATTTAATTTTATTTTCCCTTATAGTTGACATACAATGTTAAATTCGTCTCAGGCGTACATTATAGTGATTAGACATTTATATAAGTTCGTAAGTGAAGAGTTGGAACTTTGGATCTCACCCCCTGACTTCCAGGAGGGGTAAGGGGCTGGAGGTTGATTTCATCAATCATGACTATGTACTAAAGTGTCCATAAAAAGCCAGAAGGATGGGTTTGGAAAGCTTCTGCGTTGGTGAACACGTGGAGATGAAGGGAGAGCGGCACACAGGAGAGCTGTCTCCTGGTAGATAGCATCAGAGCCCCGTTGTAAAAAGCCATTCTTAGCTGCTGGTGGGCTCAGCATCATCAGGCGGAAGGCAGGGTTTGGCCCTGGGGCCATGCATGGCTACAGCGTCCGTACGTGATTTTGGCTTGAGAAGTCCAGTTCTTGACCAGTAGTCCTTTTCACACTCTGCATTGTAGATGCAGTTTTTAAACTTTAAACTTTTGGTGCTGGTGACAAATGACCTGTTCATAAAGTTTACGTGTAACTTATTCCAGAGAACTACTCAGCTCCTTTGGTTCGCGTCTTTGCACCTTCCTGCTGGGCCACATTCGAGACTGGGCCATTTATTAAGGCTTTACAATATTGTTTTTTGTCCCAACACCATTGTAAAACAGTACATTTTTGTCTGTCTGAATAAGCATTTCTTTCCAGTTTCTAACGGATGCCGTGGAGGCCCTCTCCCCCACCACAGTTCACTGGCGGCTGTAGTGGACGGATGCTGGGGACTTCTTTGCTTAACACCAGGGTCTCTGAGCCTGCTCTGCCGGAGTGTGGGTGGTCAGCCCCGTGCACGGCAGCCTGGCCTGCGCTTTCTGTTTTTGTCCTGTGCTTTCTTTTTTTTGTTTATTTTTAAGATTTTATTTTTATTTATTTTTAGACATGGGAAGGGAGGGAGAAAGGGAGAGAAACATCAGCGTGCGAGAGAAACATTGATTGGTTGCTTCTCACAGGTCCCGGACTGGGGACCTGGCCTGTAATGCAGGACTGTGCCCTGACGGAGAATGAAACCCGCGACCTTTCTTTGCTGCACTCAATTCACTGAGCCACACCAGCCCTGTTCTTGAAGAGAAAAGTAAATCATCTGTATCATGTGTGACCGTTTACCTCATCCATGAAACGGTCCCAACCTTGGTTGTCTTCTTTGAGCTAGATCAGATCAGATTTGTTGTTTCTAACAGGTGACAAATTCTGTGCTGGAAAATGATTTAAGGTGCAGGGTACTGTATACATTGTGTCACAACTAGGTGAGTTGTAAAATAACAGTTCTGCGGATTTCTGCGGCCAGTCTTTAACATAATTGACTGGGCTTTCCCAAAACACATATTAAAATTTCAAAATGGCAATATAATTACAAGTAACTGCAATCCTCCCAGTAATGTAATTATTGATTAAAATATTTTTTTAATGTGTGGAGAATTGAAAGTCTTTTTATACTTGTAATGTGTTTCTTTTACATTGAGGAGAAGTTCGGTTATATCAAGTAAATTTTACCATAGAAGGTGTGTGTAGGTACAGAATCAGTGTTGAAATTTGATTTTTTACTTCCTGAGTCTTTGGGGTAGACAAGTTGTATTTTTAAAATGTTCCAGATTAGTATATGCTTTTAAATTTATTTTCTTAAAGTTGACCAGCTTTTCTTAAAGCTACATTAAAATGATCCTTGTATCAGAATCATGGTAATAGTTTTCATTTTATTTGCAAGAATGTTATTTTCCAGGTTCCCACCCCTCAGAAGGCTTTGTTTGGCTATTTTTCCTCTGAAACATCATTTTCCTCCTTTTTGGTTCATAGTTTAACATATCCAAAAAGTTTTCACTTTTATTGCCTCTCGAAAAACTAGCTAAAGTTAGATTTTTATGCGTGTTTTGCTAGTATACTGTTAAGATCTGCTTTATCTGGGGGTAGTTGAATCTTGTGTAAATTACATTCTTTATTTGGTTTCATTTCATTGCATAAGGCTGTTGTAAAATAGTTTAACAGATATTAACATTTTCTGTTACACTTATAACAAAATATATAAGGGGGAAAATTAGCAAGACTTTATAAATTACTTTTCTTGGAATACAGGGGTGGGCAAAAAGTAGGCCCACTGCTATCCTGACGTTCTTTTGAGTTAATAGAGCTGTTGTAATAATCACAACCTGCATGTTTTTTTCCATGCAAACAGCTGTGTATATTTGGTACATCATGTGGGTTGGGATATAGGTGGGGTTTTTTTGTTTGTTTTTTGTTTCTGTCTCTTGGGTTGTAGTTTTACTCAAGGGTGTTTTTTTTTCCCCATGGTCTTTTTCACAAAAGCTATTGGTTTTCGTTCACTCTGGTTCCATATCTTACTTTTCATCACTCCTTACCCACCTCAACACACTTACCTACACAAACCTCAGCCTTCTTAACCTACTTTATTATCAGAGTGTTGTCCACTTCATTATTTATCCTTTAGATTTCTGCCCCCAGGCTTCTCTTTGTTCCCTGAATGACTATAGAGGACACTCTCCCTGTCATCCATGGTGTCCCACATTGTACCTAATTTAGGCATTGTTAGTGGTCCTGGGTATTCTGCCTCAGCTAACTTGTAGCTTTTCAGGGCCTGAGAGTATTTCCTCAGCTGTTGAATATTTCTTTTGTACCTATCACATAACAGGCACTTAGTGTTTAATTGTTTGTATTAAATACCCAGTTATTTAGTTTTCTGCTTTTAATTTCTCTCAAGGTAATCTTGATGATTTTTAAGTGTTTTGTCTGTTCATTTTTTTTTTTAATAGATGTAAAAAAAGATTGGTCTGACCATGCTCTCTGGTGGGAAAAGAAGAGAACGTGGCTTCTTAAGACTCACTGGACCTTGGATAAGTACGGCATTCAGGCGGACGCTAAGCTTCAGTTCACCCCCCAGCACAAACTGCTTCGCCTGCAACTTCCCAACATGAAGTATGTGAAAGTGAAAGTGAATTTTTCTGATAGAGTCTTCAAAGCTGTTTCTGACATCTGTAAGACTTTTAGTAAGTATTAGATAAATTTTTCATGGTAGTATGAGTTGTGTGATGTATGTATAATATGACTGATGACTGACATTTAGCTTATCTCAGGAAATAGGGATTGGGGTGAGCTTTCTATGTTCATGTGTATATGTGAAATTTTTACTTTAATCGTTAAAGTTTTGTATTACTTTAAGGTAAGAAGTGTTGGGTTAATGTGGAACGGGAGGAATCTAGTAGGGATTCTTTCCTTACTAGAAGTGTATCAGGTATGTGTTGTTATGTAATACTTCATTCTGATGACTTATTTTTATGGGAAGGAGAAGAGAACAGGAAGGAAACGGGTATTATTTTCAGAGGGATGTAGTTTTTGCAGTGTTCCCTCCACGTAAGTCACTGCTTGATTTTAGTGACTCAGGCAGATTATGTCACTTCCTTCATTAGGGGCCTGACACAGCTTCGAAGGAAATGACCATGAGTGGTGTCTCCCGTAACCAGTCTGTAGTTTGAACAGTCTTGCAGTGATTCTATTTATGCTTTCTGAAAGTGAGATGTGGATTAATTTTGGCTGACCCAGTTGTGACTGGAAAAGTATTCAACCATCAGACAAAATACGAACTGATGTCTTTATCAGTAGTATATAACTCTCTTGCGCTGTAGATTAGGGCGGCAGTTTTCGCCTGGCATGTTCCGAGAACTTGTAAAACATGTAGTACCTCACAGTTTAGTGAGGGGCACTGACCCCTTTTCCTTTAGATTGTCAGTAAAAAAAGTGACATCACAATCATAGCTGGCCATGTGGACAATTCAAAATTATACCTAGTTTTGGGGTTTTTTGTTTTTGTTTTTGTTTTGTCAGATCGGCAAAATATATGTTTGGTGTGCCACAGAATTTTACTAATTACTTAACCTGTGCCATGACATGAAAAAGGTTGAAAATTGCTAGATTAGGGGGAAATACAGGTAGATTGACATTACTATTTTGATGTAGTGTCTCTGAAATGCTAATCGTTTTCATATTTAGTGGAATTTTAAGGAAACATTAAAGTACAGATAATTAATAGTTGGTATCATTTTGGCAGACTCGTAAAGTTATTCAGTTACTTTAATTGCTATCATAAATTTAGTATGTAGCCTTCTAGTAATACATACATACACACATACACATGTATTCATATCTATATGTAAATATATACCCCAAAACAATATGTATTAGTTCCATTGCTGTGTCACTTCCATTGAACTTGTGTGCAGGAGCTCCTCTTGAGTGTTCAAGCAAGAAGTGGAGTTGTTTTAAATGTATACATAATTTATTTCAGAGCTTGTCGAAATGCTCTCCCAAGTGGTTGTACCAGTTTACATTCCAACCCACAGTGTGTGAAAGCCCCTCACTCCAAATCATCATTAACACTTGAGTTGTCATTTTTCAATGTTGCTTCTCTGAGCAACATTGTTGTATTGTTGAAAAACAATACATAATTTCATTTTAGTTTATAAAGTTAAGTATGTTTTTATATCTTTGCTGGCCATCTAATCTAAGTTTCTTCTACTTTGAATTGCCTGTTTGTTAATGCTCTGTTCTTCTCTTCCTCCCCCAGCCGCTGGAACCATTACTTTCTTTACTGTCTCCACAGTTTTGCCTTTTCCAAAATGTCTTCCAGTTGGAATCAGAGTTTGCAGCCTTTTCAGATTGGTTTCTTTCATTTAGTCATAGGCATTTAAGTTTTCTCCATGTCTTTTCATGGCTTGATAGCTCATTTCTTCTGGTACTAAAAAATATTCCATTGTCTGGATGTACCACAGTTTATACACTCTCCTGTTGAAGGACATTTTGGTTGTTTCCAAGTTACTCAAGTGTAAATACAGCTGCTATGTGCAGGATTTTGTGTGGACATATATTTTTAAATCCTTTGGGTAAATTCTAAGGAGTATGATTGTTGGATCAGATGGTAAGAATGTCTATAGTTTTGTAAGAAACTGCCAAACTGTCTTCAAAGTAGTTGTACCATTTTGCATTTATACCAGCAATGAACAAGAGTTCCTGTTGCTCTAAATTGTCACCAGCATTTGGTATTGACAGTGGCCTGGATTGTGGCCATTCCAAAAAATGTGGGGTGGTGTCTCGTTTTAATTTGCAGTTCCCTGATGACATATGATGTGGAGTGTCTTTTCATAGTCTCCTTTGCCATCTGTACCTCTTCCTTTGTGAAGAAGTCTGTTAAGGTCTTTTGCCTGTTTTTTAATCAGGTTGTTTGTTGTTTTATTGTTGACTTTTACATGTTCTTTATATATTTTAGATAACAATCCTTTATCAGATAAGTCTTTTGCAAATATTTTCTCCCAGTCTATGGCTTGTCTTTTCATTACCTTTGACAGTTTCTTTCACAGAGCAGAAATTAATTTTAATGAACTTCAGCTTATCAGTTACTTCTCTTTTGGATTATGTTTTTGTTGTATCTAAAAAGTTATTGCCAACCCCAAGGTCATCTAGATTTATTTCCTGTGTTATCATCTAGGGGTTTTATAGTTTTACATTTTACATTTATGCCTGTGATACATTTTGAGTTAATTTTTGTGAAGGTGAAAAGTCTGGGTCTAGATTCATTTTTTTACATATAGTGATGTCCAGTTCTAGCGCCGTTTTTTGAAAAATTCCGTGATAGTTGGCACCTTACAAAGCTAAAGATAGTCTTACCATATGATTCAGTAATTGTGTTCTTAGGTATTTACTCAACTGATTCTAAGTTTATGACCACATAAAAACTACGTGTGTAAACTCATAGGTAACAGACAAGGGAATGGTGGTTACCATAGGGGAAGGGGATTCAGGGAGCACAGAGAGATTAAAGGTGGTCAAATATATGATGATGGGAGGAGACTAGACTTTGGGTGGTGAATACACAAGGGAGTATACAGATAATGTATTATAAAGTTGTGCATCAAAACATATGTTATGTTATTAACAATGTTACCCCACTACGTTTAATTTTAAAAACTTTAAAAGAATAATTATCATTTCTCCATTGTATTGACTTTGCTCCTATGCCAAAGATGAGTTGACTATATTTATATAGGTCTATTTCTAGGCTCAGAAAATTAAAACACTGTGCCCCATATTCATAATTAGTATTTTTTACAGTAGCCAATATTTGGAAACAACCTAAGTGTCCATCAACAGATGTATGGATAAAGATGTGAACATACACATACACACACACACACACAATGGAATATTACTCATAAAAAATGATGGAATGATGAAAATCCTGTCATTTGCGACAGCATAGCTGGACATTGAAGGCATTATGCAAAGTGAAGTAAGTCAGACAAAGACAAATAGTAACACCTCACTTACTGTGGAATGAAAAAAAATACTACCCAACACAAAAACAAACAATACAGGTTACTTTTTTCTGTGGAGGTAAAGGTGGAAAACAAATGGAGAATCACTTAAACTACTGGTAACATTTTTCTAGTTTGGGCTTTTTTTTTTTTTTTAAGATCTTATTTATTTTTAGAGAGGGGAAGGGAGAGAGAGGGAGAGAAACCTCAATGTGTGGTTGCCCCTTGCACGCCCCGCACTGGGGACCTGGCCTGCAACCCAGACGTGTACCCTAGACTAGGAATCAAACTGGTGACCCTCTGGTTCGTAGTCCAGTGCTCAATCCACTGAGCCATACCAGCCAGGGCTAGTTTGGGCTATTCTAGTAGATGTGGGGTAATATCTCTTTGTGGCTTCAATTTGCATTATCCTAATGACAGTGATATTGAGCATCTTTCCATGTGCTTAATTGCTACCATTATAGTCCTCATTTAAAAATTTTTTAAATTAATGTGATTTTAGAGAGAGACAGAGAGGAAAAGGGGGAGCGGGGAGAGAGAGAGAGAGTGAGAAAGAGACATCGATCTGTTTTTCCACCTATTCATGCACTCATTGGTTGCTTCTTATACGCACCCTAACCAGAGATCGAACCCTGCAGTTTCGGCATATTGGGATGGTGCTGTACCCAGCTGAGCTACTTGGGCAGGGCTGCCACTATGTATATTCTTTGATAAAGTGTCAGTTTGAATGTGCTGTCTGCCTTAAAAATAATAATAAATTAGGTTGTCTGCCATCTTACTGGGTTGTAAGCATTTTTGCATATTCTGGATATGGAATATTTATTGGGTATGTTTTACAAATATTTTTTACTGTCTGGCTTAGCTTTTAATTTCACTAAGTGTCTTGAAGAACAAAAGTTTTAATTTTGATGAAGACCAGTTTATGATCTCTTTAGTGGTTTTTGTTCGTAGACACAAAAATCCTTAATTAGATTTTAGCAAATTGAATACATCAATATATAAAAAGGATGAACACATCAATGATTAAAGTTTATCTCAAGAATATAAAACTTTTTATGTGCATGTGAAAGAATTACGTTATTGTCACTGGATGGGAATTTTCTATGAATGATGGGACAAGTTGGATGCTAGAGAGGGATATTGAAATCTTCAGCTATATGATTTGTTCTTACTCCTTTCACTTCTGTGAGTTTTATTGAAATGTTCTTAGTATGTATACACATTTAAAATTGTTACATTCTCTTGAAGAATTTATTCTAGCACTATGAAATGACTTTCTATATTCTTGATAATATGGTTTGCTTTGAAATATATCTTCTCTGATAACAAAAGATATACTATATCTTTTTCTATCCTGTTTCTTTTAATCTGCTTGTATCTTTAAACTGGATTTCTTGGAAACAACATACAGCTAAGGCAGCTTTTTAAAGTCTGTTCTGATAACCCCTGCCCTTTTATAAACTGTGTAGACCATTTATATTTAATGTGATTATCAGTGTGGTTGGGTTTAAATCTATCATCTTACTTTGTTTTGTTTTTTATGTGCTATTTATTTATTTTAATTTTCACGTGTTCCTTTTCTTGGATCCTTCTTTTTGAATTTGTTTCCTTCTTTTGAATTCAGGAGAGTTTGTGATTATATTTATTTCTACCTGTGCCTCAGTAGTTATTACCACTTTCATTTTGTCTTTTTAGTGGTTGCTCTAGGGTTTACAACATGGCATAATTTACAGTCTCTATTCAAAGAGTATAATATACCATTTCACACATGGTATAATAACCCTACAACAGTATAGTTCCAGTTCCCCTCTCCTTTGTGTTATTGTCATATGTTTTACTTTCACGTATGCTAAAACCCACAATATATTATTATTTTCCCCTAACACAATAATTGTCTTTTGAAAATACTAGAAAATAGGAAAACAGGTTTTTTTGTAATTGCCCACACATTTACTATTTTTCAGTGCTCTTTGTGGGGATACTTTCTGTGTTATTTGGATTTCTTCTATCTGAAAGACTTCATATGACCTTTTTACAGTGCAGGTCTGCTGGTGATGGTATTTTCTTCATCTTTTGTTTGTAAAATCTTGATTTTACCTTAATTTTTGATATTGCAGGTGAGTGAAGTGTTCAGGACCCCCTGCCCCAATAATTTGTAATTTCAGGGAAATCTGTTATTCCTCTTTTATTTGTTCCTCTGTATGTTTTCTCTGTTAGCCTTGTAGGAATTATCTTTATCCCGGTTTTCAGCAGTTTAACCTGGATGTGTCTTGGCATAGTTTTTCTTAGGTTTATTCTGTTCTAGGTTCATTGCCTTTCTTAGATCTGTGGATTTATGTTCTTCATCAAATCTGGATAATTTTCAACCAGTAGTTCTTCAAATACTTTTTAGTGTCCCTTCCCACACCTCTTATCCTTTGTGGGACCCTAGTGTCATATATATTAGACCAATTATTCCAGAGGTTGCTGGTACTCTTCCTTTTTTCAGTTTTTATTCCCTGTGCTTCATTTGAATAGTGTGCCATTGCTCTGTCTTTAAGTTCATTGATCTTTTGCTAATCTGCTGATAATCCCATCCAGTTTATTTTTCATTGCAGATGTAGTTTTCATCACTAGAAGTTTGATTTCGGCCTTTTGAAAATACATAAATCTTTCATTTTCCTCATTAGTTTATGCTTTATTTTAACATATGCGAGTATATTTATAAAAACTACTTCAATATCTTTGCTTACTGACTCTCATTGTAGTTGTTTCTTTTTTCTTTTTTAAAATTAAATTTAATGGGGTGACATAGGTTAATAGGATTATGCAGGTTCTAAAGTATACATTTCTGTGATCCCGTCTTTCCAGCACTTGACCCATAAATTCTAGCTATTTCTTGGCCTCCGTGAACTCCCTCAGATCTGTCAAACCAGTAGGACCTGGCTCTGCTCGCCCCTCCCCCACCCCTCACTGCACTACTGCTAGGCAGTAGGCTGGTACCTTCAAAAGGGGTTTTTTTCCTCTTCTCTCTTGCGCTCCTTGTCTGATGTCTGAAAACCTTTCTTTCCCTTTCTTATTGGTTAAAAAATGCAGGAGGGTAAATCAAGTCCCTGTACTCCATCTTAGTTGAGACCCTCCATTTTTTATTTGTCCTTGATATTTTTCCCTTTCCACATACCTTGTTTTGAAAGCCATCATTTGTTCACTGAAGCATTATTTATAATACAACCATTTCTTTCACAGAAATTTCAGATTGAACATGTTCAAAACTGAGCTCATGGTATTTCTTCCCAAATCTCTGTGCACCTTCCTCCCCTACCCTGTCCCTTAGAAGTTTCCATAGCAGCCAAAGGTACCACCATCCCAGATAGACACTGGAAACTTGGGAGCCATCCTTGGCACCTCTTCCTCGTCTATACATCATCCGTCACTGAGAAGCGTGAATTTTGCCTCCCAAGATACATCTTGAATCTTTTCACATCCTTCCGCCTCTGCCACCACAGAC
Source organism: Mormoops blainvillei (assembly GCA_004026545.1). Lineage (NCBI taxonomy): Eukaryota > Metazoa > Chordata > Mammalia > Chiroptera > Mormoopidae > Mormoops > Mormoops blainvillei. The sequence continues at coordinate 433,846 of PVJD01000289.1, forward strand.
CACATCCCCACCCTCTCTCCCTTAGACTCGGCAGCGTCCCAGACAGTCTCCTTTCTCCATTCTTGTTTGTTCCAGTACATTCTTTACATAGTAAGCAGGAACATTAAAAAAAAAATTTTAATCAAAGCAGTAGATGCAGAGTTAACACTAAAAAGGCATTCCCCTAATCACATGCTCTACCACTTTCCTTTTGTGTCTGTGTGTTTCTGACATTTAGTTACATTATTTAAATAATATGCTTATACTGTTATTCCTAGAGTTATTAGTTTTAGATATTTGTTCATTACATTTTGCTTAGCTTTCCCCCTTTTATTATAACTTAATCTTTGGCTAAATTGGTACCATTGTTTATATTTTAACAAGATAATATTTTTACTTGCTGAACCAAAGTGTATACTTTTACTTTTTCTCTCTTATACTCCTTTTTGTTTACCATTTGCTAGTTTTCAGCCAGTATCTTGTTGATTCTACATTCCACATTCTCTGTAGTTTTCATGATCACATACACCATCTGATAATAATCTCTCAACTACCCCGCTTTTTTTCCTAGAGATATTCTGAAGCCTCTTCATCATCCTGCTCCACTAACCTGGGGTGGATATTTTCTAGGCCAAGGTGTGCAGTCACCGCCCCAGGACTTCCCTCCACCCTTGTCCAAGGAAATTGTCTTCTCATCCTTGATCTTTTTTGGTGGGCTGTATTCTCCATCAGTGTACTAAGAAAAAGGTGAATGGGATGGAATTTTTTGAGCTGTTATATTGAAAATTGAAAATGTCTTAATTTGATCTTTGATAGAATCATTGGGTTGGAAATTATTTTCCCTCAGAATTGGGAAGTCATTATTCAGTTGTATTTTAGCTTCCAATATTGCTATTGATAATTCTGATAGTGTTCTTAAATTTTATTTTTATCCCTTCTTTGTGTAGACTGTTTTTCTCTGGAAACTTACAGGATCTTTTCTTTTTCCTGACATTTTAAACTTCCATAGTAATGTACCTTACTTCCTCCCCTTTATTTTCTCTGTTCTTTCTGTTAATGGTAATTAGACTTTGTCCTTGGATTGATCCTGTTACCTGGCTTTATATCTCTTCTGTTAGATTTTTATAATTGTGGGTCTCAGTTTTAATTTTCAGTGTTTTATATTTTTATCTGGATGTTTGTTACCCATTCGTGAATACATTTCAGATTTGTGGGTTTTATATAAATTAAGCCTCAACAAAATAGTAAAAAAAGAGAAAAAGAAGAAAGGAAAGGACCCTTCATAGATGTGATTATCTCTTGAGAATTATAATTAATGAGTTTTTGTTTTATTCTTTTGTTCTTTGCATTAGTTCTGTTTTCCTCTTTATTTTCCATTTGGTATCTTTCACGTTAGAATCTCTGAGTTTTCCATGGCTGCCATAACAAATTACTGTAAACGTAGCAGTCTAAAACAACACATTTATTCTCTCACAGTTTCTGTAGGTTAAAAGTTCCGGCATAGCATGGCTGAGCTGGGTCCTATGGTTAGAGTTTTATAAGGCTGAAATTAAGGTGTCCGTGGGGCTGTGTTCCTTCCTGAAGGCTCTGAGAAAGAATTCTGTGTGGTAGAATTTGGTTCCATGTGGTTGTAGGACTGAAGTTCTCCCTTTAATTCCACACAACAGTTCCTTGATTAGTGTATGATTGTATACTTAGGGACAGGAATTTTAAGGGGCTATATCTAGAATTCTTAACACAGAGGCTTTCTCAAAGACTGTCAATCATTGTCCATAGGAAGCTTTGCATTGAGTAGGGTTTAGCTTGTCAGTTCGCTGTAGGGTATTCTCCCAACATGGGCAGTGATGGCATGTAAAACTGTGGGTACAATGAGAATTACCTACTGTGGGGACACTAAAGTGCAACTCATAAATCATTAGGTCTCTTAGAATGTTAAATGTTTTTTTTCAAAGTAGTTGAAGAAATCATGATTTGATTTTATTAATTTGATAATATGGCTCAAAAGATATACCTGAAATCTCTTATGAGTTTCGGAATCTACATAATCAGCAATTAGTGCTAATGCATCAAACCCCAAAAATTACATTTGAGGATAAACGGGTTAACTTCTTTGTACCTTGGATATATAAGAATGAAGAAAATACTTGGTTTTTAATTGCGTAACATTAGGTAAAAGATATGCTGTCCTATTCTTAACTTTTAAAAAAAAACAGCTATAGCTAGAAACTTTTGAAAAAGTGTTAGAATTTAAGGAATAGCATTTATTTTTAACGTGATTTATGCTATTTAGTGCTTAAGATGTACTTACCCCAAATTTATTAATAATTAAAAAGTGGTTATGTTCACCTCTACTGTCTGGTAAGCTCTCTGTTCAGGACAGTTTTTCTGGTAATTCTATTTTTATGTTTCAGAAAAATATCCCCCAGAAAATAGACTGTAAAGTACAGAACAAAACAAAAACCTAATGTGTATCAAAGTGTACTTAATTGTAAAATTCAAATAACCAACAGAGAAACAAACAAAAAAACCTATATAGTTATTAAAAGATTTATTTGGATTTCTTTTTTTTAAACGTGGGCTAAGGTTTATATAAAGTTTTTAAAAAGTCCTAAGTTGTTTGCAATGATTCTCATTGTATTTTTGCATTCAAATTAACTTTGATTTGAAGAACTATAATAGAAAAATGAGCAGAAGAAGGAAATCTATATATAAGTGGCTAAAAACCATTGAGGAAATGTACAACATGACTACTAAACAAAGAAATGTAAAATAAAACAAGAAGATGAATATACTGGTTTTCAAATAAACGCGTTTTGAAAAATAACACGTGCCCATCCCGCTCACTCTTGCCTTAAAATTATTATAACCTTCGATCCAGTGATTCTATTTCATTAAATTCCTAACAAAGTAAAATGTGGAAAAATGTGTACATAGATGTTTGTATAAACATTATTTATAAAGGACTCAGTATTAGAAGAATTTACCAAGTGTAAATTACGATATATCTACACAGTAGAATTTTATACATCTATTAAAATGATCATTTATGTATATAGTCATAGTCCATTTTTCAAGAGCAGGTTTTAAAGGACTTGGTTATTTATACGTTTTGTTATTTCCAAACGATTGTATATTTTTTAAAGTTAAAGCAAAGCATTAACACCTAATACTTCTAGTATACTTGTTATGTACCTGCCCTTTTGAAGGAACTTTTCCCGTGTGAATCATTTAATTTCCACAACAACCTCCTGAGGTGTACTGTTCTCATTTTACAGATGAGGAAACTCAGACACTGACAGGTTGAGTAGCCTGCCCAAAGTCACACAGCTAATAAACAGTGGAACTGACATTTGAATCCAGGTAGTTTGGCGATGTGCTCACACCTCAAATTGTTCTCATCAGCCCTGCAGCCGTGTGGTCTGTCCCAGTCTCCGGCTCCCTACAAACAAAAAGCTTCCTGAATTTGTAATACTGGAGTCAGTCGAGTGGATATTGTGGGCTTCTGAAGGTATGAACTGCCAGGCGTGAAACTTAGACTGGTTGCCTAGCAGTCCACAGCCTTACAAGTTACACAATGATTTGTATTTTGTTGTCTGCTCGGTTCATGTTCTGACGCACAGTGTGGTGCTGTCAGACGTAACGTAGAGACCAGTGCTTCTCCCTCCCTCTTCCCCCCTTGGCTCTTCCTCTCTTTACAGTCTATATTTAATAATTAACTTTATTTTGGTATAATTGGAAAAAAATAAATTGAACCTATTTAAAGTGTACAGTGTGATGAATTTTGATAAATGTTTACATCTGTGAAACTACCATAATCAGGATATAGAACATTTCTATCAGCCCTTAAACTTTAGCCAGACAACCATTGATCTGTGCTGTCACTATAGATTTGTTGTCATTTTTTGGAATTTTATGAATGGAATCATATAGTATATACCCTTTTCTAATTGGCTTCTTGCACTTAATGCATTGGTTTGGGTAGGGATACATTTATGTTATTGCATGTATCAGTAGTTTGTTTCTTTTTACCAATGAGTTGTGTTCCATTGTATGAGTATTCCACTGACAGGAAAATACATTTTGTTTACCTGTTTGGCTTATTCAAGTTTGGGCTTTTATGCATAAAGCTATTACAGATGTGCTTTTCATGTTCTTGAATAAATAACTTGGAGTAAATGTTTCAGTTGTGTATGTTTAAATGTATAAGAAATTGTTGGTGGTGGGGCAGGGGCTGGGTGGAGGTGGGCAAACTGGGGGGTAGTGGGGGACATCTATCATAGCGTCAACAGTTTAAAAATTGCCAAGCTGTCCGCTCCATTCCCCCCAAAACTGTCTCATTTCACAGTCCCACCAGCTGGGTATGAGAGTTCTAGTTCGTCCTCTATCTACATCCTCACCAACACAGGCTAATAGTAGTCTCATAACAATGCTGGCCGCTCTGATGTATATGTAGTGCTATCTCATGTTTTTAATTTGTATTTTCCTGACTAGTAATGTTGGGCATCTCTGCATGTGTTGCTTAGCCAAGATGTATTCTTTGGCAAAGTGCTTATCCAAATTTTTACCCCACTGGATTGTATGAGTTCTTTTTATTTTGAATATAAGTCCTCTGTCAGATAATAAGTATATGTTATGTGAAAATTTTGTCCCAGTATACAGCTTGCCTTTTTGTTATCTCAACAATATATTTCAAGGAGTAGGTTTTTGGTTTTTGGCTTAAAAAAAAAAGCCCTGAATGGTGTAGCTCAGTGAATTGAGTGTCAGCCTGCCAACCAAAGGGTCACTGGTTTGATTCCCCAGTTCAGGGCACATGCCTGGGTTGAGGGCCAGGTTCCCAGTAGGGGGCGCGCGAGAGGCAACCACACATTGATGTTTCTCCCTCATTCCCTTCCTCTCTGTCTAAAAATAAAATAAATAAAATCTAAAATAATTAAAAAATAAAGGGCAGGTTTTTGTGTGGGCTTTGTGTGTGTTCTACATTAGAAATCTCTACTTATATTTTCTTTTAGGTCTGTGATCCATTTAGAATTAATTTTTGTCTATTTTATTAGTTGAAGACTTGTAATTTTTTAAGAAATATGACTTGATCAGCATCATTTGTTAAAAAGATTCCCTTTTCTTTTAATTGCCATGGCACCTTTGTTCAGAGTAATTGACCACCGATATATGAGCCCTCTCTGCTATTCTGTTGATCTATATGTCATAATTTAGCCAATAATTGCACCATGTTGATTGCTGTTGCTTTATGATGTCTTGAAATCAGGTAGTATAAGTCCTCCAACTTTTTTTTTTAATTGCCTTGAGTAGTCTAGGATTGTTCTCATTTTCATATGAATTTACAGCCAACTTGTCAACTTGTACAAAAAAGCAAGTTGGAATTTTGAATATGATTCCATTGACTCTTTAGCTTGTTTTGGGAAAAATTGACTTCTTAACAATTCTTGGCAATTCATGGACATGGCAATATACTGGGTTGGCTAAAAAGTTCATATGGGTTTTTTTCCATAAGACAGCTCTAGGAGCACGTAGTGGTCTTTAACTTCATTCTTCAAATTGATTTTGTTAGATTGTATTGTGACAGCTGTAATATCAACATGCATTGTTTTAAAAACTTAACCAAAATTGGTGAATTTTTGTTTAGCCATTTTAATTTTTGAAGCTGAGGGGAAAATAAGCAACATTTCTTGCATACTATGCTTTATTATTTCAAGAAAGGTAAAAACTCAACTGAAATGCAAAAAGATTTGTGCAGTGTATGGAGAAGGTGCTGTGACTGACTGAACATGTCAAAAGTGGTTTGCAGAGTTTCCTGCCGGAGTTTTGTTGCTGGAGGATGCTCCATGGTCCAGTAGACCAGCTGAAGTTGATTGCGATCATACTGAGACATTAAGTGAGGGAAATCAGCGTTCGACCATGTGGGAGAGAGCTGACATACTCAACATATCCAAGTCAATGAAGTTATTGGTGAAAATGAAAAATCTTTTATTTTATGGAAAAAAACTAAACATACGTTTTGGCCAACCCAATTTATAATGTATAATGTAATTTATACCTGTTTGTCTTTAATCCCTTTTGTTACTTTCATTTAACTGTTTTACCTCTAATCAGATTCTTCACATGAAAATGAACAGCGCACAGAAACTTGTAGCCATTTGATACAAGGCAGAAAAGTTTGAATCAGTTAAAATTTTGAGATTTGGTAATGATATGAAAGTATTTTCATTACATTTACTTTACATGCAGAATGAAAGAGGGCTGCCATATAATATTAAGCTTAATTTCATATGGTTTTTAATAAAAATAAATGTAAGAATTCTGATATTTTCTTTTTGTACCATAGATCATTATCATTATCTTCCCACTTTGAGATCACTACATTTATTAGATAGATATGAATTAAGGGTACATTCGTAGATTTTTAAAAATGTCATTTCAGTCTGGCATGGCATTCATATGTGGCAAAACAAACACACATACAGTGAAGGAAATTACAAATTCTTACTTTGAAATGGATTAATAGATGGATTTACCAAGTGTAAAGTGTTTCTATTTTGTTATTCTAATAAAATAATGTTTTCTTATCTTAACAGATATCAGACACCCTGAAGAACTTTCTCTCTTGAAAAAGCCCAGAGATCCAACAAAGAAAAAAAAGAAAAAACTAGATGACCAGTCTGAAGATGAGGCACTTGAATTAGAAGGGCCTCTTATTACTCCTGGATCAGGTGAGTCTCTGATTAAGCAAAGGTTTAACGTGAGAACCATGGACAGTATGCCTGTGTCTTTTTGATAGTGAATAAATGGTTTATAAAAGTCAGGAAAAGGGGCCAAGTTTAAAAAAAACCAAAAAACTCACCTTCAGCATCTTTTCCCCCAAGCTTGAAATTACCACGACAGTGTGTCATGTGCAAATCGTCATGTTAGGTGTTAATAGTTGCATCAATAAACAGGAAGGCTGTTTCTGCCTGCTCAGGAAGGGACAGTATCTTAACTGTGCCCAGTTCTTTGCTTTTCCGATATTGGATAGCTTTTTTAGTATTTAGGTTCTTTTCTCTGTATTCTGTGAAAACCTACCCCTATTTCATTAAGACATTGTACTTTTGTCAGGTTACTTAAAACCTTCTCTGCATAAGCCAGTTCCTTTGCCCTCATGCCTTTTTCCTTTCATGGTTTACTCCTTTAAGAAGCTTTTCCAGATTTCCTTCCATTACCTTTCCCACCTGAATTGGATCTCCTAATTCAGTTTATTCCTGGACTTAAAACTTTGGGATGATGATGATGATGATGATGATGATGGTGATGGTGATGAAAATGAAAGCAAAGATTTCATATTATGCATACTCTTTGTCTGGAACTATTTCACACACTTTACCTTTGGAAATTCATTTAATTCTCACTACAGTCCTTTGAAGCGGATTGTGTTATTACTCCTGTTTAAAGGGTGGAGAAATTATGGCACTGTAAGGTTAGGAATATCTAAGGTCACATATATTGTTACTTTTATGTCACTACTAATTGCATTTGGGAAATAACAAGAAATAACACAATCCTTACTCCTAAGTAGTTTATAGTTGAGTTGAAAAAAACAGTTACTGTGTTTAAGGAGGTAAGGATTCAGAAGACAAAACAATTCCAAGTAGGGTATGTTTAGTTTATGAGTTGGGGGAGTAAGTTTGTGAATTGGCTTTTAAATTCCAGTGGCTAGGATTTTGATGGGAAGAAAAGGCAAAACAAGCAGAAAAAATGATGTTGACAAAGAACATGCTGGCTGAAGAAAGGTACAAAATGTGAACAAACCAGTTGAGCCAGTTCATGGGGGCAAGACATCCAAGGAACTTGAGGATCACATTGACGGGTGATTAATTCTAGGCTAAGAAATTTAGAGTAGGGCATTGTAGAGTCATTGGTTTCTGAATATGTTACAAAATGAGCAAATCATTATTTTAGAAAGAATAACAATACTTCCAGTCAGTAATGTGTTGGAGGGAATGAGGGGAAAGGATTCCAGGTAGTGGTAGAAGACTAAAGATTTTTTAAAAAATACATTTTATTGATTATGCTATTATAGTTGTCCCAGTTTTTCCCCCTGTGCCCTCCTTTACCCGGTGCCCCCCTTCCCTCCAGCTTCCCCCCCTTAGTTCATGTCCATGGGTCATGAACATAAGTTCTTTGGCTTCTCCGTTTCCTACACTATTCTTAACCTCCCCCTGTCTATTTTGTACCTACCAGTGATGCTTCTTAATCCCTGTACCTTTTCCCCATTCTCTCCCCCCGCCCCCCCCAGCTGATAACCTTCCAAATGATCTCCATATCTATGATTCTGTTCCTTTTCTGGTGGTTTGCTTAGGTTTTTTTTGTTTTTGTTTTCTTTTAGATGTTGATAGTTGTGAATTTGTTGCCCTTTTAATGTTCATAGTTTTGATAGTTTTGATCTTCTTTTTATTAAATAAGTCATTTTAACATTTCATGTAATAATGGCTTGGTGATGATGAACTCCTTTAGCTTTACTTTGATCTTAAAAGCAGCAAGAGAAAAGCAGAGAGTTACCTGCAAAGGAGTTCCCAGAAGATTATCAGCTGATTTCTCAAAAGAAACTTCACAGGCAGGAAGGGGCTGGAGAGAAGTATTCAAAGTGATGAAAAGCAAACCTACAGCCAAGATTACTCTGTCCAGCAGAGCTATCATTTAGAATCAAAGGGCAGATAAAGTGCTTCCCAGACAAGAAGATTACAGATTAAAGAATTAAAAGAGAATAAAAGAATAGGTTCATCATTAGAATAAGGTTAAGTTTAAAATTTGATTTAGACATGATTTATATTGATAAAGGCATCTGATGTCGACACAATCTCTGCATTCAGTTATTTTATAGTTATAGTTTAACTCATTTAATTCTTACAACATAGAAAAGTATAGTTATTCATATGGAAAATAATAATAAATAATAATACAAGAATAAACTGTGTTTTATGTACCCACCACTGTAAACCTACTTTTGCCGCACCTTGTACTTATGGGGTGATTCTGGGGTGGTTGAAATCAGGCAGGATGGGTCTGGGAATTGCAAACAAAGATTTTGTACAGCTTTAAGGAAAAACAATTTGAAAACAAAGGGCGATGAATTTAGATAAGGGAAGGCCATAGATCTTTGGACTGAGTAACTGTAGATTTTTTAAATTTAGTTGTTACATTCAGTAAAATTAATAAAGTTTAAATTACAGATATTTACAGGTGTATATACCTATAATCAGCCAGGACACGATATAGCATATAGCATGATACTAGCAAACCCGGCCTCCCACATGCCTTTTCCCAGTCATTATCCCACAAAATAACTACTTTTTTTGCCTCTGTGACCACAGATTAGCGTTTGCTGTTGAACCTCATGAATGAATCATAGACTATTTGCTCTCTTGTTTATGAGAAGTGACTGTGTTTTTAGTGAAGGAATTAAAAAAATAGATTTTAGCCCTGGCTGATGTGGCTCAGTGGATTGAGCACTGGACTGCAAAGCAAAGGGACGCTGGTTCAATTCCCAGTCAGGGCACATGCCCGGGTTGCAGGCCAGGTCCCCAGTAGGGGGCTTGTGAGAGGCAGCCACACATTGATGTTTCCCTCCCCTCCCCTCTGTCTAAAAATAAATAGAAATCTTTTTAAAAAAATAGTTTTTAGTTATCTACACAAACATTTTACTTAAAAACATTTGAGGAATTCCAACAAGTTGATATGAAATATTAAGAAAGCGCACATAGACAGTGATATGTAGAGGATCGATGAGCTGTAGAGGAAAAGTCCACTGAGTGCCATACATACGTGAAAAGTAATGTGCAATTAATTTTTAAAAGAAATATTAACTATCTAGTTTGCCTGCCTTTATGATTTGTTAGGACTTTAATCAATTATTGAACCAAGTACTGTGAAAAATATCAGTTGCTTGTTGTCAGTAACAAGTAGCAACAGTGACATCTCAATATGTGACATATTTAGGACATTAGACACTGCTCAGTGCTTCACAAATGTTTCTCTACTGCAGGTGTGGTAAGGATTACATATAATCTTCATTTTACTGAGGAGATAAGTTTCCCTAAGTTCTTAGTTCTCACATGGTTCTTGAATTGTGAACATCTCAGTATATGAATGGTCAACAAAAATGTGTCCAATAAATGATATAATACATAATTTTTCATTTGAGCCTTACAAAATTCCTGCGGTTTTTGGTGGTATCGTACCTGTTTACTTGTAAGGAAAGAATACCCTACAAAGATTAAGTAATTTGTCCAAGATCACAGAGTTAATAAGGGGCAGAGCTAGAATTCAAATCCAGTTTTGTCTGGCTCCGACGCTCATGTCTCTAACTATTATGTGACATTCATCTATCCAGTTATATTTAAAGTAAATATTTTGTGAATTCTAATAGGAACATTTGATAAAATATTAATGTGTAAATTATAACTCAACAGAGCTCATTTTTAAAAAAGTAATGTTTTAAGAGATAAAGGATCATTAATGAATGAATGATTTTCAGACTTTAGTCAAGTTCTTACACAGAATTATGATAAAATTCTATGAGTTTAACTACCGTGCTTACAATGGCTGTGATCACTTGGCAGTCTTCAGTGCTTTGCCACCTTCTAGCTGTAACTAGGTAAATATCTAATTTCCAGTTTTCTGTTGGAGGGAACCCATTGAACTAGCCTGATCCCAGGTCTGTGGAAAATAGTTATTTCAAAAATAAATTAATTTTACAATATAGTACTAATGTACAAATTACTACTTTCTGGGTATGTTATGTAATAAGAAATACAAAATTATATCATTAGATGCTTTTCTTAAAAATCTTAAAGGCAGGAAAACTCTGCATCCTAAAATAATACACACAGGAAGCAATCAATACTCACTTTCTTGGCACTGTCAGGAAAATCACTTATGCAGGATGCTGTTTTTTAACTGAAACTTGCTGTTTTAAGCATAAAAAATATTTTAAAAAAACTATAATTATAAAAGTAATGCATGCACATGGTAAAAATTCAAATATAGAATTATGTAATCATTTTTGTTCATAATGAAAGTGAGATTGTTATACACATTTATAATTTGCTTATTCTACTCAGTGATACATACTAATTGATGGACCTTGTATCTTTTCAATTTCAAAAGTCATATTTTAATACAGCCTCTTTGTAAAGAATTCAACTAGGACAGAAAATTTACGAAACTGAAGGTAAAAGTTCCACTTCGTCAACTTTAGTATCCTTGCTACTCTCTCTCAGTTTCTTGATTGATACGTATAACTATGTTGTAAATAGTTGGAGTACAACTTCCCAGTACTTTTTCTATATATTTATGTACAAGGTCTATCCAGAAGGTATCCAACAGTGCAATGTGAAAAATAGAGACATTTATTGAAGAAGATACAAGATATAAGAAGCACTGTATATAGGACAATGATGCCTCAGTCCCCTTCAAAGTAGGCACCTTGGGACCTCACACAGTTCTCCCAGTTGCCATCAGCTACCCTGTCGTATTTTGCTGAATCTCTCATCAATGGTCTGAAATCTCTTCCGTTTCAAAGGTGATTTTAGTTTTGGGAAAACCCAGAAGTCCTAGGGTGCCCAATCTGGGCTGTAGAGGGGCCGAGTCATCCGGGTGATCTGATGTCTCACCAGAAAAACTCTGCACCAGATGCGATGCGTGAGTGGGCTTGTTGTGTGATGAAGCTGCCAGTCACCAGCTGCCCATAGCTGCAGCCTTCTGAGTCATCTGAGTAGTTTCCATGGTGGGGATGCTTGAGCTTAACGCAAAATTTGATGCAGATTCGTTGCTCTACTCAGTCATTTTGAATGCTATGGCCACACAGTACACACACTCACTCAATGGTGTCTACCACCCCACTGACTAGTATAATGAAGTCGTCATTGTTCATACCTGTGCATTCCAGTCCACTGTCCTTGGCTGCCAGGCTACATGGATGTTGTGCAAACCGTTCTCATTATATTAACAACGGTTGGACTTTTCCACACAGACTTGTATACTTACATGTCTAGTTTTGGTTTTTACCACATCAATGAGAGCCTAATATATATTGTATATTCTGCAATTTGAGGTTTTTCATTGAACAATATATTTTAGTGATCCTTCTGTGTCAGAGTAGAGAGATTTCCCTGGGTTTTTTAAAATGGCTTCAGATAACTGAAAGTAAATATTTTATTTTCATGGTTACTTCTTAAAAGTCATAAAAACAATCAAATAGGGAAAATAAATATATAGCTTCAGAGCTTTCCCTATAGAAAAACTGTTTCTCTGCCTAGGGGGTACCTCATTTTTCTGTCATACTAAGTTATGAGGAAGATTCTCCTACATCACATAGTAATACTCTCAGGGGCTAATAGATTATGTGCGGTTTTTAAATATCTATAGCAGGTGGCCTGAGAATGTAGTTCTCATTGAACTCCTTATTTCTCCTCATAGTTTTATTTTTCAGTAGAGTTCAGCAAACACACGTTTTGTTGCTGACTAAGTATATTTCTTCATCTAACCTTGTATTCGTTTTTTCCTTCAAATATGTTTTAATTTGGGCAATCGAAATACAAGCTAGTTGGGATTGTCACTGAGCCGAGGCTTTGAAAGGAGTTTAAAATGCACAGACCCTCTGACCTAGCAGTGCTACTAGAATTGGGAAATAAGCACAAAAATGCTTGTTAGAAACCTCTTTTGCAACAGTAGTGGTGACATCAGTAACTGAACAAGTGAGTGCATGCCATTGGGAATGGCAGTGTGTAGAACTGCAGTCAGACTGGCTGATGGATAGCCTGGCTCCGCAACTTAATAGTTGACATTGGACAAGTTGTTGAATGTCTTTGTGCCTCAGTTTGTTCCTCTAAAATGAGGATAATAAGATTGTTGGGAACGGCAAATGAGTTATTACCATAAAGTGCCTAACAATATAAGAATAAATAGTAACAATGAAGTAATCAAATATGAACTGTACAAAATATAGGAAATTGATAGGAAAGAGATTTGAGTGGAGTCTGATTCTATTAAGCGTGTGATTAAGAGGAATGTATTTTCTGTTTTAGGAACTTCATAAAGAGAATTATCAATTATAACTTTATTCAGGTGTCCTTGTAGCTTAAGGTTCTAGCTTTAAAGCTACAAAATATTATCACAATGTTCTTTAAAGGCCTAAAAAGGAGAGTTCCCAGCTTACTTGGTTGCTTATTTAAGTTTAACAACATTCAGATTCTACACGTTACTTTAGAATGCTTATTAGGGATGTGAAATCAGATACCCTGTAGCTGGCAAGAGGTTTTTTAAAAATTGTGTTCTCTTCTTAGACTAGGTCATGACAACTGCAAAAATCTCTAGCATTTCCACCACTTTTTAAAAGATAATGGTTTCTATCATTGTGTGGGGTAGAAGTTAGGAAAGGAGAGAGATTTCTAAGCATATTCCTAAACTAGGTAAGGGAAACAGCTGCCATCCACAAAACAGTGTGATACCATTTACACACTTTCTAAAAATTGTGACTAAAATCAAATTATAATTAACAAAGCTGTGACTTTGGAGGAGAGGTACTTTTACTTACTGTCAGTCTGAACTTTTTTTTAAAGTCTTAATCTACTCTTCATTTTACAATGTATGTGATAGAGGACATATCATCAGTTGACTAATTCAACAGATTTTTATTTATGTAGGTTCTACTGTATGCCTCACTCTTCAATATTGAGGAATCAGAAGATTAAAAAAAGACAATAACACCTCAGGGTTTTCATTGTAAAATGTACCATTGTTAGCCTCTTTCCTGGGCAAAATTTTATCTGTGCCTTTACTTTTAATATTTTAATTATAAATCTGTTGGAAGCCGTTTAGCTCTTCACTGAGAAAGCATTAACATAACATTATTTCCTTAGTTTATGTGAGTTTATTCACTTACATTGAGCTGCCTTAACACAATGTGGTTTTCAAAGGGCAATAAATGTGGACATGTTTGTTACTAGACACTCAACTAGAGCACAGCTCCATTCTTTTGAATTGGACAGAAAACTTATTTTACTTAGGTTATAGCTTTAAGGTTTTTTCAAACTCTTAAATCCGCTTGAAATATGTACTTCAGTGTATGATTCACACTTAAGAAAAATCTGTTTTTTCTTTTTTCCGTTTCCTTTTCATTTTCATTCTTTTGTTTCTGTCTTCTGTTGTTGCCTTTCCTTTATCTTCTGAATTCCTTTCTTTCCTTTCCTGTAGGCACTGATGTTCTTTACATTGGCCCTCTGAAAGGTGAGCCTTGCCACAATTAAAAACGAAACGTGTTGGCCTGTTTTAGTTGTGTCCTTATCTTCTGATTCAATTGCACTGACTTTACCCTTAATTTCCACCAACCTGCCTTGTTATTATATTACCTAATATTATACAAGTAGAGTGTTAAAGTTAATTTCACATGTTTTCAAGACAGGTAATGTACTGAGCTTTCTTCCAGAATGAAGTTTGAGTTTCACAGTGTGCTTTTATATCATTATAGCATGTGCTATTGAAAAATAAGATTCTCTGCTTCATACTACCAATTTTTCATGTTGTTTATTAGGAAGTATATATTCAAGCCCAGGACTTTATAGTAAAACAATGACCCCCACATACGATGCTCATGATGGAAGCCCCTTGTCACCGACTTCTGCGTGGTTTGGTGACAGTGCGTTATCAGAAGGCAACCCTGGTATACTTGCTGTTAGTCAGCCAATCACATCACCGGAAATCTTGGCAAAAATGTTCAAACCTCAGGCTCTTCTTGACAAAGCAAAAATCAACCAAGGGTAAGTTTCAAAATATACATGCAATTGAAGAATTTATCCAATTAGAAGTAGAAATAGTCTACTAAATCTGTCTTGTTTTGTTCCACTGCTCTCATTAACTTGTCCAGGTGGCTTGATTCCTCAAGATCTCTCATGGAACAAGACGTGAAGGAAAATGAGGCCTTACTGCTCCGATTCAAGTATTACAGCTTTTTTGATTTGAATCCAAAGGTACCAAGGGTTTAGAGGAATTTCTTCTTTTTTTTCCTTTTCGTTTTGTTCATTTGGATGTTTGTTTTTTGGAAGTTGGTGGGTTAAGAAATTGTTCATATATAGCAAGTCTTGAATCATAAAAACCCAAAGCTTTAGACAAAGGCATCTGTATTTTAAATAAGTGTATTGTTTTAGTAAGTTGAAAACATAACAATCTTTTTGTTAAGATAATTGAATTTTTGGTTGACTTATATTTCAAAGGCATTAATTTGTTAAAAGACACAGAATTGGTAGTTTTTGGACTTTTTCATACCTCTCTTCATCTCTACTTTAGGTAAAAGAAAAGTTTCTGAAAGATTATCTTTTCAATTACATTGACTTCTAATTATAGACCAAAATCTGTTGCTTTAAAATTTTTTTAAAAGTCTACTTGTCTTCCTATCTTATAGCCAAACATTGTAATATGTTTTGACTATCAAATGATTGCCACTGACATACCTTGTTTTCCTGGTAAGATTTAAATTTATTATAAAAACATGGAGTATTTTACCCCAGAAAAGATATGGTACAGAGATTTGGATCTTTTGCTTCCCTATCATTGGTGGGAAGGAGTCTCTCAACGGTCATCTCATTCTTTTCATGTCTAGATTATAGTCTAGATTTTAATGTATATAGTTACATTTTTACTAAGTGCTTAAATAATTCATTACACAACAGTAAAATATATAGTAGAATTATTAAAAAATCATTGTAGTTCCTTTTAAAGGCCAGAGCATATCTAACTTTAGTAAAATCAAAAAGGTTTTGGGAATGTCAGTATATTTGCTGGGGGCAGGAAAGGGAGTTATGTCTTTTGTTAACACTCTAAGATTTTATTACTACATTATTATTGATTTTTTAAATATAAATAGAATTCAGTAGCATAGAATATACATATTTAATATAAATAAGAATTCATTGGAAACCTTTTCTAGAAGTCTCTATATATACCCTCTATTTTGGATTCTTAAAATAATTCCTGTGTCCAAGGACTTGCCACTTTGGCTGGCTGTGCTTTTACACAGTGAGCAAGATATTCCTGAAATAGCCCTGGCTAGTGTGGCTCAGTGGATTGAGCACTGGCCTGTGAACCAAAGGGTTGCTGGTTCGATTCCTAGTCACGGCACATGCCTGGGTTGCAGACCAGGTCCCCAACAGGGGGCACACGAGAGGCAACCATACATTGATGTTTCTCCCCCTCTTTCTCCTTCCCTTCTCCTTTCTGTGGAAATAAATCTTTAAAAAAAAAAAAAGATGCTCCTGAAATAATTAATTTACCCTCTGATCATGACATTTTTAGCATGGCAAGTTGCAATAATAATATCGAAGAGCAGTCAGTTCTATTTTGCTTTAATGTCTTTAAGTTAGATTCCTCATGTTAAGGACTATAATATCTAATGGTTATTTCCCTAGAAAATAACATACAGAATCTGTTTCTGATATTGAATAATAATCTTTTGGCATATTTCATTGTCATTTTCAGTAGAAAATTATATGTATATAAAATATATGTATCTCCAACCCCATTGGTATATTTTTTTTATTATTGAATATTGGATAATGAATAAAATCCCGTACCAAATTTTTCTTACAAAGCTTTAAAGTGAATATTCAGTTTTGAAGCTTTTTAATATTAAAAGTGATATATCATAAAAGAACTGTGTCTCTTTTGCTACAGTATGATGCAATCAGAATCAATCAGCTTTATGAGCAGGCCAAATGGGCTATTCTCCTAGAAGAAATTGAATGCACAGAAGAAGAAATGATGATGTTTGCAGCCTTGCAGGTAGTGAAGAGTACTGGTAAATGGGACTTTGGGGGATAAGGGGACAGGGGATTATTTTTAAATAGTGAAGTAGCATAGTAATCCAGTAGCATAGTGCTTACTTTTTGCTGTGTAGAAAGTGAATATATACTTTGGAAGGCAAAATACATATATGACTTGGGTTTAATTTTTTGTCTCATTTAAGAGTGTAGGGGTATACTTAATAGTTATTCTTCTGTATTCTACAGGAGAAAAATTATCCTCCCACCCCCAGATGTATATTAACTATTCAGTTTTCCTTTGGAAATAGTCCATATTAAAAATGAGATTTCTAAGATGAAGCTTACTTGCATAATTTCATAAACAGTTGGGGATGATAATATTTGTAAAATGGGCAATGGCAGAAATAATACCCTTCAAGAAGATAAAATTTTAAGAAACTAGTGAAACTAACCATGAATATCAGTAAAGTTTTAGAACGATAATCCTTAAGTCGGTAGCTGATGTTTTATATTATTATTGAGCATCTTTTCAGGTCTGTTGGCCATCTGTATGTCCTCTTTGGAGAAGTGTCTATTCAAGTCCTTTATCCATTTTTTAATTGGGATTTTTTGGGGTGTTGAGTTTTGTAAATACTTTATATAAATTTTGGATATTAATCCCTTATCGGAATGTCAGCAAATATGTTCTCCCATCCTGTGAATCATCTTTTTATTTTGTTGATATTTTCCTTTGCTGTGCAAAAACTTTTCATTTGATGTAGTCCCATTTATTTTTCCCATTTGTTTCTCTTGCCCGGGGAGCTATATCTGATCAAATACTCCTATGTGCAGTGTCAGAGATCTTGCTGCTTATGTTTGCTTCTATGATTTTTATGGTGTCAGGTCTAACATTTAAGTTTTTAATCCATTTTGAATTTATTCTTGTGCGTGGTGCAAGAAGTTTCATTTTTCTGCACGTAGCTTTCCAATTTTCCCAACACCATTTTTTATTGAATAAACTCTCTTTAGCCCATTGTATGTGCTTGCTTCCTCTGTTAAATATTAATTGACTATAAAGACGTGGGTTTATTTCTGGGCTCTCTGTTATGTTCCATTGGTCTTTGTGTCTGTTTTTATGCCCGTACCAGGCTGTTTTGGAGGAGCAGCTTTAGTGAAAGTCCCTCACTTGGTTATAACTTTCTCCCTGCATCTTTTAAGGGCTTGTAATTTTTAAGTGAGGGTTTTGCCAGTGAAAGAATAATACCTGTAAAATATACATGGGGGAAACCACAGCTTCTTATTGTATGTTACTTCTTTTTATCTTTATTAATGCATTTTTTTAAAAAGCCAATATAACAGTGTTTAGCACATAGTAGGTGCTCAAAAAGTTATTTGTTGAATGAGTATACACATTCATATTGTCACAGAAGTGGGATTATTCTGCAGCTTCCTCCCACCCAGTGTACAGTAGATAATCCATTTCAGTGCAGTAAAAAACACATCAGAAACTATGGACAGTGCTCCTGGACCACTTTAGAATCTAGATTTACTGAAGAATTTTGAATAACAAATCCCTTAAGTTGTTAGAAGCTTTCCCAGAGACTGACCTGAAGGCTGTAGGCAGCCATCCAGTATCAAAAGAGGGAAATTTTGAAAGCAAGACAAAGGATAGATGCCTACTACTTTTTATTTTAGATACCCTGTACTCTATGGACTGTTATCTCCTTGGGGCCTCTGGTTCCTTGTGAAAAATAAATTACAGTAGTAAAAAGAAAATAATTCATAATTAGTCGTGGATAAAAAATAAAGTTAGGTAAGTTAGTAACAGTTTTTTAAATCATTTAACTCGAGGACCTTTTGCATCAGAATCACCTAAGGCACTTGGTAAAAATGCAGATTCCAGATCTGGTGAATCAAAATCCCCGAGAATAAACCTGAGAATCTCTATTTATAACCAGCTTTCCACGTGATTCATAATATACTCTGACATTTGAGGCCACTGCCTGTGATAGCCTCAACCTACCTTATTCTCCATGATTTGTGAACATGGAAGTTTCTACCACCGTACGGCTCTCATTTCAGCACAGCTGAAGGCATATCCACAGACTTTTCATTAGTAATTCACTAAATCTTGAAATACTGAGGAACACTGATAACTGGCCTGAGATTAGTTCATTATATATTTCCATGAATAGATTATATTCAGTGAATATACTTCAGAAATTTGGAGTGCTATTTAGTGCTTTGAAAAGTAAGTGATTTAAAAGTTCTGTTTATCATTGTATAAAATCTCTCTAAGGTTTACCATTAAAATCTAATAGATCAATGATATTTATTCTAAGTCACTTACCTAAATATTTAAAATCGTGACTACTTAATCTATATCCAGAGATTTTTCTGTTTACATAAAGGAGTAGTTATCAGTACTTGGTACGTGTATATATGTAGTTGCCTGTAACCATCTTACCATTCTTATGAAACAATATAAACGACATCTCCCTCCTGGTGTGTTTTTAGCATTGAATTGAGGAAGGGGGGAAATGCAGCTTTAGTTTCAGTGTGACATTAATAACTAACTTTCTGGGTGATAGTGGAGTTATAAGGTAATCAGTGTTAATCCATTGCTACAAATGACTTCATGCATATTCTGTTCATTCAGTATTTATTGGTTCCAGGCACTGTTCTAGACACAGGGAATAAATAGTGTGGTGGGGCTTGAGGGGAACAAAATATATCTGCTTGTGTAGAGCTCAGTGGAGGATGTGTTATCACTAAGGCCTAGGACCTCCTAAAGTAGGAATTTATTTGTGTATGCCCAAATATCTTACTACTTTGGGACATTTATTAGCAGATTTAGGACATTGATTTCAGGTGACATTACCTTTATTTTCCTCTTGGTCTAACTCCTGGACACTTTTATCTTTTCACATTAGGTGGTGAAAACTATTCACTATAGATGTAGATAATCTCATTAGAACAGTTATTCAGATAACATATTTCCGGTTTCAGTATCATATCAATAAGCTGTCAATCATGACTTCAGAGAACCATTTGAATAACAGTGACAAAGAAGTCGACGAAGTTGATGCTGCTCTCTCGGACCTGGAGATTACTTTGGAAGGGGGCAAAACGTCAACAATTCTGGTAGCGTCACTCTTTTATCTACTAATTTACCTTGAATTGATGCTTAGCTTTTTGTCAGTTTAGGTTGTCAGGAAGTATTTGGGGGATGTAGAGAAATATTTAATGCTTTAAAGAATTCAGACATCGATTTTTCAGAAACTTAAAAGTTAATGTTGTTCTAGTCTCTAGTGTCTCCAACACAGTAAGGATAGGTCTTCTGATATTCTGCACATTGTCTTACAAGTGGTAGTGGAACATTCCTGTAGAGGAAAAGTTAATTTTGAGTCATGGTAAAATCCATTTAGTGGTCTCTAAGTTTGATATATTACAAAAAGAAGAGAGAAATGGATCTCAGGGAAAATTTTAAATGCTAAGTTTAATTTTATGATTCTAAAGCTTAGAAATTAGTATTACAGAAGAAGCATTTATCTTGGGACTGTTATGATTTATAAAATTTCCGTATGTAGATACAAACAGTTTTAGCTGGTAACAGCAGTATATTGTTGTGGGTTGTATAAATTGCCACTTTGATCAGATGCTATTAGCTTTTCATGACATTTCGTACTGTGCGAACACGTAATATGGTTGTACCTTTAAAATCTTCGTAATCTGTATTTTAGGTAATTGTTTGTTGAGTTAACTGGTTCTTGATATCAGATATTACAGTTTCTCATTTCATGAAAATAAAAAAATGATTAAATTCTTTCCCTAGGGTGACATCACTTCAATTCCTGAACTTGCTGACTATATTAAAGTTTTCAAGTAAGTACATAAAACGTAGGAATTCCAAATATTAATGAATAATAAATGTCAGTTTTACAGTTTTGTTCACATTATTGAAATTTACTGTAAATCCGACTGGCAAATGCGTCTGTAAAAGCACTTATCAATTAGATGGACACTAAATTAAAATGAGGAGAAATAACCATTTATCCCAAATTAAAATCACAGCACCCTTAGAGTTGTTGTAGCTGCTAAACATTTTTCTTAAGGAATGAGAAAATAAAACTGTACCCTAGATTGCACCATGTAGACCGTGACGCCTATGGCGGCACATCAGCGTAAGGCCTGACCTGGGGAAGCGCAGTGCATCACGAACTCTGACTTGCTAGGGGTTGATGCCTTGTGCAGAGCCCCAGGTTCTGTTGCCTTCTATCCATTTGTTCATGGGACATTTTATAATCAAGGTTCCAGTGTATGTTATGTAGACTTTTAAACAGTTAGCCTAGTCATATTCCACAGAAGCATGAGAGCTAGGCCTTAAGACAGAGAGGTGAAAGAGGAAAGGAGGAGACGTGGAATGTAATGTATAAAACCATGGTGGAATGAACCATTTACAGTAGCTAAACAGAATAGCTCAACATATCTAACATTTCTGAAATAAGAGCATGATTTCAGATGCTGCTGCCTCTCCCCCCTTTCTTCGCCATTTACACACCTTTTTCATCTACCTTTACCTTCCTTTATTTAATTCTCCCTTATGACTGCTCTTTGTAATGTTTGACATTGGAGTGGCAAGTTAAGGTTACCGTTGAAATACATCCCTGAGAGAGAGAAGCACTTGCCTCACTTTCGCCATGCCAGGTAAAGTTGCTGGTTCAGAGAGGCTCCAGAGACAGCCCTACAGACTTCCATTAATCTGCAGGTAGTTATGAGACCTAGGAAGTTTCCAGTTCTTGACATTTACTTCACCTCTCTTTTCCTGTCTTTTCCATGTGACCTGGTTGTAATACAGATGGCTACAACTGACAGAAATACTAGAATGTTGGCCCTACTGTCTTTCTCCTCTGCCTGTTCACTATTTGTGAGATCTTCTTGAGCAGACTGTTGGGAAGAAAGGGGAAAATCCGATTCTAGTAACATTTAATATAATACATTGGCCAAAGGAAACTGAATTCAGCAGATATAAAACTTGGCCTTAGACTTTTAACATTGTGAAACTTTGGTGCTAAAACAAAGCATTGATAAGATTATTTCAAAAGTGGTTTTTCTCTTAATTCTATTTGACACATAGGCCAAAAAAGCTGACCCTAAAAGGTTATAAACAATATTGGTGCACCTTTAAAGATACATCTATTTCTTGCTACAAGAGCAAAGAAGAATCTAGTGGCACACCAGCTCATCAGATGAACCTGAGAGGTAAGTAAGCGAAACTATGGAATGACCAGTGTCGATGGTGAAATATTTATTAGCTAATATTCAGTAAACTTCACTTTGCTGGGAGGGAAAGTTTTCCAGCACTTTCTGCACCCCTTTAGGTTCTTTTTTATGTTTAGTTCTTGTCTTAGACTACTCTTGGTTCTTCACATTGCTCCTTTACCTGGAGTGAATAGATGGACTGGTTCGGGTGATAGGAGAATTTCCTCTCCAGGTTCAACTGCTGCTTCTCCAGCTGGAGGACATCCTGCTTGCCTCTGGCTGTGACCTCTCTGTAGGGCCTTTAGCTACTCTTGCAGGTTGATGCACCTCCATTTGTGATATTTACTGAAACCACCTGGTGGACTTCCAGTTTAGATACCACTTCCTCTAGGAAGCTGTACCCCTAAGACACAATCCAGAACCCATCATAAGTCGAAAATGCATTTAATAACACCTAACCTACTGAACATCATAGCTTTGCTTAGCCTACCTTAGATATGCTCTGAGCACAATACCCCCTACCCCCCACCCCCACCCCCCCAAAAAACTGACAACACAGTATGCTGTAGAGTATCGGTTGTTTGCCCCCGCTGTCATGTGTCTGGGAGCTGCAGCACTGCCCAGCGTCATGACAGATGCACTGCATATCGCTAGCCCAGGAAAAGGGCAACATTCCAGATCTGAAGTACAGTTTCTGTTGAATGTGTATCACTTTCACAGCATTGTAAAGTCAAATTCTAAGTCGAGCCACTGTGAGTTGGGGACCGTCCGCATGCCCTGGGCACCGGCATGCTCAGCGAAGGAGGCAGTAGGGTGGCTCCTCACTGTTCCATACTCTCTTCGCTGCGGCTTCCCTCCCAACAAAGGCCAGAAAACGAAAAATACATTTTTCAGACTCATTTCTAGATTCTAGTCAGATGTGTTCACATAAGACTTGAATTCCCACCGGAGTTAAAGGGCTAGAGAGGCAGGACTGAGAACGGAGTGGGGCTCTTCCAGGCGCCAGGGCTCCGGCCGCAGCGGCAGCCTCGAGGGTTCCCGGCCGCTCGACTGCAGTGAAGGCTGCGCCTCCCCAGCCAGTTGTAAAGTGGCGTTTAGGGGTAATTCCTGTCAGCCCAGCCCATCTCCTTTTGGTTACATTTTACAGGTACATTTATTATTATATGTAAAGGAATTTGGACAAAAGTACCAAAGAAAAAGGTCCCCTAACTCATTTCACAAAAATTATTCCCAAAATAATTTCACCTATCACTTAAAATGCAGAGGTGTCTTTCCTGATCTTTTTTCTTACTACATTGCACATTAGGGTATTTTTTAGTATATTTCAAAAAAATTTCCAAATCTCTGCTTTATCTGCCTAGTAGACATCTGATCAGTTGTTTCATAGTTATACACATTGTAAAAAATAGAAAACCTCCATTAGGAGAAGATTACTATGTTCAAGTATTGGAATTGTGTAATTTTCCTAAAACTTTTAATTAGTCTCACTGCCTTCCTCTCTCAGTCACATGAGTGTAACTTTGGGTATCTACCAGTGTTTGTTACTCAGTCCGTTTCAGCTTTCTTCTTGCTTACCTCCTAAACTGTCCAGGATCAGCTCAGATTAGCTGCTCCTAAGAGACTAGATCTGTCTCGTGGCGCCTGTCTTTTCTGACCCTATTATATCCTTAATCTTCTGCCCGAATGACTGAGAAGTCCTGGTATGGAGAACTCTACAAGGTGTTCTCATCCCACGTCACCCGAGTCCTCCCCAAGGAGTCCTTTTCTGATACGTCACACTGAGGAAGGGAAGCACTAGCTTAAGAATCCAATGGCCAGGATTCTGCCTTGCCACCAAACAAGCCCTGTCCCTTAGGAAAAATAGTCCATTTGGACCTCAGTATCTTCCTCTGAGAAATTAATCTGTTGGACTAGATGCTGTAAAGCCCTTAAGAGATCTAAAATGTGAAGTTCTAAAAAATTCAGTTTAGCAAACATAATTGAACTCCTTTGCCACAACTGCTAGGTACAAGACACATGAGCAAGAACAAATAATAGTCCCAGCCCTCAGGATGTTTAGAGCATGTTGGGAAGATAAATAATTGAATTCAGGCAATAAACAGTAGTTTAAAAATTGAGTGATGGGTGAAAGGAGCAAGGGAATAACAGTGCTGTATCATTTAGTCTTCAGTAATGGTGGAGAGAATTAGGGGAGACTACACAGGGAAAATGCTGTCAGACTTAGGATCCAGAGAGAAAACTAAGCCCTGGGAAAGGAAGGAGGAGAGTTGGTGTAAGCCTTCCAGGCAGAGACTGGCATACAAAAATGCCTGGAGAAAAGCATCAGCAACCACAGCGGGGGATTCCGTGCGGCTGGAACGTGGAAATTAATCAGGAGGATGAATACGTCCTTAATAGCTGTTGAATCTGTTTCCTGCTAACATGAGAGGAATTACAGGGACTGGCAAGAAATAGTGGATAAAAATGTTAAGGAGATTGTTTTCTAAACTTGCAGCAATGAAGTACCATTGAAAAATTATTAACATGAAAATGACAGGATCCATCATATTTATATTGGCTAGTTTAGAGGAGTAATTTCAGATGATGATAGGGATCCAAATTAAGGTTATCAATACGATGAAGAAAGGGTATAAATTCAGTAGATATGAGGAAGTCCAGGCAGTAGACTGAGTGATTAATTTGGGAGAGGCTAGAGGGAAAGGACTTGTTTCTGGCTTGTGCAGTTAGGTGGATAGGGTGTTACTGAGACTGGGAACAGACGAGAGCTGAGTTTGGGGAGAAAGATGTGTTTAATTTGGGGATATTTTAAATTTGAGGTACTGTGGGAGATACCTGTCTGGAGATACCATCTATAGGCCATTGGACCATGGGAGAGAGCCATGGCACAGATACTGACATGATGGAACTAAGCATTAATGGTAAATGTGGTCACTGAAATGGTGGTCTGTTATTCCAGTGGTTGTGAGGAAGCAAAGAACAGAACCCTGCAGAAGACTCATGTTTAAGTTACAGGGTATATGAGAGGAAGAAAAGCTTATAAAAGAAGCAAAAAAAAAAAGTGTAGGAAGATGTGAAAACAATGTATGATGGAAGCTAAGATAACAGTTATTTCAAGAAGGACAGAGTAACTTGGCATCAAATGCTACAGGAAAGTGCCCTGGCTAGTGTGGCTCGGTGGATTGAGTGCAGGCCTGTGAACTAAAAGGTCGCCAGTTTGATTCCCAGTTAGGGCACATGCCTGGGTTGCAGGTCAGGTCCCCAGTTGGGGGTGTGCAAGTGGCAATCAATCCGTGTATCTGTCACTTCAGATGTTTCCCTCCCTTTCTTCCCCTCTCTTCAAAAAAAAAAAAAATCTTAAAAAAAGAGTTACAGAAAAGTAAGATAAAGATTGTTAAGCCTCCATAGGATTTAGCCACATCAAGGTGGTCAGTGGCCTTGATTAAGAACAGATTTGGCAGATTTCGGGGGCTTTTGAGTATGAGAGTCAACGTACAGTCGTTGAGAGGTAAATAGGAAACAAAGACAGCTTTTTAATGGACCCTGTCTGTGACAAGGAAGAAGGAAAGAGGGCAGTAACAGAAGACAGGTGCCGAGAGGAGAGGCATTTTGTGGTTGAAGATGGGAGTGAGTCAAGAAAGTTAAATGCTGATGGAAACCTCACAGAACAAAACCTACTGTCTGGGGGAGGGAGAGGACCTCTGTGGTAGAGCAAGGTTCCTGGGAGGTAGAAAACTCAGCCCGCTTGGAGAGGAGAGCCTTAGCAGGAGAAGTGCCTCTTTGCCGCGTGGAATTAAGGGCAGCAGGGTTTATCTGGTATGGTGGCAGGAAACTCGCGGTACTTCGCTTCTGGTGGTTTTTCATGTACATGAAAAAAATAGGTGAGGTTGTCCCCTGAGAGTTAGTGGCATAAGAGGCCTGAGAAGAGTTGAAATAAACATTTTTGAGAATGTCTGTAAATGTAGGACTGCAGGTGTCAAGGGCCAGGTTGAGGCTGGGACCCCTGAACTTTCTAATGCAACCTATCTATGCTCAGTTTTGTGATATTTTTTCTCCCTCCCTCTTACAGTGCTCAACAGCGTGAGTATAGGGAAATAAAATACAGAATTTGGATTGAACCAGGGTTAAGGTTTTGCTAAGTGTGTGTGATGGAAAGACAGTGAGTTTAGGGAACTGGAGGTGACACCTGGTGAATGGGGTCCAGGCTGGTCTGGGGAGAGGAATGAAAACACGTCGCTTGATGGGGAGAAAGTTGAGCGGTCGCAGGATAGCGTCCCTCAAAGAGTACGAAGAGAGTTTGGATTGAAGATTGTGATACAAGTGGGCTGTTTGCATTTATCAGTTCAGAGAAACAGTAACTGGGTTACAGTGAAGTCCAGCATGTTGCCATGGCGGTGCGAAGCTGAGGTGTCATGGAGTGACTACTGTCTGAGCTGTGGCCCAAATGTCTCTGTGCTTCCACTGATGCCTGAGTTTACCACTCACTTTGTCGCTCCCTTTTAAATCTTGGCATTTTACTTTTAAAAGAGACCTAATTATTAATGGGATTGTGTACTTAAAATCCACTTGAATGATTAATGGAATTTTGCAAAAGATCGTCTATCTTCAAACATCTCTTTGTTTTAACTTTGCGTGTTAACACATTGCCACACAACTTCCTCATAGTTTCTAATGCTTGTATAGAGGGAGTTAAATGCTGTAGCTATTTATATGTAGTAAATGTTTTTTTAAAAATGAAGAGGGGGAGGAAGTCCACCAAATGTTAGGAGTTGCTTCTGGAGAGGAGTGGAGCGTTCCCTTTACCTAAAATGTTTCTATGTGAAGGGAAAAATGACATTTTTAATATTTGTTCTTTCTGTGGTAGATATGTAGAGGTTGATTATTTTGTTCTTTGTACTCTATGCCAAGAGAATTTGCTCCAGTGCAAAGAGCAAAGCAGTGGAAAGCCCTGCACGCAGTTTAATTTTTTCATCATAGAGCCTACCGGATGATCTTAAGACACACTGAGGGTGACAGGAACCAAGCGCAAACAGTTGGAATGCCCTTCAGTGACCTTTGACGTGTACATTATCTCATTCATCTTTACAGCATCCCTATGGGGTTTAAGGTTCAGAAATTTGGGCTTAGTGATGTTAAATAAATTGGCCATAATTATTAAGTGGTAGAGGGAGGTCTGGAACCCAAACCTGTCTAACGGCAGAGCTCTTCTCCATTATATTATACTGGTTACTGCTTATTTGTGCCAACCGTTACCTCGTTATCTAACTGGATTTATGATAAATCTGCATTTTCTTCTGGAAAGCTACCAGCTAATGCCTTTTTTTAAAAAAAGATTTTGCGTATTTTTAGAGAGAAGGGAAGGGAGAGAGAAGAAGCGAAACATCAATGTGTGGGAGAAACATCAGTTGACTGCCTCTTGTAGGCCCCCAGCCAGGGACCTGGCCTGCAACTCAGGCATGTGCCCTGACCAGGAATCAAACCCATGACCTTTCGGTTCGCAGGCTGACACTCAACACACTGAGCCACACCAGACAGGGCACTACCAGCGAACGCTTAACAGTTGATTACAGGTCTCTGAAGAGACTCCCATATAGTAGTCTCGCAAACTGGCTAATCCCCCTCATATGCCTTCGTTTAAGGCATAATAAAAGTCATTTATTCTAACCAAAACATACAATTAAAAGTTTAGTTAATGGAAGGATATTTTAAAATCCCTATACATTAAGAAACTTAAAAATCCCACCCTGGCTGGTGTAGCTCAGTGTATTGAGTGCTGAACCACGAAGCATGGGGTCGCCAGTTCGATTCCCAGTCAGGGCACATGCCTGGGTTGCAGGCCAGGTCCCCAGTAGGGGGTGCGCAAGAGGCAACCACACATTGTTGTTTATCTTCCTATCTTTCTCCCTCCCTTCCCGTCTCTCTAAAAATAAATAAAATCTTAAAAAAAAACAAAACAAAACTTAAAAATCCCGAATAACTTAAGATTCAAAGATCTGTGTAATATTAAAACAATACATATAAAAACTTGTTGGGGTGCAACTTTTGGTTTTTGGTAATCTCTTTTTAACAGGACCCTTTCCTTTGCTTCTTAGTCAAGCTTCTTTGCTCCTTAGGCAAGGGCCAACGTCTGTGCCATTCATCACCTCTCCTCTCCAGTAGATCTTTCTGACTCTGCTCCGCACCAAACAAATTACTGGGCGTAAAGAAAATGAAGGATCCCTTTCCTGGCTTGGGATTTCTTAAAAGTAAATTTGACTATTAAATAGATGATTTTTTTATTACAGGATGTGAAGTTACTCCAGATGTAAACATTTCAGGCCAAAAATTTAACATTAAACTCCTGATTCCAGTCGCAGAGGGCATGAATGAAATCTGGCTTCGTTGTGACAATGTAAGTTTTCATTGTTAAAAGTAAACCTCAATTTTCTTTAATCCCTTAGTCAATTAGCCAGTCATCCTTATATTTTATACTCAGCGAACCAATCATGTGATTCAATTCATACCTCAGTATTGCTTTTCAACAGGAGAAACAGTACGCCCACTGGATGGCGGCCTGCAGGTTAGCCTCCAAGGGCAAGACCATGGCGGACAGCTCCTATAACCTAGAAGTTCAGAATATTCTTTCCTTTCTGAAGATGCAGCATTTAAACCCAGATCCTCAGTTAATACCAGAGCAGATCACAACTGATATAAATCCTGAATGTTTGGTGTCCCCTCGCTATCTAAAAAAGTACAAGAACAAGCAGGTACTTGATTCATTTTATTTCATGTACTATTTTCTGCTGGTTTGTTTCACAGTTTTGTACACATAGTTTAAGTTTAGTTTCTTCTCCTTAAAACTTTTTAGTCTTCATTGGTAGTCTTAATGTCATATCAGGTAATTAGGATATAAAATCAGAAATAAATCACCTTCAGTCAGTTTAAGTTGGTCATTAAAAAAAACCTTTATCATTTTAATAGGACAGATAATGAGGCAGAATAGTTGGGAGTATATTCTAAACAACTTGAGTAAACCATTCTGTTAACAGGATATTCATTCAGGGAATTAAAGGTGGTCTTAATGCTTTGCGTTCCTTCATTCATGCAGTTCTATTTGCTTCCCAAAAAATCTATTTTGACTCTTCTTGCTGTTGAAATGGACTTTTCCGGCTTTGAAAGTAAATTTTACAAGGGTAGAAATAGCCTACATTTTAATGTTGTCTTTTCTTAACATTAACAGTCAAAACCTAACCAAGATTTGCATAATGTGACAAAATTTGGTAAATTCTCATTGAAATTCACTGCTTTTGTTCACTCTGTTTAGAATTCCTTTCCTGGAGATTAATACTGTAAAAGGATTGCTATGTAGGAAAATGGTTCTTTGGTACAACATAAAAGGTTTTTTGCAGGGAAATTTCACTTGGGATAACCCCTAGTATTCTCTACACCAAACATCCTGCCATAAAAGGAAAAGGCTTCAGTTGGGGTGGGGTGGCGGGTGGCGGGTGGTGTAAAGACCTTTAAAATAAATTCTTTATTATCATCTAGTTTCATTTTGACCTTCAAGCAATAATTTTAAAACATTATTGAAAAGGCCCAGTGAAATACCCAGGACATTTAGTAATCCTTAACTTTAAATATAATGCTTATCATATGAGTCTGACATCACTTAACTAGAAATTTAATATGTTCAGAAGTTTTAATCACCAGGTAGCTGTCTTTAAATGTCTGGGGCCATGTGAGCCACATGGATATTATTTAGCCTACAGTCGCGCGATGTGGGAGTAGTGGGGAACGGAGGAGATGCTGCCCTGGGGCGCTTTGTGGAATGGAGATTGTAAGTTAAAAGGCAAAGTGAATCAAATACTAATTTAATTAATTTTATTCTTAGTACTTCCATTTAAAGATTATTTGAAAATGAGAGGATTTGTATCCCTTCAAAGGCAGTGAATAAGTTCAAATCTTAACAATCTTATTTTCACTACCAAGTATCAGGAGAAAAAGATCTTAAAGTAAAACTGAAAATGGCCAAATGTTGGTTTAGCTGTCAGAGACAGATACTGTTTTTCAGAAACTTTTAAGACAGTAGTTTTCACTTTGAAAAGTTCTTGACTACACTGTCAACTGAACATTCTCTTGAGGACAAAGACAGTGAATGTTTGTCTTTAACTGGCAGGATGGCAGTATGTGTGTGGTCCGTGGTGGAGGCTCCTTCCAGCCTGTCTTCCACGTTGGCATCTTATCAAATGCGCATTTTTTTGATCCTCCTTTCCCTAGCTAGACTTACAGATGTTCCCAGCAGGTGGAGACCAGGTGTTGCCCTCACACCCAGCAAGTGCTGATGGGCGGAAGTTCCGCTGCCCTTGTGTGTCAGGTGCTGTGCTGGTTGTTGGACAGGGTGCACAGCGATCGTTTGTTGCCCCGTGTAATCCAGCGGCGTATCCAGGAGTCAGTCAGCAAGCCGTGTAGGCCTGGGGCCATTGTCCCCACCAGGGCATGAGTGCATTGTTTTCCGCTGGGTCCATCAGTGTAACCTTTGTCATATTTAAATCTACTTTAATTTCTCAAAGCTCCATGTTAAATTAAACTTGCTGTGGATATTTTCACATGAATGTGACTCCCAAACTGGAATTTACATTTTAAAGAAAAGAATTGTTCTATGTTTTATCCATGTTAATCCAAATTGAAATGGACTATTATGTTTATAGCCACCAGTCCTAGTGTAGTGTATGGCATCTCTTTATTTTCCCTTCCAGGAAAAAGGATGCAAAAAACAGATGGTAATTGAGGGGTTTGCTTTTCTTGTGTAATTAAAAGAAACAGTATGGTCACTGCATTTATTTTATGCCATCAGCCTATTTCTGAAAAGCAGTGCATGAATCGTATTATCTGACTCAATCTGAGACAATATTGAAGGATTTTAAATATTAAATTTGATTTTGCTACTAAAATAATTAGCTTTACCCTAACCAGTAAGAACTGGTACATGAAGGGGAAAAGGGGTATTTGCTCTTTTTATTTTCTCCCTCAACCTTCTACCCTTAATTTTAGTAACACTTAACAATCTAAAACGGTGTGGATGGAGTGTTTCTCAATATTCTAAATGGAAATAATCACTGCTTCCTCATTTCCATTTTCATGCTTGCATTTACTTTGCTTGGTTTCCACCTAAAGTAATTTTTTGCATGGTTTTTGGCTGGAATTTCGGTTTGCAGGTTACCGCAACTTTTCCTTTGCTTCATTGCCGTTTTTTTCTGATTGCCTTTTTTTTCTTTCTGCTTCCTTTTTCTTTTCCTCGCATTGCCATCTACAGCCAGGCTATATAAGAGATTTGGTAAGTTCTCCATATTTACCAAAAAAGAAAGGAAATAAATTTAAAATTTTAAAGCCCTAGCTACAGTCTCCTCTCATGGATTAATTTCCTTCCACTTCTCGTGGGAGTAGCCTTCCCTGAGTATAATTTAAATTAAAATTTAACTTTTCTAATGATTCCCTTAGGAAAATTTAAAAATTATGGTAATATTTCTGCTAGAAACTTGTTTCCTAGGTACTCATTTTGATCATATTATCTTGATGCTAAATTTAAAAGTTACCATGTATATGAAGATTAGAACATTGTTTTGCAATAGTATCATATATGTGTACTTGAAATATGTGTCAAGAATGGCAATTATGTACTCCCAATAGTACTTTTTGTTTCTTGATATATGGAAACTGAAATTGAGAAATACATAAAGGTTTATTTTGAAAAGTCATTTTACTAAAATTCCCAAATGTAGCTTTCTAATTCCAACTCTTGCAACATATGATTTGGGGGTGGGACACATAATTCAATTTTTCAGTCTTTTGTCTTGAATCTACCATGAAAGAATAATGTCTCTTGGTAAAAATGGTGTTGATGTTCAATCATATTTAGATAACAGCAAGAATTTTGGAGGCCCATCAGAATGTAGCTCAGATGAGTCTAATTGAGGCCAAGATGAGATTTATTCAAGCTTGGCAGTCCTTACCCGAATTCGGCATCACACACTTTATTGCAAGGTCAGTGGTTCTCTTAAAGCACCTATATGTTAGCCTTAATCTGTGCCTTACTACTTAATCTACTTCACCTAGTTAGAAATTAAACATTTAAAGCTACTAATTGAGACCCATTAACCTGTTTCACAGTAATATTTAAAGAGTGTTGGAAAGTATTTTCTATACATGTAATTTTTACATTAAAAACTCAAAATGATTGCATTTCTGTTTTTACTTGTGTAAGACTAGAGCTTTCTTTTAGAGCTAAAAGATCACATGTCTTAAAGAAAAATGGGCCAACATGTCCCCCCATCCCTAATATGTATTTAAACATTTATTTACTATGTTTTTAATGCTACAGGTTCCAAGGGGGCAAAAAGGAAGAACTTATCGGAATTGCATACAACAGGCTGATTAGGATGGACGCCAGCACAGGAGACGCAGTCAAAACATGGCGTTTCAGCAACATGAAGCAGTGGAATGTAAACTGGGAAATAAAAATGGTGAGCTGTACCACTGCTGCCTGAATACTGCTAACAATTAGTAAATTAAGAATAAAAATCCCTGTAAATTCTGAAGATTATTTGTACCGTTACCTCTTAAAGTGCAAAACATGGTTCGTTGTTCATTTCCCACTTAGAAACTTGCCCAGTTACCAACATTCTAAGAACAGCCCTGGCTGTGTGGAGCACTGTCGTGATGGGCCAAGGTTGCAGGTCCGATCCCTGGTCAGGGCATATGCAAGAGAGCAACCAATGAATGCATGGATGGGTGGAACAGCAAATCAGTGTCTGTCTGTCTGTCTCTCTCTCCCCCACCCCTCTCCCCTCTGCCCCCCTCTCCTTCCCCTACCCTTCTTCCCTCTAAAATCAATAAACAAAAAAATTTTTTTAATTTAAAAAAATTTTTAAGAATATAATGATCTATTTAAAATACTGTTATCTTTCAGTAATGGTTAAATCCCTTCCACTCACACTGACAGCTACTGTGTATGAATGCCTGCCTTGTGCCAGGCGTGATACTAGATGTTTTACATTTGAACCCTGTTTGTAAACCTCACCACAGCTTTGTGAGGTAGATGGACTATCCCTGCTCTGCAGATGAGGACACTGAAATGGAGAGGCCTAAGGGCTGTCATTGTCCAAGATCACACACGTCAAAACAATCAGAATTCAAACTGAGACGTTTAGGGCTCTAAAACCTGGCACTATTGCGTATCATGCTGCCCCTACTAGCCTTGAAGTCCATGAATAATCATTTAAAATAAACACAGTCTTTTACTAATTAGTCATTTGTTTTAAGATCTCTGGGTTTGTTGTATCAATTCCTATTACTTCATTAGAATCCCATATTTCTGAAATATTTAAACATGATACCTAAAGGTTAAACATCTAAAGCAAATAGTAAATTAAACACAGGAAGTAGGTTTTCTCCCAGGACTTGAACAGGGACATTCTCATTAATTGAATCACCAGAGACCAGTTGGGAACTTAATGACCTAAAACCCTGGTCTTCCTTTTCAGAACTAGAAAACTAAAAAGGCGTGGGGGCAGGGCTGGTAATTTTGACTTACTCTTTCGGACTTGAAGGCATTTTTAAGTTTAGGATTAAAAAAGAATATTTGAGGAACAAGTATTTTGTGATTGGGCAGAACTTCAGTAGCACCGCGGCTTTGCGTGGACCCGCCCGTGTGGAGTTTTACTGGGACTCACAGTTCTCTGCCTTTGCTCCAGGTCACCGTAGAGTTCGCAGACGAGGTACGACTGTCCTTCATCTGCACCGAAGTAGACTGCAAAGTGGTTCATGAATTCATCGGTGGCTACATATTTCTCTCAACACGGGCAAAAGACCAAAATGAGAGTTTAGATGAAGAGATGTTCTATAAACTTACCAGTGGTTGGGTGTGAACAGAAGTACTGTGTAATGAAACTCCATGGCCATAACAATATTTAACTTTAAAAGCTGTTTGTTATATGCTGCTTAATAAAAGTAAGCTTGAAATTTATCATTTTATCATGAAAACTTTTTTGCCTTACCAGACCAGTTAATATGTGCACTAACAAGCACGACTATTAATCTGCTATCATGATACAGTATATGAACTTGAATATGGGCACACATTCCTTAGGGCCAAGATTTGAAAACTGAAGTAGTGGGCAAATCAGGAGCAAAACATCACTGATTTAAGCTAGCCAAACTAAGAAACTCAAGCCATCTATTTTATAGCTATCCAGGGCTTAAACTATATGAAGTCTATTTATCATGTTTAATGCATGTATTTTAATGTATGTTTAATTTGACCTCGTGTTTTTAAATACATCTTACTTATTCTGGTAGCCATCTGAACCCTGCCCCTCCTCCCCGAATAAATCAGGCCTATGAGAGATGCCTGATGTTTAATAATGTCATTGTTTTAACCTTGAAGGAAAATGCTGTTAGTCTGTTATGCTTGGTTTATTTGTTTTTGTCCTCGAATAAGCATGTATGTATATTGTCTCGTGTTTTTATTTTTACACTATATTGTATTACAACACTTAGTATTCACCAGCATATTCACTGTCGGCCTAAAATATGCAACTTTTGCATTACAAGATGAAGTAAAGGTCTATGAAGTATGCATTTTGTGTAACTAATGTACAAACACAAATTTTATAAAATTGTACAGTTTTTTAAAAAATTACTCACAACTAGCAAATGGCTTAGATATGTAGCATCTTTACATTAATTAAATGCTTTTAAATATATAATTAATGTGCAGTTTTAATATCTGCTAAGTTAAGAATGACTTCGATATAGTTGTGATTTGCCACAATGTCCTTAACTCTAATGCCTGGACTGGCCATACTCTATAGTCTGTTGCGCTGTTACAATCTGCATTGGTGCTAGTCAAAACTTCCTAGCTCACGTAGCCCCGAGGGGTGCCAGGGAGGGGTGGATTACCAGTATTGTTCAATAATCCATGGTTTAAAGACTGTATAAATGCATTTTATTTTAAATAAAAGCAAAATCTTTTATTTAATGTTTCTTTATGTACTTCTTGTTTTTATAGTTTACATAGCATTAACTTTGTAGAAATCAACTTTTGCCTTTTGGAAGTGCTTTGCCTACATCTTGTGTTATGAGAAACAAATTTTCTATTGTTCTAAAATGTTACTAGATAGATAACTTATCTAGATAAGTTATCTAGCTAAGATATTGGGTTGGCCAAAAAGTTCATTTGGTTTTTTCTGTGAGAAGACTCTGGTAGCGTTTACTTGTCTTTAACTTCATTTGAAACAATTTTGTCAGATTGCATTGTGACAGCTCTCACTTCAGTGTGCATTTTTTAAAAATTGGTGAATTTTTGTGTAGCCATTTTAATATTAAAGATGGAGGAAAATAAACAACATTTTCGGCATATGCATTACTTCAAGAAAGGTAAAAATGCAAAAAAAAAGATTTGTGCAGTGTATGGAGAAGGTGCTGTGACTGATCAAACATCTCAAAAGTGGTTTGCAGTCCCCTGCTGGAGATTTCTCGCTGGATGGTACTTCAGGGTCCAGTAGGCCAGTTGAAGTTGACAGTGATTCAGATCGAGACATTAATTGAGAACAGTCAATGTTCAGAAATAGGCGACATGCTAAAAATATCCAAATCAATAAAGTTACTGGTGAAAATGAAACGTGTCTTTTATGTTACAGAAAAAACAAATGGACTCTTTGGTCAACCCAACAGATTCTTCCTTAAATTGAGAATTTGTCATTTTCCCTACAACTTAAAACATGAACTGTATAATAGTTAAATGTTAGAAATGTAGTTATAAAAAATATGACAGATAAGCAGACATTATTGATGGGTAGAATTTGTTTTAAACTGCAAAATGACTCGGTTTAAAAAAACACTATACACATTTATTAATTTACTCCTTGTTACTGCCATCATTTCATCATTCAGACTCAGAACTTTAGTCCTGAACCTTCTCCTTTACCTGGTGCCAAGTCCGGCCAAGACTCACTGATTTTTCCCTCATGCAATCTTGTGTCTTTCCACTGACACCGAAGTTCAGGACTGTCTCCTGTGCCTGCCACGACGCAGCCGCCTCAGGAAGCAAAGCTCAGATCACCTTCTCCATGGCTTTTCTTACTCGGAGGCCAGGTCAAAACAGGCCTCACTCCAAAACTTAGAGTTCTTTTCCGTTAAAAATAAAAGTTCTAAGTAATATAGTCCGTTTCCTCATTTTAAGTACAGATCACCAACTCGTATAATCACTTGCTAAAAACCCTAAACTATAGACTATCACAACCCAAGTCCTTTAGAGCCCCACAGCCTCCCCCAAAGTGAGAACAGCCTCCACTGATTGGTCTCCCTGCGGTTGGCCCCACTGACCTCCCAGCAATTTCGACAATAATTCAGCCCCAGCACAGCACTGGCTATACTTCAGCTCTGACTCCTGCTTGCCTACAGCATAAATGCCGAAGTCCTCAGTCAAGGGCACAGAGGTCTCCTCTGGTCTGTTTCCCAGTTCACATTTTCATCCTTATCTCCCAACAGCCCTGCATTCCAATTAAACTGGACAGATCACATTTTCCAGACAAACTTTGCACTCGCCCTTCTCCATATTATTTCCCAAACCTAGGATGTCTTCATCCACAAACCTCCCAGTCTCTACCTGTCCAAATAACATCTTTCCAGCATTTTGGAAATTTTAGAAAGAACTCAAGTGTTCTTTCTTCCATTAATACTTCCAAGTTTCTTTGTAGCCAGAAATTTTCTCTTACTCTGAACTGCCACTGAGCTTGGTGCTTTCGGAACGTAAGAGCAAGCTCCCTTATTTCTGATTGAGTTTGCCTGTTGTCCCCAGTCAGTTATCGGTTCCTTGAGAACTGGGTCTGAGCCTCATGGTTTCTACCTAGGATCACTTAATATATATTTGTTTATTGAATATAATAATGATGGTGACTTTGGAAACCAAGGAATTCTTACAACTTAGAATTTTTATAGCTTCGGCACAGTTTAACACAGAGGAAACGGAACACGTTTTCTGTACAGCAGCTATGCATTATGAGCTTTGCTAAGTGCTTTCACATACATTAGCTCTTCTAAAGTGTGACACAATCCAAACTGCTCATTTTATAGATGAGACTCGAGAGGCCAAGTGACCTGCTTAAAGTTACAGAGCTACAGTTAATTAGTGCCAAGGCAGAGCTGGAAGTGGAATCCAGATTTCTATCTCCCTGTCCAGTCCAGTTAAAAACAAACTTCATTCCTCAAAAAATTAAAAATAGAACTACATATGACCAAGCAGTTCCACTCCGGGTATTTATCTGAAGAAATCCAAAACACTAATTCAAAAGGACATTTGCACCCCTCTGGTTCACTGCAGCATTATTTACAATAGCCAAGATATGGAAGTAACCTAGGTGTCCATCAATAGATAAATGGATAAAGATGTACATACATAACAATGGGTTATTACCATAAAAAGAATGAAATTCTGCTACTTGCAACAGCACAGATAGACCTAAAAAGTTATGCTAGTAAAATAAGACAAATACCATATGATTTCCCTTATACGTGGAATCTAAAAAACAAAACAGACAAACTCATAGATACAGAGAACAAACTGATGGTCTTCAGATAGGAGGGGTGTTGAGGGGATGGGTGAAAAAGGTGAAGGGATTAAGAACAAATTGCCACTTACAAAAATAGTCACAGGGTTGTAAGGTACAGCATAAGGAATATAAACAGTCATGTAATAACTATTGTAAGGTGTCTGAATATCTAATCACTGCTGTGCACCTGAAACGAATTGTATGTCAACTGTAATTGGAAAATAAATTAAATTTAGAAAACAAAACCCTTCATGAATCCTGAGGAACCCTGTTGGTCTCTCTACTGAGACAACCTAAGTTTGTGAAAAGAGCACTTGCGGGGGCCTCCAGAGAGACAGCTCAGGTTTCTGCTGTGTCTGACCCAGTGTCATGTGGACCAACCAAGATTCTTCCTTGGACTCTTGTTTCTCTTAAATCAGCAGGTTAGACACCTGGAAGCCCTGATGTAGTTAATCAGTAATCTTAACTTGCTACAAATTATTTTATACACAACCTTGAACTTCAAAAGTCATAGACCTTGAGACAAACTTTTTTTTTCCATTTTACTGAGGTATAATTGACAAAATTGTAAGATATTTCAAGTGCATCTTGGTGATTGGATATGTGTATATAGTATGAAAGGATTCCCACCGTCTACCTAACATATCCATTACCCTAAAGACATGGACTTTGTAGAAGGAAAGCCATTTGTTCTTGATCTGTTGTTACACAGGCCAAAAAGCAATGAAGTGGCAGACTGTCCCTTTTTTGTTGTTGTTAAAGTCTTTAATTAAAGTGCTTTTGATTAGTTACTGGTTAGTGATGAAGTGAGATCAGACCAATCGGGGTTCCTGTCTTAATTTATCTGGAGAAATACCTTAGAGAATTAAATAAAATGTTTAAAGCATCCAACATTGTACCTATTGATACACTGAATATGGTAGCTTCCCAGTAAAACATTAGGTTTTTCTTTAACTCAAAACTTTTTAAAAAGATTTTATTTATTTTATTTTTAGAGGGTAAGGGAGGGAGAAAGAGGGAGAGAAACATTAATGTGTGCTTGCCTCTCGTGTGCCCCCTACTGGGGACCTGGCCCTCAACCAAGGCATGTGCCCTGACTGGAGAATCAAGCTGGCGACCCTTTGGTTCGAAGGTCGACGCTCAATCCACTGAGCTACACCAGCTGGGGGCCAAAACTTTTTTTTTTTTTATCCTCTGGAATGCATCCCTGTCCTGTTCCTTCCCGTTTCTACCATCTATGTAAGTCTGAAAATGACCGCTGTTGTTTCTCACTACTCATTTAAAACATGGTAACATTTTCACCGCTCTGATAATTGAGAAAATAATGGAACAAGGCTTTCTGGAATCCATCCCTTTGTGACATAGTATCATCACTGATCCTGAATGTGTCTCCTGAAAGCTTTACCCTGCACAGCTGCCATCTATGCCCTGCTTTATTCTAAAAATGTTAATGCCGATTCAAAAAAATCCTGCCGCCTCCCCACCCCCCAATAACAAACGTTTCTGTAGCTATTGTAGTCATTCATTCTTTTTGTAGCTATGTGGTTGTGAAGTCCGGCAAGAATGAGTTGACTGGCTATAGGCTATATGGGTGCAGACCTAACAGATGTGGTATACTCTTACTGCTGATAAAGTTCCAGTCATCTCTACACAGTAATATCCAGGAAGAAGCTGTTTACTGAAAGCTCAGTGCTCTTCAACAAATTAACTGTGGGTTTATCTGTTTGAACTGTTTTGGTTTGGCAGCTCAAGAACGGAGGAGAACAAAAACAAACAAACAAAAAAAGAACGGGGGAGGTAGTGGGGAGTGACAGGAAGCAGGAAATTTTCAGATTGGGTTAGAGGAATGAAATTCTCAGAGTGGACTGCAGAGCCACTCAGAACAGGAAACAGAATAGAAAAAAAAAAAGCCTTATCTGGTGACCTTATTTCCCATGTGCTGATTCCTCTCTTGCTTTCTCTACTTTATTTAATAAACAATACAGAGTTTCCCAAGCTGAATGTGTACATTAAAATTCTCTGTTCCCTTAGTAAACAGTTACCAGCACACACGTACCCCTAGCTGAGTTTCCATTTTGATATTTATGCATGAGCTGCATATACTAAAAATTACAAGCACTTAAAATAATTTGAGACCATTATTTCATGAGATCTAATTATAGTCTCATGTGGCTTCACTGGCTAGGCATTATCTGTATTACTGCTCGGGAAAGTGGTCCAAGTTCAATGTTAATTAAATTTGTGATAAAAACAGCACAACCAACCAAATGGGTTGAACATATCTGTATTAATATGGTTTGTAAATATTGCACAACCAAGAAGAAAACACTTTATAAGCATAAATTCTCAAATCTAAATTTTGTGAACTTTATGATCAAGTAAAAATCAAGTAAACATATTTACTCTCAGGTTTACTTGATCAGAATATCTAAATCTTGTTTCTGTCTTTCTTACCTAATTATAATGCAATTAGCTCTGAGAAGGAACACTGGAAAAACAGCATTTGTAATCCAAGAGAGCAAACAGCCAACAAAAACCAAAACATTGCAAAGGTGAGGGGAGTAGCCTTAGCAGATAGCAAGAAATCACGATGAAACTACATTAAAAATATAATGTTGGCACAGAGATAAATAAAATAGCCAGAGTCCAAGTAGACACCCCAGAAACAAACATGCACACGTATGGGAGCTTCATTTCTGAGAGCCGGCCTTGCAGATTGGGATGAAATACAAGGACTTCCGATGCATGGTGCGGGCAGTATCCTCACAAAACAAAGGAGTTTGGGCCACTACCTCATATACGGACGTAGCAGTTCTAATCAATCCCAAATGGATTCAAGACGTAAGTGAAAAAAGTAAAACTGAAACTTTAAAAAGATGACATAAGAGAGCATTTATATGACACTGAGGAAAGATTTTGTGTATTAAGGTATAAACACATATAATGTAATCTCATTAAAATGAGAACTCTAGATTTCAAAGTGTAAAAAGGTGAATCAAATCGGGAGAAGATACTTGCAACACATAATGGACAAGGGATTCTCATCTAGAAGATAACTACACACACATGCTCAAATGATCAGGTCCAAAGAAAAATGTACAAAACACTAGGATGGGTACTTCACAGCAGAGAAAAACTGAATGGCCACAAAATCTGTGGAAAATTGCTCAACTTCACTAGTAGTCTAGAAAATGGGGAAAAAAACAAATTTTAAAGATGATTAAAATACAGTTACACACCTAGTACGTTTGTAAAAATGTCAGTCTGACAATATCAGGTATTGCTAGTAATTAGGCTCTTTGGAATACTTAATGTTGGAGGGCACATAAATTGGAAAAGAGCACTTCAGAAACATTTTGACATCATCTAGTAAAATTCAAGATATATCTTGCAACCCAGCAACCCCACTCCTAGGGGTGTACATATATCCTGGAGACACTGGCAAGTGCAGACCAGGAGACACACGAGACTACACACAGCAGGACTACTTATAACTGCAAAAAACTGTAAGCAGTTAAATATCCACCAGAGTAGAACGGATAAATTATAACACACCTGTAAGATGGGATAAAATAGCAGCAGTGAATAAATTCCAATACACAAAATGGATGAATTGCAGCCTAATGTGGAAGCAAAAATTTAGCTGCAGAACTCAGTATCATTAAACTTTTTAAATATGCAAGGTTTTTAAACAGTGCAAAGTGGCAGATATTTTCCTCTTCTATTGGAGAGTAAATGCTGCATTTCTAGAAGGTAGATTGTTGCTGATTCTAAAGTCCAGTGTGAAACAATGTGACACCAATAGTCACTGTGGACTAATGGAAGGAAGCTAGTCTTGCTCTTGAGAGATACCACTCTGCTCTTTTGATACGTGTATTTTACTGGGTCTGGACTAGACCAGCACATGAGCCTGGCCCCTGCTACCATGTGACTCACTGACTGACTCTCTGGCTGCCCTGGTTTAAGAATGGAGCTAATGAGCCCAGGGTCAACAGTTCAGTCCCCTGTGGTCCAGTTGGCTTCGCAGTCAGTTTCGTTAGTCACAAGAGGGACTGGACAAGAGAACAGATCAGTTCAACCTGAAAATCAACCTTAAGCCCATGGCTCTGGTCAGTATACAAATCACACTGTTGTTACTCATAAGCAGTTGTGACGATGTCAACCTAAATCTTATTAAACCATCCAAGTCATAGCAGAGGGATCAAGAGACTTATTTGACACCTACTCGTGCTGCATGGGTGAGTATCAAAGGCATCTTTGTGCTTTAGCCCCAGCCTTTTGTATACTTGTACAGATGCTGATGTGAGATAGGAATTCTAAACAAAATGTTGATGCCCAAGAAATTAGAGGATTTCATGATCTGAAAGTGCTTTATAAATGCACAAACACAAAGTCAACAGAATGGGAAAGGTGAATTAAAAACCACTGCTATATAGCAGGACAATCTCAAAATTACCCAGTATCTAATTTTGGTTTGTTTTTAAAATGTTCCTGGTTCATACGGAAAGTACCAGAGTAAGGAGTGCTTACAGTAAAACAGAAGACCTTTCTAAAACATTGATGAGTGAAACTAGTTCAACAGAGGTTCAGTAAGAATGGAAAAGAGGCATATTATCATGGATATACAGAAAATTTTCTTACAAGGGTGTACAGTTGACCTTGAAAAACATGGAGTTTAGGGGCATCAACCCTCTATGCAGTTGAAAATCTACATAAAACTTTTGACTCCCAGAAAGTTAACTACCAGTCATCCCTCATGATTGGTTCCAGGATACCCTCCCCACACACATCTCACAGATACAGAAATCTGAGGATGCGCAAGCCCGTTATATAAATGGCATAGATCAATACAGTCAGCCCTATGCATCCATGCATTTGACCAACTACAAATTAAAAACAATATTTTCAGGAAGTCCTAGCCACAGCCCTTAGACATGAAGAAGAAATAAGGCATCTAAATTGGAAATACGTAAGTAAAACTATCACAATTTGAAGATGACGATACTAGAGAGAGAGAGAACCCTAAAGATTCCACCAGAAAACTACTAGAACTGATATATGAATTCAGTATAGTAGCAGGATACAAAATAAACACCCAGAAATTGGTTGCATTTTTATACACCAGTAATGAACTATCGGAAAGAGAGACTAGGAAAACAATCCCATTTACAACTGCATTAAAAAAAAACAAACCAAAACCCTAAGAATAAATCTAACCAAGGAGCTAAAAGACCTGTACTTAGAAAATTATAAGGTACTGAAGAAAGGAATTAAAGAAAATACAAATAAATGGAACATATACCATTCTCAAAGATAGGAAGAATTAACATCATTAAAATGGTCATGCTACTCAAAGAAATCTATAGATTCAGTGTAATTCCTATCTAAATACTAATGGTGTTTTTCCCTGCGTATAAGTAGACCAGAACTAGAACAAATAACCCAAAAAATTTATATGGAACTGCAAAGTCCCTGAATAGCCAAAGCAATCTTGATAAAGAAGAACAAAACTGGAGTTAACACAGTACCTAATATCAAAGTATAATACTAAGATATGGTAATCAAAACTGCATGGTACTGGCAGACAAAGAGACACACAGATCAATGGAACAGAATGGAGAGCTCGGAAATAAACCCATGCCTATATATGCATTAATACATGACAAAGGAGGCAAGACCATACAATTGGATAAAGACAGTCCATTCAATAAATGATGTTGGACATGAAAAAAAAAAAAAAAGAAAATTGACCACCTTCTTACACCACACACAAAAATAAGCTCAAGATGGATTAAAGACTTAAATGTTAGACTCAAAGCTATAAAAATCCTAGAGAAATACATAGGCAATAAAATCTCTGACATTTCTCTCAGCAATATTTTTTTTCTAACATATCTTCTCAGGCAAGGAAAACAAAAGAAAAAAAAATAAACAAATGGAATTACATCAATCTGAAAAGTTTTTGCACAGCAAAGGAAACTATCAACCAAAAAAAGACAACTCACTTAATCTGAGAAGATACATCTGATAAGGGGTTAATATCCAAAATTTATAAAGAACTCATACAACTCAACACCATTTAAAAAAATCCAATTAAAAAGTGGGCAGAGGCAATGGTTGGTGTGGTTTAGTTCTTAGTTGACTGAGTGCTAGCCTGCAAACCAAAAGGTCGTTGGTTCAATTCCTGGTCAGGGCACATGCCTGGGTTGTGGGTCAGGTCCCCAGTATCAATGTTTCTATCCCTCTCTTTCTCCC
This sequence comes from Mormoops blainvillei, assembly GCA_004026545.1. NCBI lineage: Eukaryota > Metazoa > Chordata > Mammalia > Chiroptera > Mormoopidae > Mormoops > Mormoops blainvillei. The sequence goes on from PVJD01000289.1 coordinate 477,707, forward strand.
ACCCTTCCCCTCCTTCTAAAAATAAATAAAAATCTTAAAACAAAAGTAGGCAGAGGATATGAGTAGACAGTTCTTCAAAGAACATATACAGATGGCCAACAGATATATGAAAAGATGCTCAATGTCACTAATCATCAGAGAAATGAAAATTAAAACCACAATGAGATATCACCTTACACCTGTCAGAATGGTCATCATCAATAAAAAAACAAGTGTTACCAAGGATGTGAAGTAAAGGGAACCCTCATGCAATGAATGCGGACTGGTGTAGGCTCTATGGAAAACAAGATCAATACTCTAAAATTGAGTATTCCTCAAAAAATAAAAAATGGAACTGCCTGATGAGCCAACAATTCTACTTCTGGGGATATGTCCGAAGCAACCCAAAGCACTAATCTGAAGGAATGTATGCCCCCCATGTTCACTGCAGCATTATTTGTAACAGCCAAGGTACGGAAGCAACCAGAGTGCCCACCAACAGATGAATGGATTAAAAAGGTGTGTGATATCTATGTATGAATATTACTTGGCCATAAAAAAAAAATCTTACCATCTGTAACAGTATGGATGGACCTAGAGGGTATTAAACTAAGTAAAACAAGTCAGAGAAAGACAAATGCCATATGATTTCACATATGTGGAGTCTAAACAACGAAATAAACAAAATAGAAAGACATAGATACATAGAACAGCTGATGGTTGTCAGAGGGGAGGAGGGTTGGGGGGCTGAGGGAAACATGTGAAGGGATTAAGCACTACAGGGGATATAGTCAATAATACTGTAATAACCAGGAATGGTGCCAGGTGGGTACTGGAAATATCAGGGTGATCACTTTGTAAAGGATTTAACTGTCTAATCATTATGTAAACTGTCATGGAAAAAGGAAAAAGAAAAAAAAAGAAATGTAAGTTCTTGGAATAATTCTTGGAATAATTTTTTTTAAGGTTTTTTTTTTTTTAATCTGTATTTTCAATCTGCAGTTGGTTGAATGTATAAATGTGAAACTCAGGGATTAAATAAGGCCAACTGTATATTGATTGGAAAAACCCTGCGTATAAGTAGACCCATGCAGTTCAAACCTACATTGTTCGAGGGTCAACTGTATTTTGAAAAGCCATCATTTTACCAGCGGGTGACAACACCAGTATATCCGTACCAAAGACGGGGGAAAAGTAAGCGAGCTCTTCAAAAACAGCCCGAACAGGAAAGACAACAAGAGCAAAAGATAAACATCAAAAAGGAGACCATTGCTGAGGTCCTCTCTGTGTCACTCAGGTTTGACTTTTACTTCTAAACCTCAATAATGTTGTGTAATCAGCCTATGTGTCTTCACGGGAAGCTTGGAAATGTTTTAGTTTCAGGTGTTCTCGAGAGAGGCCTGTCCTGTCCTAAACATGTTATGTTTCTTTCTGATTGGGTTTTAGTCTCATATCAGTGCTCCAAGTACTTGGCATCTGGCAGTAGTTTAGAAGCTTCCTTTTGTTTTCTCATAAATTTTGCTGAAAGCAGCCACATAATGAAGAGTACATGCTTTCTACTTATTCTTAGCAGGAAGACGGAACTAAGTTCCTTGGAAGGCCCGTCCAGATCTTAGTGCAATATAGAGGCCTATACTATGACCCTGACTCCTTTAGCATGCTCAGAGTTCCTCCTATGAAGATCTTTAAAAGAGACAACTGGACAGATGTTTTCTTTCATCTTCACAGGTTAAGACAAATCTGTGGAATGTAGAACTTCTAGAGTTGCGGGTTGTTTTTTTTTATTGTGTATGTGTGTGTTTTTAGGTAAACAACATCAGTGAACAGTGTTTCCTCTAGTCCCCAGAACTGCCTGAGATCAAATTATGTTGCTCTCTATAAACAAAGATTATTTCTAACCCTATGAGATCTGATTCTAAACTTTACCCTTGATTTATATTCTGAGAAACTGCGCTAAGACGCTGTGCTCGGTAAAGGCCCAGGGCAGAGTCTTTTGCAATAGGTTGGGCAACTGTTTTTTTAAAAACAGGAGGGGTGTTTAATAACTAATTGTTTGGGTTCTGTCTCCAAGAGGTCACAAGACCCTGGAGGCCAATCAGCTCATTTTGTTTCAAGAGATCTATAAATTCATATCCTTTCCTTATGAGGCAGATAAAGCTACACGATTGATAATTTTTTGAGAAAGGGAATTAACTTTTCTGGGAGGGCTCAAGATCAAACTAGGTTCCTGAAGCTGAAGGTAAAGAAGTAGGAAAGCAAGGAACTATGATCTTTTTAAGAAATTCTAATATTTGAGCACCAGGGGAAGAAAATACTGTATCAAGTGATAATAGGGCCCAGAGATGACAAGACTTACAATCATGGGAGAGACATGAGACATTCGATACATGTCAGATAGTGGTTTATGACTAATGGCCAAGTGAGCGATGGAGGTGATAAGTGCCCATCAGCCAGAGGGCTCTGGGTGCTGGAGCTTCCGGGGAAAATTGCCTAACCAAGGGGTCAGCCGCGGGGCGGGGTGGAGAGAAGCCCAGGGGAGAGGGCAGGAAGGTCGAGGGCTGGAAGCAAGGTTCTGAGTCAGGGAAAAATCCCAGTCCCAACAATAGGAAATGATGGGTGTTCAATACACATTTGTAAAAACCTAAAACAGGGTTTTTAAAAAAATGAAACTGATTCAAGTACTTAACAGAAATCATGTACAGTAATGTGGTGTAGATTCAAATGAAGCTAGAATCAGCCAACTGTATCAGAAGCGCAGACTGGAATATGCGGAAGAAGAAACCAGAATGTGAGGGAGACAAACCATTAAAAATCATCCTGAAGATACATGGAAAATAAGATGCACATGTGAGGAAGCATTGTCTATAATTCTTAATTAGTATAAATGCTTGTATTTTTAATTAGCAGGGGAACGGAGATGAGAAAGCAACAAAAAAGGCGCTACAATAGCACAAGATAAAGGAGTGCAACACACTGAAGCGTCCAAAAACAAGGTGTCACGGGAAAGACCTGTGGGAAAGCCAACTTCCATTTTAAAGGATGCTCCTTACATTTCCGGAGGAGGAGGAGGGAGCCCGGCTGGAAGCAGCCCTGAGCCTGTGAGCGCGTCCTCAGGGGAAGGCTGGGGAGGAGAGAATCGCAGCCAAGCGGCAGGAGAGCCGAGGCGTGGGAATCTCTCTGCGACCCCGTAAGGGCTGCGCGGAGACACTGGACGCTGAGCAGATGTGCCTAAATCTGCTTTCCTCAAGCAAAATATATTGTGGTGCACAGGGAGACTCCTGTGAAGGGAGTTGGAAAGATGACACCACAAGCAGGTAGTCAAAGACAACTCTATCTGGCAGATTCCACTTAGGACCTCTACAGAAAAATGACACCAAAACCCAGCACTATGTAAAGCAAGAAAAAGAAACCAATGGAGACCTTCTCCTCTGACAGGGTCTGCACTCATGACCTCTTGGAGAGGCCTCCCCTGACGACTCTCTCTGTGTCCCCACAAGTTACTCATCATTTACGAAGTGTCTGTCTCTAAACCGTGGAGCTCAGAGGGCGGTGCTCATCCTCACCTCCCCAGTGGCTAATGGGGTGGGGCACGGAGAAAGTGTCTTGAATGAATAATGGGAAGAGTTCCAGCCCGGAAGGCATGATTAGCAATTAACAATGTGAAAGCGTGGAGGTGCAAGTTGCTAAGGAAAGAAACTCAGAGGGAACTATATACTCCAGGCCTGAGACTGAACATGGTTATACACTTGGTTTTTTATTAGCCAGCTGGGGATTATTTATTTTGCTATTTTTAGGCCCAAAAATCTTAGCTTTCTTTCCCTATCCCTAGCTGTTCTGAAGTTAGAAAACAGAGCCAATTTAAATATTGACCGAAGCAAACCTCCCAGAGACAGGTGCTCTCCAAAGGAAAAAAAAAAGTTCAAGCTCAAAAAGCAAACAAACAAGGGGAAAGATTTTGGAAGTGTATGCATTATCAGTTTATGAGCTTTATGCTACATATTTGAAGATAGTCTTATGGAAATGGAGTTTAGGTATTAATTCTCAAGTTAAATATAAAGTAGAAAAGTTCACTGCAAGGGTAGTAATTGCCCTCTAATTTCTTTTCGGCCAAATCTTCCCCTGTGTGACCCTATCATATTGATGCCCAAAATATCAGAGACAGATATGTTCAAATTAAACAGAAAAAGATTTTTCAAAGCCAGATAAGAATTTTTTTCTTTTAAAGTGATCTCTGCCACATTTTCCCTCCACTAATAACAACTGACATTTATTGAGCAAGAAACTGGCAAAGCACTTTACCTATCTCATTTAAACCTTACGAAGCTGTATGAGAGACCTGAACTACGGAGAAATTAAAGAATTTTCTCAAAGCCACATAACTGGTAAATGGTTCCAAAGCTTGTGATCTTAAACCACTGAATTCTGCTCCATTAACATGGACAATTGAACATGGTCCAGGAAAAGTACAGCATCAAGTAAAACCCATGAGCCTTCCAACCAATTCACTTCTGATACTGAAAACTTTTAATATGGAAGAAATTCAAACATACATAGAATGAATAGAATAGAACCCCCAACTATCATGACACAATTTTAACAATTATCAATATTTTGCCATTCTTACATCATTTTTACCTCTATGTACTGTTCACTCAATTTGTGCAGTTTTTTTGAGGCAAAATATACATACACTGAAATGAACACAAATTTCAGCTGTACAATTTGATGAGTGGGTACACACATGTAATCCACAGCCCTCTATGATTCAGAACATTTCCATGTCCCCTCCCAGTCACTCCTCCCCATCCCCAGAGACAACCACTGTTACCGTCTTTCTGGGTTTTTTCCACCTTAGATTAGTTTTTGCCTTTTCTAGAATTTCTATAAATGGAATCACACAGAATGTCATCTTATGTCTGGCTGCTTTTGCCAGCACGTCTTGGAGGTTTAGCCAATGTTGTTGAATGTATCAGTGGTTCATCCCTCGTCTGAATACACCAGTTTGTTTATCCATTTTCCTATTGGTGCACATTTGGGATGTTTCCATTCTGGGGCTATTATGAAGAAAGCTACTGTGAACATTCTTTTTGTGAACACGTGTTTCATTTCTCTTAGGAGTGGAATTTCTAAGTCAAAGGGTAGGTGCGTGTTTGATTTTTAAGTGAAACTGCTAAACGTTTTGTCCAAAGTACATGTACTATTTTATATTTTCACTAGCAATGTAGAAGAGTTGCTTGCAGACTCACCAACATTTGACGATGTCAGCCTTCCTCATTTTAGCCATTATAATGGGTGTACAGTACTAGTTCACTGTGGTTTCAATTCACATTTCTCTGATGACCAGTGATGTTGAACATCTTTTTCTGCGTGTGCTGGCCATTCACGCATCTTCCTTTGAGAAGTGTTGGTTTAAGATTTGTGTACATTTTTTTTTAAAGTAGGTTGTCTTTATTATTGAATTGTCAAATGCTTTGTATATCCTGGATACAAGTCCTTTATGAGATACACGTTTTGCCACTTCATCATCCAGGCTATGGATTGCTTGTTTATTTTCTTTTTTTAAATTTAAATCTGTTTTATTTTTCAATTACGGTAGATATACAATATTACATTAGTTTCAGGTGTACACCCAGTGAGTAGACATATAACTTACTAAGTGATCACCCCGGTAAATCTAGTATCCACCTGGCACCATGCATAGTTATTACAATACTACTGACTATCTTCCCTATGTTGTACTTTACATCCCCATGACTACTCCGGAACTACCAATTTGTACTTGTTAATCTCTTCACCTTTTTCACCCATCCTCCAAAACCCCAGCCCATCTGGTAACTGTCAAAACGTTCTCTGTGTGTATGAGTCTATTTCTTTTCTGCTTCTTTATTTTGTTTTTTAAGACTCGTTTGTTGATAGATATATATTTATTGACATTTTATTGTTCATTATTTTTAATTTTTTTCCTTATTAAAGAAGACCCTTTAACATTTCATGTAATACTAGTTTGTTGGTGATGAATCTGTTAGATTTTTCTTGTCTGGGAAGCTCTTTATATGTCCTTTGACTCTAAATGGTAGTTTTGCTGGGTAGAGTAATCTTGGTTGTATGTACCTGCTTTTCATTACTTCGAATATTTTTGCCAGTCCCTTCTGGCCTGCTGAGTTTCTATTGAGAAATCAACTGACAGTCTTATGGAAGCGCCCTTGTAGGTAACTAACTGCTTTGCTCTCGCTGCTTTTAAGATTCTCTCTTTGTCTTTAATCTTTGGCATTTTAATGTGATGTGTCTTGGTGTGGGCCTCTTTAGGTTTATCTTGTTTGGGACTCTCTGTGCTTCCTGGACTTTTATGTCTATTTCCTTCACCAAGTTAGAGAAGTGTTCTGTCATTATTTTTTCAAATAGGTTTTCAGTTTCTTGCTCTCTTCTCCTTCTGGTACCCCTAGGATGCAAATATTGGTATGCCTGAAGTAGTATCATCGGCTCCTTACACTGTTCTCATTTCTTTGAATTTTTTTCTTTTCTGATTGGGTGTTTCCTGCTTCCTTATATTCCAAATCACTGATTTGATTCTTGGCTTTTCTACTCTACTGTTGATTCCCTGTAAATTATTCTTCATTCTAGTTATTGTATCCTTCCTCTTTTTTTTTTAATGGTTTCCATGTCCTTTTTTATGCTGTTGAAGTTCTAAGTTCAACTACTCTGCCTCTAAGTTCATTGAACAACCTTATAACCCGTGTTTTTAACTCTGCATCTAGTAGATTGCTTGTCTCCATTTTGTTTAGTTTTCTTCTGGAGTTTTGTTCTGATCCTTCATTTGGGGTGTGTTTCTTTGTCTTCTCATTTTGTCGGCCTCCCTGTGTCTGTTTCTATGTATTAGGTAGAGCTGCTACATCTCCTTGGTTTGCTAGAGTGGCCTAGAAGGGTCCTTGCAGGTGTCCTTCAGGGTCCAGTGGCACAGCCTCCCTGATCACCCAAGCTGGGCACTCGAGGTGCACTCCCCCCACCCCTGTGCGGGCTGTGTGGAGCCTCCTGTTGTAGTTGAACCTTGATTGCCATTGGCACATCAGTGGGAGGGATTTACTCACCAGGGTGACTGGACTGCAAGGACTGTATGTGATCACTGTGGAGGATCAGCTGTGCAGCGGCCCACAGAGTAGGTCTTACTTCAGTGAGGCTCTGGTGCCTTCTGAGTCTGCCCCTTGAGCGTGTCATTGTGGAGGTGGCTGGGTGGTGCTTCAACGTGATCTGAAGCTGTCCACAGGGTACACTAACTCTGAGGCCTCCCAGGAGGTACAGGCCAAGGTCAGCTGCTGCCTGTGTTCTGCCTGGGCCTACCAGCTCGAACTACAAAGCAATCTGCAGAAGGCTGCTACATGTGCTGGGCTTGAAGGTGCCCAGGAGAAGCCACGCTGTGAACCACAGCGAGATGCTGCTAGTGCCAGGCCTGAGGCCACTTAGTAAGAAATGCAAGGCATGCTGAGGTCAAATGCTGCTTGAGAGATTTTAGGAAAGTCTGAAGCGTGAGCCAAGACAGACCATTGGTAGAGAAAAAACACTGGAAACAGCTTGGGGCGGGGGTGGTGGTCTGTAAGTTTGATGGGGTGGAGTCTCAGGGAATCATCAGGGCGGAGCAAACAGTGTGAGCCACCTTGATGGAGACTCAGATATGGCACCTGCCTGTTGGCTCTGTGGGGGCTGGGCTCATCAAGGGAGTCCTAGCCTCTGTCAGAACTTCAGTCTGGGAGAAAGCTGCCCCTCCAGCTCTGACCTTGAAGCCAGGCAATTTAATTCATCCCCAGATGTCCCTGGTGCCTTCTGAACTGCTACTCCAGCACTGGAGCTTAGGGGGCGTGAGTCAGAGTAAGTCCACTTGCAGGCCCTTTAAGAGGTACTGCCAGGGACTCCAGGAGTCCTCTGTGTCATTCAGCCTCAATTCCCCTCTGGTTTTTACAGCCAGAAGTTATGGGACTTCTCTTCCTCCCGATTTTAATCTGCCACATGTGAGCATGAGATCGGCCTGTTCCACGCCTCTGCCCCTCCTACCAGTCACGATGTGGCTTCTCAGTTAAATCTCTAGTTGTAGGACTTTTATTCAGCTAGATTTTAGGTGATTCTGAATCACGGTTGTTCTGTGGTTTAGTTGTAATCTGGATATGGTTATGAGAGGATGTGAGTACCACATTTATGCTGCTATCTTGACAGGAAGTCTCACTTGTTTATTTTATTAATAATGTTTTTTATGAACAAAGATATTTAATTTTGAAAAAATCTAATTTATAATTTTTTCTTTTATTGTTATTATTTTCTGAGTCCTATCTAAAAAACAGTTGCCCAAGTCCATGAATGTATTCTATTACATTCTCTTTTAAAGCTTTTTAGTTTTAGGTTTTACATTTAGGTCTAGGATCCATTTTATATTAAGTTCTGCGTATGATGTCAGGTACTGGTTGAGGTTCATTTTTTTTAACATGTGGTTATCCAGTATTCCCGCACCACTTGTTGAAAACACTACTGTTTACCCATTGAATCGTCTTGTCCCTTTGACAAAAATCAGTCGACTATGTAAGTAAGCGTCAATTTGTGGACTCTGTTCTGTCCTTATACCACATATTTCTCTCTTCTGCCAGAGCCACGCTGTTTTGATTATTATAGCTTTCTATTGTAAATCTTGAGTCAGATAGAGTAAATCCTCTAGCTTTATTCTTTTTCTTACAGATTGTTTTAGCAAGTCAAAGGCCTTTACATTTCCATATAGATTTTAGAATGATCTTGTCAATTTCTACATTAGAAAGCCTGCTGGAATTATGACTGAGATTATATTGAATCTCTACATTACTTTGGGGAGAACTGACATTTTAACAATATTGAATTCTTCTAATCTATGAGGGTAGTATCTCTTTCCATTTATTGGAATTTTGTTGTTGTTGTTGCAAGACTGAGCCTCCTGTTACCTGACAGAACAAAGTTATTCTTTTTATTTTTATTTTAAGAGAGCTTAATGAAGACATAATTGATATACAAAATAACTGTACTGTATTTAATGCATGCAATTTGATGAGTTTGGACATATGCATATAGCCATGATACCACATTGTAATCTTTAAAAGAAAAAAGTAGAAATATCTTATTTCAAAGTTAAAAGTGCTTTCTATTCCATTCTACCATACTCAAACACTTATTAGCTATTCCATTATTTTAGTCAGATATCACCTCAAGTAATAGTAATACAGTTGACCATTGAACAACATGGGTGTGAACTGCATGGTCCCTTATGTGATTTTTTTCAATTGACCCACCGTTCAAATCCGTGCTGTTAAGGGTCACCTTTGTGGTTGGGGATCTGAGGATGCGGAGGTCAGGCTATAGTGATATACGGATTTTTGACTTGCAGAGCGTGGCCCCCCTAATCCCTGCATGTTCTAGTGTCAAATGTAATCCCAAACAGGGAAAAAATGCATTCCCTAAAATGTAAATAAAGAAAATATATATGAGCTAATCAAGCAAGATGTCCACCACTGTGTTAAAATATATTTTTGTTTGTTTGGTGTACACATTTTTTTTTAGCAGCATGTTACAGGATGGTCACAGTCTATTTGAGAGTAGGGGAAATTAGTCACTAGATTTGAAGGCCTGAAGTGTTGGACAACATAAGTTTAAAAAAAAAAAAGTAGATACTGGCTGAAAGATAATGGAAAGTAGAAAACCAAGCTTCCTAATAATAGCACAAGGTAGCCTCTCTCGTTAACTTCTTAAAAATAATCAAGTGTGATTTGTTAAAGAGAAAATGCACTGGCCAGAATGATTTGTGGTATCTTGCACTCTAGTGTCACAAGCCAACTCTGTTGTAACAGCACAAAGACCAAGAAGTGAGGGATAAGTAGCTCTGTGTTAGAAAAGGGAGAACTCTCAGTACAAAACTCTCAGGACAAAACTAAGAGCTCTGCCTTGGTGGAGCTTTTTATAGGACTCACAGCACCTGTGTGGCCAAGTTAGTAAGATCAGTGAGGCATTAATGAGATGTAAATTTTGGATGTGATCTAAATACAGCTTTTCCTTTGTGAATAAAAGATACTTTGGAGATAACTGAATCAAATTTTAAAAATACTTTCTTTACTGCATAGTAGAGATGACTTTGGCTAGAAACAGAAGCTTGACAAAAAAGTCAATCTTTAATAATTTAAAAAACATCCTAACTCTTAAAATGTATGAATGGAGCTATTAAAATATTCAGTACTCAGCCATCTTGGTTCCGGGTTCCCCGCACAAAATGTCTGGTGAAGCCACAGAGCAGGAACTGCCACAGCCCCAGGCTGAGACAGGGTCCGGAACAGAATCGGACAGCGATGAATCAGTACCAGAGCTCGAGGAACAAGATCCCACACAGGCAGCCATTAAATAAGCCCGGGGGGCAGCAGCTGAAATGGGTGAAGAACCAGCCAGTAAAGCAAAACAGAGCCGGAGTTCAAAGAGGGCACAGGAGGCTATGTCCAAACTGGGTCTTCCACAGGTTACACTATCTAGAAATCTAAGAATATCCTCTTTGTTATCACAAAACCAGATGTCTACCGGAGCCCAGCTTCAGACACCGACACAGTTCTGGGGGAAGGCAAGATCGAGGACTTAGCTCGGTAAGCCTAGTTAGCAGCTGCTGAGAAATTCATAGTTCAAGCTGTCTCAGACATTCAAGAAAAACACACAGACTCCAACTGTACAAGAGCAGAGTAACAGGGAAGAGGCTGAAGAAACAGGTGTGGAAGTTAAGGACATGGAATTGGTCATGTCGCAAGAAAACATATCAAGAGCAAAGCCAGTCCGTGCCCTGAAGAACAATAGTAATGACACTAAATGCTACTATGCTACTGTGGAATTCACAGTGTAACTATACACAAATGAGAACCTGTTTTCTTTTTCTTTTTCTCTTCCCCTGGTGTTTCAAAAGAGTAACTGCAGCTTGGTTTGAAATTTCTACTATTTCTATCCTTGATAAAGTTATGGCTTCTTGTGGGTAAAAAATATACAAATAAAAATTAAACATAATATTCAGTACTCACCAGAGGTATCCAGCTTCAACATTATAATCTACATTTTAAATGCCTGCTATTTAAATATGTGCAATCAACTCAAATTAAAATCATTACAAAATCATGACAAGTCCCCAAAACACATAATTGTGCATGTGTTGGAGGTGGAAGTGGGGTCACAGAAAGGAAATTCTCTTCTTAGATGTTTTTCAGCACTAAGACGTTTTCCTTTTTCCCTTAAGAGGACTGAAGTGACACTATCTAAAAGAAATGCTGCCGGGCCTGGAGAAATATGTGCCACTATTTTAAATTAAACACGAAAGGACCAGGTCTTGGTCATGCGCATCTATGGATTACTCATATTCACTTCCAGGGCCTCTCCCTGGCAGAGCTGTGGAGTAGGCAAAAGTTATCTTTAGATCCTCCTACTTCCCCTTCTGGGTCGTGGTCCTCTCTTCTGGGTCTATCCAGGGTGCTCAATGCCTCATGCTTTCCAGGGCAGCGCCACACCCTGGCCTCCTTGGGCTGTGGCCCTTTCCTCCCACTCTACTTCTCCCCAGCCCTCCAATACAGACAGCTCAACTGGGAGGAATGTAATGTTGTAAACGAATTCACACTGGCATGTAAGTGACTAATATTTTTATTTCCCCCATGTATGCGGGCATTCTAAATGTTTGTTAGATCAAGACTGTGTTCCTTAGGAGAAAAGTACAATCTGTAGGATACCCAAGAAGAAGAAATGTGAAGAGGTCTGGGTTTCCTCAAACCATTAAGTGCCATCGGGCTGGCTGGGGCCTTCATGTGGCCTGGCCGCACCACCCCTAGCAGAGATAGAGCGGCTACCCCATTGACTCTTGAGCAGAGGGCTGGTGAATAACTGGCAAATACACAGATATTGAAAAACTGATTGAAAGGTGAAAGGTACATCTAAAAATAAGATTATCTGCCCTAGCTGGTGTGGCTCAGTTGGCTGGGCAACGGTCTGCAAGGGGAAAAGGTTCTGGTCAGTCCCCAGTCAGGGCACACACCCGGGCTGTGGGTCCGGTCCCTGGTCTGGGCGCACATGGGAGGTGGCCCACTGGCGTTTCTCTCTCTCTCTCATTACCTTTCCCCTCTCTTTAAAAATAAATAAATAAAATCTTTGAAGAAAGAATGTTATTCGAACAGTTTCCTCTTCTCAGTGTAAGATAAAACTGAATGATCAACAGAGTGCCAAGACCTTTTAATGGGGAAAGGACAGTCTTTTCAACAAATGGTGCTGGGAAAACTGGATGTCCACATGCAATAAAATGAAACCGGACCCATGCCTTATACCATATTAAAAATTATCTCAAAGTGGATTAAAGACCTAAATGTGAGACCTAAAACTATAAAACTCTTAGAAGAAAACATAGGGAAAATGTTTCATTACATTGCATTTGGCAATGAATTCTTGAATATGACACCAAAACACAAACAACAAAAGAAAAAATAGATAAATTGGGCTTTATCAAAATGTAAAACTTTAGTGTATCAAAGGAAACTATCAACAGATTAAAAGGGAAACCTACAAAATGGGAGAAATTATTTGCAAATCACATATCTGATGAAGGATTAATATCCAGGATATATAAAGAACTCCTACAATTCAACAAAACAACCCAATATATAAATAAAAGACTTAAACAGACATTTCTCCAAAGAAGAGCTACAACAACCAGTAATCACATAAAAAAGAAATGCTCAACGTCGTTAATCATTAGGGAAATGCAAATCAAAATCACAGTAAGATACCACTTCACAGCCATCAGGATGGTTACTATGAAAGAAAAACAGAAACAGAGTAACAAGCGTTGGTGAGGATATGGAGAAACTGCTGTTGGGAATGTAAAACGGTGTAGTCACTGTGAAAACTGTATGATGGTTCCTCAAACAATTTAAAATAAGCCTACCAGATGATCCGATAGTTCTACTTCTAGTACACACACACAAGAGTTGAAAGGAGGGACTCAGACAGATATCTGTACATCCCTGTTCATAGCAGCATTATTCACAATAGCCAAAAGGTGGAAGCAACCCAAGTGCCTACTGAAGGATAAGTGGATAAACAAAATATGATATATACATACAATGGAATATTATTCGGCCTTAGAAAGGAAGGAAATTCTGACCCATGCTATAACACAGGTGAACCTTGAAGACATTAAGGTATGTTAAGTGAAACAGGCCAGTCAGAAAAGAACAAATATTGTGTGATTCCAGTTACATGAGGTTCCCAGAGCACCTCACAGACTACATAAATCCATAGAGACAAAGTAGAACTATGGTTGTCAGGGACTAAGGGAAGGGTGGAATGAGAAGTTAGTGTTTAATGGGTACAGAGTTTTCAGTTTCAGATGATGGAAAAGTTTTGGGGATGCACCGAACTGTACACTCAAAAAGGGTTCAAATGGTAACTTTAATGCTATGTATATTTTTTACTTCAATAAAAAAAAATGAATAAGCTTTTGAGGTGATTACCTTACCATACAAGATCAAGTTTATAATCTAAAAATGTATTTCCAATATTTTTAATACATAAAACTAACACAAAGTGATTCTTCCACTTTGTCTCTGGGACATGCAACAATAAAGACGTCCAAGTTTCCCTGGATCTGGTTTACCGGCAAACTGTTTAGCTGGACTGCGTGGGGGTGGACACAGTGGACACAAAAAAGCCTGAAAGCTCTGCCTGGCCCAACTGCTGAGCCCCTGCAGCACTCACAGCCTTCAGAGGAGTAGTCATGGGCCCTTGCACAGCCTCTCTGTGTGTACTGTCCCCCCCGCCCCGGTCAGATTGACTCTGCCCCTAATCTCTTCGCTGCAGCCGACAATCAGACGTAGCACAGATTGCAAAGCGCATCTTACCAAACTTTCGTCAGACTCCTCTGAGCGCTCTTCTGGACTAGGCCTTGACCTCGTCCTTCGTCCTTGCTGGGTCAAGTTCCTCACCCCCCAACTTTGATGTATATGTCCTCGACCTGCCTTTCACAAGAATCCTGTTAAGTTGGTTTTGCAAGTCCCCCACCCTTGATATCTCCCTTGGTAATTTTCCATCCACTGAGCCCCTCACTCCACTCGTCAGTTATTAATTCTCAGATGTCTTCATTGCAGAGCTGAGCCCCACCCTCTCCTCTGCTGCAATGCTCTCACTACAACCGTCCTGAATAGACTTCCTTATCATTTTAACCAGTGTCGGAATAATTTTTTCTTTAACATGGATTGGCAGGGAGCTAGGAAGTTTAAAATCTTTAGCCTTTCAAAAGCAACGATGCCACAAGGGTGATAGTTACTGGCAAAGTAACCAACAATTTATCCAGTCGACTAATTGTGTTCTGGTAGATAAAATCCAACAGGGATTGAACCCCAGGTTCATAACCTTCTAAGAGCTACAAAATTTAATGATTACATCTGAGCTCTCTTGGGAGAATGGAAAAGAAATTATTTATGGTGATTTAAAAGCAATGCCTAATTCTTGAAATACTGTTGCGGGCAATCCAAACCCTAGACCCATTTACTATCTCCACCAGTCTACCCCGCCTCAGGTCCAACACACTTCACCCACCCTGTACACTCATACACCTGCTGCTCCTGCTGTGAAATGGGCACCCATCTGCTTTTCCCTCCCACTCTGTAGGGTACTTGGACACAAGCCTTGGTCCCTCAGGGACAGTGGCCCTAGCCCAAGTTGGCAGCCTCCTCTGAGAAACTGCAGGAGGCCGCTGACGCTGCAGGCAACATGACAGCCTGTCTGTGCTTAGAAGGGAAACACCCTGGACATTGGTGTGTGTTTGTTTGCATGACTCACTGGAGGAGTTGTCTCTTTGGGAGGAAGTGGGAGCAGCCTCTCCAAATCGTGTTTAGGTGCATGAAGGGATGGAGAGCCACTTCAAGAAGGAGGAAGGCAAAGCACCGGACCTACCCCCAGGCACATGACTGCTTTCTGCATTCGGCCTGTACGGACTCATTCAAAAGGAAACAATCTGTTCCCTCTACACGAAGAGAAAGAAGTCTGTCTCTGTCCTTTGTCAAGGGAAGCCCTCTCACTGCCAGAAAATAACTGTCTTTTATTTGCATCACCTCTAACCTCCTGCATGGTAAATAATGGAAAATGCTTTAGAAATGTGTCTCAAAATCGCTGTTTTATCAGAGATGCTTTACACGTAGTATTAGCAGATCTTCCTTTGTCCCGTGGCCATTTCAGTTTCCAGAGCAGGAGATACCGACTGAATTAGGTGAATCCATTTTTCTTAATAAACTTTATTACTAACTTCCTGACCTGGGTTGTATGTAGGCCCACAATTAGTTGATTTCTAAATGAGAATGGTGTTCAGTTTTTTAAATTTTTTAAAAAATATTTTATTTATTTATTTTATTTTTAGACAGAGGAGAAGGGAGGGGGAAGGAGAGGGAGAAAAACATCAGTGTGTGGTTGCCTCTCCCACACCCCCCTGCGTGGACCTGGCCCGCAACCCAGGCACGTGCCCTGACTGGGGAATCGAATGCGTGACCCCTTGGTTCACAGGTCGATGCTCAATCCACTGAGCTACACCAGCAGGGGAGGTATTCAGTTTTTAAAAATGGTAATCATTTTATTCATCAAGTTTTCTAACTAAAACAAACAAAAAAACCCTTACTTTTTCACAAAAGTAGTATCTACTACTTGGGGATTTCTGATTGGTAATCAGCTAATTGATAATCACCTACACATGTACTTGTACAATCCCCGCCCCCCCATCCCATTGCATTAAATTCTAATTTAATATTTTTCCTGTTAAAAAAACTAAATCATTTTGATTGGTTATAAGAATATGCCCTTAAATAAATTCTGTATGTTAAAAAAATCTAATAATTCAGACATCTCCTTAATTGTGTTTTTCTGCTTTATTATCAAAGACATTTTTCTAAAGTATGACATGAACCATTTCTATTCTCATCTGAAGCAAAAACCATGTCAAGAGAGTGTGTCAGTCAAAGATGTTACATGATACACCACAGACTTCCATTTTTGGACCAAGCGAGTACCATGACAGTGATTTTAACTACACTATATAATTACACTATATAATGAATAAAAATGTATTTAAAAACAAAGAAGTCTTTTTGTTAGTTATCTGCATTACATGATTGAGCCTTTGTTCTCAATTAACCATTTAACGTTATCTGTCCTTATGTGTATCTAATGGGTTTTTCCTCATCGAATAATATTTTCAGATGAATAATTTAACTGAATGCTCCCTTCTGTTAAAAAAAAAAAAAGCCAAAGCTTGTTATGTATCAAATCCAGTTTAATTATATTCATTTTTTAATAAAATATATTCAATAAAGCTGAAGGGAACATATTTGGGAAAAGCCTGTTCCCAATGACTTCAATGTCCTCTCATTAATTTTTTTTTAAAAACTCAAGCTCTTAGTTGTTTTTTTTCTTATGTTATAAATTAATTAACTGAAAAACAGATCTGGTTCTCATTCACAAACCAGCTCTAATTCAGCATAAGCCCTTGGTCATAGAACTTCAGACGCGGGTCTGTCTGAGCATTGACTGTGCCCAGGGCAAAGAGGGAGACTGGCAGGGGAAAGCCTATTGGAGGACGGCAGGACCATCGGGCGGCGAAGTCAGCCATCACTGGGGTGTGTGTTTCATGTCCAGAATCTGTGTGATCCTAATGAAGTCCTAGGAGGAAAATTACATCTTATACTGATTTATCTCTGACTCAGAGTTTTATTAAAACTAGCATTAGGCTGCGGAAATGTTGCAGATTAAGAGAGACATGATAACTGATCCTACACTAAAGGAAAAATGCTTTAAAGTACAATATTAGATCGATGAATACAACTGGAATACAGATTTTAGAATAGATGTGTTATAGCAATATTGAATTTTCTTTAGTTGTTAACTGTACTGGATTAGTAAGACAATATCCCTATTCTTAGGAAATACACACTGAAGCATTTAGGAATGAAGAGTTTTAGTGAGTTACCCTCACATGGTTCAGAAAAAGAAATTGTGTGTGTGTAGGGAGAGACAGTGCACGCACAATGATGAAGTAAATGGGTGAACTAGATGAAGCCAGGTGGGGGTATATGGGTTTTCTTTGTACTATTCTTTCTTGAAACATTTCTGTAGGTTTGAAATTACAAATGTTCCTCAGTTTATGATGGGGTTATGTCTGAATAAACCCATTAAAAATTAAAAACACTTTAAGTCAAAAATGTATTTAATACCACACTATAGAGGACAGGTTGTCCCCCCTCGTGACGGCGTGGCTGGCCAGGAGCCGTGGAACACTGTGACTGGGGTGGACCGAACGGGGCACCAGAGCCTAGCCTAGCTGACACACAAAATTAAACATCACAGTATGGAAACAGGGTGTTCAGTGACCAGCGTTGTTTAAGCCACTGTGGGAAAACGGAGATAAAACTTAAGAGTGTTCCCTGTCCTCAAGAAAAGTAAACTGTAGAAACAAACCTGCACTGAGTGCCCATGAAATAACTACGGGATAATTAAAAATGACAGAATGAAAGCCTGTGCCAAGGTCCAGAGCACAAGGGTTCAAAGCAGGTGAGAAGGGCCTGGGAAGGGGCTGGGCTGAGACAAAGGAAGTAGGTGGGACTTAAGGGTAAGGTTTCCCTTGGGAGCTGTGACCAAGGTTGTTTCAGACGAGCTCAATGAATTCTTTCTTCTTTCCAGTCTTTTGGGGAATTTTAAAACAAAACTAAGAAACAAAACAAGCCCCGTAAGTGCCATTATGTGATAGGGTTTTATGCCCAACTAAATGAGCATCCTCAGTTAACAAATCCAGCAGATTTACAAACGAGCTTTCATACTATAAAGGGCGACAGAATCGAAAGCTTGGTTTACAGTTTTCTAATTGTCTTAATTATTTAAATATGTGGCAAACTTCTGTTTGTTTTTACTACGAACGCCACAGAATTCAGTATTTTAAATTCAGTATTTTTCAGTCTGTAGAAGTTTTTGGACCTTTGAAACTTTATTATGGACCTATTATTTTATGACTTTGCCATGGTTTTCTTAATTGAAAATCCAAGCATAGTTTAAAAAGAGATTCTAATCACTATATCTAATTACCAAAAAATGTTTAAGTACTGACATTATTGCATTTAACTTAAATACAACTTTTAAAAATAATGACTCCCAGATGGGCAGGAAGTTGCCATGAGAACAGCCGGAGTTGAAAGAGTCCACTTTCAAAATCTCAGCTTAATCAATGTTAACTTTCCAAATTGCATTTGTAAACTCAATTGTAAAATATCAGGAAAAATTCTGGAGCTCCGGCCTCTGACTCCTTTTTGTTGTTGTTAATACTCATGGCTCTTCCCCAAGAGAAATGCAATTTTGTGTCTCTACAGGAGATATCAAACCCTCGCTGAAATCTGCGGCTACTCAATATGAGTCAGTGGGACCCCTTGAGAAGTCGTCTCATGTTGCTTTTGCATTGCCAACAGGGTAAAGCCTTGCATGTATTAGTTAATAAGTATTTATTCATCATTTATTACTGGCCTACCAGGTGCTAAACTTTACTAAATGTTTGCTGAACTGAAATGAAATGAGTTGCTAGGTAGACTGCTGAGACTAGGTGGACTGTGCACTCCCATGGGGAGCCTTCCAAGGTGCCTCAGACGGCAGGGGCGGGGGTGGCAGTGTGGGGAAGGACCTGCGAAGGGCACTCTTTCCAGTGCCGGGCCTGGAAGTCACAGTAGCCCCGCTCTGCTGACTCAGAAAGAGTATCTGGCAGATACTCAACCTGCATTTGGCACTTTAACAATTCTCTTTCTTGAAACTCTCTCTCCTCAGCTTTTCTGATGCCATTTTTCCCTGGTTCTCCTTTCTCTGATGTCTTTGTTTCCTCCCACTCCATGTCAGGGTTGGACGGGCCCTCCTTGGGGAGACTGCCCTTTCTCTAAGTCCAAACACGCTCCCAGGGTGGAGTTTTGCATGTCATCACTTCAGCATGGATGATGACCCTACAGGTGGGTTCATGGCTCCCAAGGCCTCACTTTGGCCAAGACCTGTCCTCTGCAAGGACCCCAGCTCTCAGGCATCTCTTAAATGTCTCAAAGAAATCACAAATACACCATGGCCAAGGCAGGACTCATTGTAACCCTCCTCTACTCTCCCCGCAGCTGCCAACATCCCTCTCTCCACCCTCACGCCATGGCATGATCTACCCAGTTCTTAAAGTTCCCGTGCTGACTCTCCTGCCCAGCACCACAAACAGATAGTCAACCCCCTAGAAGTCCTTCAAGTCCATCCACTAAATAATTCTTGAACCTAATCCTTTCTATTCCATGCCTCAGTTCAGGACCTTGCCATCCTCTGCCTGGATCACGTCCATTGCCCGACACTGTTCTTCCTAATTCCAGTTGTAGCCCTTTCACTCGGGTCTCTGAATCTTTCTAAAATGCAATTGTTTGCAGTACTTCCCTACCACTGTCAGGATTAAGGTGGGAGGGGGACAGAGCGAGATACTGTGTGTGTGTAAGTGTAACAGAAGCACTGGATCTCCTCAGACAGGCCCCCATTGACTTTTCAAGACAGAATAGCATATAGTTTAGGTGCACAGACTCGGGAGTTTGAACATCTGGGTTCAAATTTCAAATTCTTAATTTATGAGTTATGTGATCTTAGAAAAGTTACTCAATATGTTGATGCCTCATTTTCTGCATTAGTTATCTAGTGCTACATAACAAATTACCTCAAAAGTGAGTAGCTTAAAACAACAACGCTTATTATCCCAGAGGTTCTGGGGGATCAAGAATTTGGGAGCAGTTTAGCTAGGTAGCTTTGGTCGATGATTTCTCATGAGGTTACATTCCAGGCCAAGGCTACAGTCATTTGAAGGATTCACTGGGGCTAGCAGATCTTTCCAGAATGGCTCCGTCACCTGGCAGATGGCAGGAGGCTTCAGTTCCTTGAAAGCTATTGGCAGGAGGGCTCAATTTCCTGCCATGTGGGTCTCTCTGTGTCCTCATCGCATGGCGGCTGACTTCCTCCAGAGTAAATGATCCAAGAGAGAACAAGGAGGTCATAACACGTTTGATGACTTAGTCTTAGAAGTCACAAATCAACACTTCTGCCATATTTCTTAGGTAGAAGCAAGTCATTAACCAGCCCACATTCAAGGGCCGAGGACAGAGTGTCTATTTCTTAAGTGGAAGAGCATCAAAGAATTTGTGGATATATTTTAATGCCACCACAATATCCTCTTCCGCAAAATGGAGATTAAATAATAGTAACTACTTTGTAGGGTTATAAGAGGATTAAATGAGCTAATGCATGACACAGGTAGACTGGTGCACGGTACACAGTGAGAGCTCAATAACCGTGAGCTAGTGCCACCATTCCCAAGTCTATAGCCTACCACTTCCTCCCTCATCAATATCCCTCACAAACCTGGTCTCCCTGCCTTTCTGAACTACCTGCACTTCGCTGAATAAATTATGCAAACACCTTTGTGCCCTGGTCGTCTGGGCTGCCTTCCTGCAAGACTCTCCTATTCCGTATTTTCCTCCAACCCCTATTGGGTCCTTCTCCAAGCACCTTCCCAGAACCACTCGGACTGGGCTAGGTGCCCTGCAGCAAGAGTCCCAGGGCTCCCTCAGCCAAGCACTTATGACACACATCTGCTTTCTTCCTCTGTAGGTCAAGACATCAGGTATCTTTCTCTTGTAAGTGTTCCCTTCCTGGGCAGATCTTCCCTGACATTCCAAGGAGTTCCTTCCCATAAGATTTCTTGAAACCTCAAGCATATTCTATTTGTGTATTATTGTGCTGTGATTGTCTCCCACTAACACTGAGAGGGACTTTGTCTTACTCATCTGTGTGGCTTCAGGAACAAGCACGGCGCCCAGAACGCACAGTGGGTATCCAACAGCTAATTTGTTAACAAACAGATAGGTATCTAAAACTTTAGAGAATACTTTAAAAAAAAAATCCTCACCCAAGGAGGTGTTTTTATGGATTTTGGAGAGGAACAGGGAGAGAGAGAGAGAGACAGGAACATTGATGGGAGGGAGCAACATCGATCAGTTGCCTCCTGTATGTTCCCTGACGAGGGACTGAACCCACAACCATGGTATGTGCCCTGACCGGAATCAAACCCACAACCTTCTGGTGTACAGGGTGCCGTTCCAACCAACTGAGCCACCCAGCCAGGGCTCAGAGAATACTTTCAATGACAGGAGGAAGAGGAATCACAGAAAAATCAATAAAACAAATCAAGTACATAGTAAATCTCTGTACGAAAGCTCTGGCCAAAGTCACACCATACTATCTATTTCAGATGCTCAGAATTCTGTTATCTCAAAATCTACTTTTGTCTTCATCACTAATTAATATAAGCTAAGTTTAACATTATAAATTTGTTAAAAGCTTATCATATCACTATGTTTATAAACTACAAATAATTCTAAGAACTTTGAAAGTAAATGAAGTCTGTTCACTGTGTATAGTTTATAATGCTAAGGCATAGATATTTCCCCCATATTTAATAAATTTTCACAATCTCTTGTTTAAAAGTTTAATAATTTCATTATTAATGCCTGAAGTAGTTGTGAAAACTAAGCACCCAGAGATGTATGTAAGAAGTTTGCCTATAAACACACTGATGGCCAAAAATGAATATGACTCAGATCAAAGAAATAATTTTAAAAACCCAGCATAAATCTTAATCTGAAATCTACTTTTCAACAGCAACGCAAACACGAATGGGCAAACTGAGAGATGACTTTGTGCCTTGCCGTTGAAGCATGGTGCCCAGATAACGCGGGAATGAATGAAGGGAAATGTGAAGTGTGCAGATGCTAAGGTAGTGTTCATGGTGTTACAAGTAGAGGAAATACACACTAAAATCTTTCTTAAGTCTCACCATAGCCTCACCAAAGTTTTCATTTGAACTGGACTTACTGTAGTCTATGAGTGTTCCTGTTCCTCTGGGTAGATTTCTTTTCACTTTTTGAAAGATGCGTTTTAAAGCCACTGTGACAGCTTTTGAGAGCCAAAGTTAATTAAGCTCAATAGTGCTGGACTAACAGCCAGCTGAGCAGGTGTTTTTGGACGAAGTGCCCTGTCTGGTGTCTTCGCAATCATGCCCTGTAGGTAGCCAGTTATGTGTTCTATATACTTTAAGGCAGACCCCGCATGGGGCGGATTAGGGAATCCTTACACACTAGAGTTTCTGCTAACATTTCCTCATGCACAACAAAGGAACATTCGTACATATGGCTGTTGAACCCTTCCAGATGTGTTCATGGCTGCAGCTGACACATTTTAGGAGTATGATAGCAGATTCTATGCCCCTAACTCCAACACTGAAGCCCTGCCTGCTCTGCAGAACTACGAATATAGAAGCAAACGGTGGTTTCCAAACTATGGGATTAGGCAGCAAATTTGAGAGACGAGTTTCCTGCTGTAGACACTGTGATGAAGGGACTCTGTGAGCAGAAGAACATTTCAAAATCAGAAGAGATCTTAAATGTCTGGGAGCCACGTGACCCAGATTTACCAATGCAAGCACAATTTCAGATATTCTGTTCCTATAAGATCATGAGTCATGGGTCAGCTGGGACACCACCTTAATTTTATAGGCAAAGAAACTGAGGATGAATAATTTGCCAAAGATCACACAGTCATTAATGCCAGATGGAAACGCTAACCTGCTCATTCCTCACTGTCCTAACCAGTACCCAGGACAAAAGTCAAGGTCCCTTGCAGTTTAGTTCTAGACTTCTTTTCACTACACAACACTGACCACACGTTTTATGAGCCGTATCATTACAAGACAATCTGAATGAAAAAAGGAAGTTTCTGATGAGCCAACATTTCTTCCTCTAACAAGAATGAATGAATGCTTTAAAGCTGGGGATTGCGGGCTAGCAAGCGGCTGTTTCAGTGAAACTGAGAACATTTCAGTAACCAGTTCAAGAATGAACTAATGGTTAGCAAAATATCTAAACATGTGGACTTTATATTTGTTAGGAAACTTAATATGAATTATAATGCACAAAAAAGGACCTTAAAACCTGGGTCAGTATGAATCATAAAATAAAATGAAGAAGGGAGGGGAAAAAAATCTTAAAGAGGAAAAGTAGACAACATACAGAGTGAGGCAAATTAGGTTTACAGTTTATTCTGGTACTATTATTTATTAATTATTGTATTATTTTCCATATGAACTGTAAACCTACGTTTGCCCTCCCTTGTGCAATCAGCAATGTTTGTTTAAATGTCTTGGTTATTCACTACGAGCTAAAGTGAACCTTAGACATCAGGGCTTAGAAATGTTCTCTGTCTTAGAGTTAAAAAGGAAGGCAAGTCAGACAAACACAGTCCCACTCCGGGAACTAACGCCGCAGGGGTCCCCGCCCTGTGTCCTGACGGTCAAAGATGCAAAGAAAAGATGTGCAGATACTGACGGTCACAGGGAGGACGAGGAAGGCAGGCGGCTCTGGGCCTCAGACAATCGACAGTCGCGGGTTTCAAAGCATTTAAAATGCTAGTTATTTCTTTAAAGAAAACCTTTTTTCTGACTACAAATGTAGTTATACTTTTGTAGAAACCTTGAAATACCGGGGGAGAAAGTAGAAAGAAGAAAAGCACTCATTCTTCGCAAATCCAGATAATCTCTTTTAATGTTTGCCCATGTGTTTCATTCTTTTTCTCCAAATACAGTGATATTTTAATAAAACTGAGATAATAATATGTTTATAGATTTTAACTTCCTCTCTAATTTAGTGAAATACTATGAACACTTTCTTATTTATTTAAATTATTTGCAAGCAATTTGTAAATGGCTGCCTGCTATCATCATCATACCCCCATGTATGTAACGATTTTTTTCATTTATAAGTACTATAAATAATGCTGTGATCAATGTCTTTGTGTATAAATCGTTGTCCACATTTCTGATTATTCCTACAGGGAGGAGCCCGGAAATTGAACTATTTGGTTAAAGTCTGAACAATTTAAGGTTCTTGATAATATCTGTTAAACTAACTTAGAGAAAAATCATACCAGTTACATAGTGGGATGTGCCTGTCACAGGGTGAGGTGCTTTTACCACCGTCTCAGTATCTCTGAGGGTGATCATTACAGACTTTTTCCTGATCTGGAAGAAAAAAAGAGCACCACACTGCTATTTTTAGTTTTGTTTGGATTATTAGTGAGTTTTAATATGTTTTCACATGATTATTAGCAATTTACATTTCCTTTTCAGTGAATTACCCCTTGTGTGTTCTTTAACCATGGGGAGTTACTCTTTGATAGAGTACTTCAGATATACAATATATAAATGATATCCCATTATCTTTCCTCACAATCTACTTTCACGTAACTTGAGCAATTTTTAAAAATAATTTTCTAAAGAAAACTTCATCGGCTCAATAAAGTAAAATAAATCCTTAAGCCTGTCACAATAGTGTAACACTGAAATAATTATGAAATGACTAGTTTTTTCTTAAATAAATCATACATTAAACATTTTACAAAGAAAGGTGTTAGCCCTGGCTCTGTCTCAAACCAGAAATTTTATCTTAAACAAGACAAATTTCAATGATTCTAAGTTTGTTTAGCTGTAAAATAAGATGCGGAATCTTTTAGTGCAACTTCAAAACTAGGCACTCGTGTGTTTACATAAAACAATACACAGCACCACCTAGAGGTAAAAATAAGTAATTTCATACACGTTTCCCTTAGTTAAAAAGAAATGGTCTTTCGCAAAATATCAAGTTGATAAATTTTATATTAGCATGTGAGTAAATGTATAAGAATTTTAATAGCCTCTGTAAGACAGAATAAAACTTTTCTAATGAATATGTCACAGCACCTGCAAGAATTCTTAGCTCCTATATAAATCTAGCTCAATTTTTTCCCTACCATCACTTTTTGTCTTCAGCATTGCCTAAGAAATCAATGACATTTTCTTAAGTCTGACCCTAAGGACCATAAATGTCACGATTACATAACATCATGATATACTGTAGTACACAGTATATACTGGGTATCCTAGATGCGTTCTTTACCCTTTGGTGCTTTGTGGACTTGATGAAAACCATGGTCAAAACACAATTTCTTTATGATTAGATACACGTCATTTCCTGGCTTCAACTTCAGGGAAAAGAATGCCCTAGTTGGAAATGTAGATAGCATCAGAAAACTCCAGTGGTGCTCCAAATCTATTTGGACTTGAAGAAAAATGGACTCTATGGAAAGGGTTGAAGTCTATGGCTGTCCTATCCTGTTAACATCTAGATTATTACAACAACTTTGTTTCAACTCTGATATTAGCAACAACGTTCCCTATATACCCCACTCTGGAACTGCACTCTTTCGATTTGTACTTTCTAAATTATTCTGAGTGTTTTTCAGCTTCATCAAGTTTAACCTTCTAATTAAACTCCAAGTTCACCAAATGACACTGTATCTTCTGGCTGTCTTGGATCTGCTCCCCTGCCCAGGTGTGCTACCCTGTGAATGTCTGTGTGGACTGACAGTGCTGTGTCAGTGACTGAAGACAATTCCTCTGGCAAAGGTGAATGTAAAAAGTAAAATGGAGTTCAGGCAAAGAAATGTTTTTAAAAATTGCTGTGACAAAGTTCAGGAAGAATGTTGCCTAAGATTCGAGTTGGCCCTTGACTGATGTAATTCAGATTTAGAAAAAAGAAAACAAAATCCTTTTGGAAACTGCCTTAAATCTCTATGGGATCCAATTTCTAACTCACATTTTGGAGAACAGATTCCCTTTGGAGAATTGCATAATTATAAATTGTTCTGATCAGGGAAGAGAAAAAAAATAACTAAAAGACTTTTCTAACTGTATATCCTGGAAAGTTTTCAAACATCCAGACAAGTTGAAAGAATAGTACTATGAGTACCAATTAACCTACCACTGTTAACATTCAACTATATTTGTTTCTGAAACATTGAGACTAAATTGCAGATACCATGACACTTTACCCTGAAATACTTCCTCAAGCATTATTTAAGAACAAGGGTATTCTCCTTCATAACCCCAATACTACTGTCATATCTAAGAAAATTAACAATTATGCTCTAATATCCAGTTGAATTCCAAATGTCCACAATTGTCCCAAGGCTGTCCTCTATAGCTGTTTTTTATAAATAAAAATCAAGATATAATCAAGATTCACAAATTGCATACAGTTTATTTTGTCTTTGAAGCACTCATTTATTGGGCATTTATTGTCTGCCAGGTTATACAGGATTTGTATTTAATTTTCACGAGAAAATCTGAGATACCTGTTATGTAAAATGGTAATAACTTAACATCTGATTATTCTGATGTATCTTAGTTTTTTACCATTATATTCACAAAACATAGCAAAGAACCTTGAACATACTAGGCACTAGTATGTAGCTGTGGAATAAATAAAACATGGTGTGCTTGTCCACTCTGATGGAAAAACTACAATAAAAACATGATGATAAACTACTCAATTTGTTGTGATAATACACGGAGGCAGAGGTAGCCTCTCACCCACACTCCCTGCTTTTCTGGGCACTTTGGGGGAAACGTTTGAGTGGTCCCCTGTTGGCTGCCTCAAGCAACCTGCTACAGGGTCACAATTACAATTCACGCCAATTTTGCATCTATTCGATATATTCATTTTTCTGTTTTAATATTAAAAACGGTTTTAAACTTAACATCGGGGAGGAAAAGAGGATTCCATTTGCTTTACCAGCCTACAGGGCACATCAAATAAATAAAAGGGAGCCAACAGCAAATACCCAGGCAATTTCTTTTCTCTTTTTTGGGGTTCCAGTATTTTGAGGTTTCAGATTCACAAAGATAGCATTAATATTTTAACGCTTGTGAGTTATGGCAGGCTAATCCCTGACAAAATATACACAGAATCTTGCTAAAGAGGTAATTAGAGTATAATGATTCCAGCCTAATTTTGGTAAACATTTTGATAAGTATTATCTGGCAGGAAGTGAAGTCATTTATGTCATTTATTGGACTAAGATGTTCTCTGATGCTTTGTGAGTCTCTTTTAGAATGTAAGAGAAATATCTGTCAAACAACTGTTTTAGAAAAGGAAGATGATTCCGGATTTAATTAGCCAGGCAGTGAAAGACAAACACCATATGATCTCACCTATAAGTGGAGG